>CP092872.1:33101546-33397841 GCA_030710605.1 Cordylochernes scorpioides | reverse complement strand
GTACAAATTATGCAGATCAATATAATGTTTAAAATGATTAAAGGTGTGGTGCAATTTACAAGGCAAAACAACTATGGCAAAAATGATATTTAAAGTTATTTGAGAAAAAGGGATATAACTAAGAAAATAGGCATTATATATTGTATGCGAAAACTAAAATAGCAGGAAAGTGGGAGCATGGAAGACAGGTAGACAGATATAAAGTACCTTGGAAAGGATGATTCCGGCTTCAGTTGAAAACTTCGGGAGATTGCTGGCGTTGAGCGTAAGATGTGATGGCTGGAAATGGAAGGGGGAAGACATCAAAGGAGGTAAGATCCAGGTATTGGGGATGAAGGGGTTGCAGTCTTTCTAGGATGGTTGCCAACTGAAGGATGATGATGCCAAGATGGGGTGGTGGTGTTGTCGGCCCGTGGTCGTTGTTGGGGAACTCTCCGATCTCCTGCTCCTGGGCTTCTTTTTCGTCCTTGTTCATCCTGTCGACTCTATGTCGAATCCACTCGACTTTTTACTTTTGCTGTGGTATTTCGGTGGTCTGGTCTGTTGTATTGTCTGATGATTGCGCAGTCGTGATGGTGGTGAGTGGTAAAGCACACAGAGACGAATCACAGGGAAACCGAGGCATCAGAGAGAGAGAACGCAGAGACCAAGTTGCGGCCGGCGGGCCATCCACCTACTAACGATCTGTCTGCTACTACTGTCTGCTATCTTGCGTCTGCTGAACTGACTACTTGGCTGAGAGAGAAAATAAGGATAACTGGGCCCCTGGAGCGCAAGAAACGCCAACTGCCCGGGCTGTCCAGCTAACTAGTAGAAACCAGTTACTCTAGATTATATTTACATAGAGCCAATTGCAGACCGAACCAGCTGGTCAGGAAGTTCGATGCCTGCAGAGAATCCGGGAGTCCAGCCAACGAGACTGGGTCGAAGGAAGTCTTCCCAAGCAGCAGGGCTGTCTGCATTCTGTGACGCATGAAAGCAGGGCATCTGAATAGAAGGTGGTCCACAGTCTGTTGTTACTCCATACAATGTGGGCAAGATGGGTCTTCCCCAGGATGCCAGAGAACCAAGTCTGCCCGAACATGGCCATGTCCTGTAAGTAGGTGGTGGTGACTTCTCCAGGACAGACCTTAGGGAGGAATTGGAGCAGCCGGTCTGGAGTATGGGCTATTTTCCTCAGGTGTCTGTTGGAATGGTCCCGGCAATAAACCTCCGTGACGCATGAAAGCAGGGCATCTGAATAGAAGGTGGTCCACAGTCTGTTGTTCCTCCATACAATGTGGGCAAGATGGGTCTTCCCCAGGATGCCAGAGAACCAAGTCTGCCCGAACATGGCCATGTCCTGTAAGTAAGGTGGTGGTGACTTCTCCAGGACAGACCTTAGGGAGGAATTGGAGCAGCCGGTCTGGAGTATGGGCTATTCTCCTCGGGTGTCTGTTGGAGTGGTCCCGGCAATAAACCTCCGTCCATGCGTCTAGGGCTGCCTTGCGTAAATGGTTACGGGCCAGGCTTCTAGGCAGGATGGAAAATGATGGCTCTAAGGTCGAAACGGCCGCGTTCTTAGCAGCTCTGTCTGCTCTTTCGTTTCCGTCGATATCGCAGTATCCCGGCACCCAACACAGATTTACGTTTTGGTTGGTGTTCAGTGCGAGAATAATCTCAGCTACTAATGTCGATCGAACTGGACCTGACGTACATATGGCTGACAGAGCTGATTTGCAGTCCGCGCGATAGTGATTTTCTCTCTAGAATAACCTTCCTCCACCAGACGGACCGCCCATCGGATTGCCAGAAGTTCAGCCTGGAAGGCTGTGCAGTCTGGATGGAGCCGTAAGAGAACGGGCTGCTGATCTTCTGATGAGGGAACAATTGCAGCGCCCACCCCAGCCTCATTTTTGATCCGTCTGTATATATTATAGGTGTTGTTATCTCCTCGATGTTTAGACTGAAAGACAATTGACGTCTATCTGGAGGGTATGGCAAAGAAGCAGGGCCTGGTCTGGATTCAAAATTTCCTTCGTTGATTTCCTTTAGGAACGCCGTACGAGACCTAACAATAATAACGAGAGGAGGGCTGCCGGTGATGGAGATAGCTGAGACTGTTGGTGTGCAGGACCTACTCTCAGTACGCGTTTCGCAAATTGTAGTGATGGCTCCTAAGCTGCCTAATGCCTTCGTTGGAGAGAGCACGACGTCCCCATGCTGACGCTCCGTAAAGGAAGGCAGGTACCACAACCGCGTCGAAAATCCTAGTTCCAGCTGAAAAGGAGATTCCAAATTAACCCCTGTATGGAGTTGGTTAGTCGTGGGATTATTGATCTGCATCTACGTGTGATCTTGGCTGCGGGGCAAGCCCCTTTTATATGCTCAAGTGATACGTCACCGGACGTCTGGCGCCATGGCGTCGGCGGGACGCTTGACCTTATTTGGCTGCGGGTAAGCCCTGTTACGTTATTTTATTGGCGCCCAGTTGACGCGACGGTTGATCTCATGGCTGCGGGATAAGCCCTTTTGGCTTCTACGTTCGCTCTAGATGTACCTCTTTATTTAATTGAACACATAAAAACGATACATACAAAGTTGATTTGATTAAAGAAGGATTGGGTACCATGATTAAAAGTCCATATTAGAGTAGGGGGTGTAAGAAGAGGTGAGTGAGTATTTACACAGGTGTTTAATGATTCTTAAATTACCACATATATATATACAAGGTGGGATCAATAAATAAGGCGATTTATAATTTATTTTAAAAAATAAGAACGATATTAAAAATTACTCTTGATTTATTCAAAATAATCACCTTGGCTTTCTATACATCGTCTCCATCCTTCTGGCAACTTGTAAATACCCTCTTTATAGGCACTCTTAGGAAGCGTTTGAAAAAATCTTGCACCACTTTCTGGACATCTTCATCCTGAGTCAAATCGCTTTCCCTTTAACTCCTTCTTTAGTAGTCCAAAAAAGAAATAGTCAGAGGGAGCTAGGTCTGGACTATATTCAGGATATTCTAAAACTTCAAAACCTAATTTAATGATTGTAAATACAGTTTTACATGATGTATGCGGCTTTGCATTATCATGAAGGAAGAGAACACATTTACTAAGATTCCCTCTTCTTTTGTTTCTTATACCGGGCTTTAGTTTATTTACAAGAATGTCACAATAAAGGTCAAGGTCGCTGTTCATACGTTACTTTGAGGATAAAATTTCAAGACAGATTGGTCCATCAACATCCCAAAAAATTGTTAACAAACTTTACCGGCCGAACGTTGAGACCTGAGGAACATGTAATTCGTCCATTTTTGAACTCGTTAACCCATTTTTAATGTTTTTTGAGACAACAAGACTCACCATAGATATTTTTAATTCTTTGGCATATTTGAAATATTTTATTACCTTCTGCATTAAAGAAACGAATAACTGCACGTTGTTCAAGCGTGGTGCAATCCTTCAAGGGAGCTTCCATTTTAGTTTATTTATAAGTCTCGCGCCGCGCCGTGGGAAAAAAGAACAGAACACCTTAAATAGTCTCTCGATGTTATATTTTAATATTCTGTGGTTTAAATTATTTTTGCCTTTTTAATTTTTAAGAAATAAGATAATTCACCTTATTTATTGACCCCCTCCCTTGTAAATATGGTAACAACCCATATTGTATATAACCTATAACAAGATTTTCATGTTGTATAATAGAAATACACATGTAAATGATTATACGCATTATTGACATGTGTCATTACATCATCATATGTAATGTACTTAGTACAAACTGAGGATAAATAGATAAAACTCTGTAATAGATTAAGAGTGAGCTGAAGCAAGAGATATAAGTCAAAAACGTCTGAAAAACAGATGTAGCAGTCCCAAAACAACATCTAAAGATAGATAGAAAACTGTCAGGACGGCGCCAGTGTAAATTTTCGCCAGACGATCCACATTCTTGTCGCATCTGCTGAAATACAATACTTCCTTTCTCGGAAAAGATATATAAAGCCTCCGTCCTAGCCAAAAATGTAGTCACTTCACCATCAGCGGAAGCCCTCGTCGGTTGTCACCAAGGTCCTCCTCATCCACCTTGTAGACCAGTAAGAACTCTTCTATCTCAATCTTTCGCTCCTAGCTCGACTCCTATCTATTCACGGAACTTTCCTAGTGCAACTGTGTCTTCGTATTTTGTGTAAGGACATTCCAAATCACTCCACTCTGCTCGACCACGACTGCCTGTACTCTGTGAGAACTGTTAAAGGTCAACCAAGGTGCAGAGAGGTACTGGAAAACTCCCCATCCTGACTGTTCCTCTCGGTTTAACACAGTATAGCGAGAGTTGACAGGATCATTCACCACAGTTTAAGTCGACTGGACCTCATCACAGATTTTAGTCGACAGAATTCTACAAGAGTCAACAGGACTTCATCACATATATATATATATATATATATATATATATATATATATATATATATATAATATATATATATCGTAAACCCGGGTAAGCCAACAAGTGAGTTGGAAGCAGTCGGGGTTGAGTGGCAAGGCGTGCATAGTGGGAAGTCCGCACAGTACAGTAAGGAAAAAGTTATGATCAAATGGCCCTCTCCAGGACGTCTCAAGTGGCACCAGGACCAAGGGGAAATTGACGACTAACAGAGGAAAGCTCGGCGTCAGCTTGGAGCCGCGGGGGCCGTCGTGAAATGACAACCTAACTGTCGACCGCCGGCCAGCCATCCCTTTTACTCCCTCTGCCCTGATCCCTGGGGATTGATTCTCATTGGTCACTAACTAATGTGGGTCATCCTCCCCTCTCCTGGGTTCCGGTGGCAAACTGATGGCATCCTGAGACGACTAGGGAGGACTTCATACTTTATTACTTACATAAGGCAGATTGTGATATTTTAGAGCAATTGAGTGGTTAAAAATAATCAAAAGTGTTACAATTTATATGGATTTATACTAATTCAAATATGGCCTGTCCTCTATGGTACAAAAATAATAAATATTCAAGTCATATTAATAAAGTTATGATAAATTACACTAAATATGTGGCGATAGCAGAAAGTGACAGAGTTAATGGTTAATAATATTGTACAAGCTTAAATAAGGATTATTAACTTATATAGCCTTGTTTAAATTACATATATATATATGGTAACCGAGGGTCAAACCTGTAGTAACCGAAAGGGACAGTCAGGGCGTGGAGAGTTTTCAGTACCTCTCTGCACCTTGTAGGACCTTTAAACAGTTCTCACAGAGTACAGGCAGTCATGGTCGAGGCAGAGTGGAAAGCTTGGGAATGTCCACACACAACAAAAAAACGAGAGAAGAGACACAGTCGTAGTAGGAAAGTTCCATGAACAGATAAAGTCGAGCTAAGAGCAATATGGAGAGATAGAAGAGTTCTTACTGACTACATGGTGAATGAGGTGGACCTTGGAGACAACCGGCGACGCGTTGATGGTGTAACTGACTAACTGTTGCTAAGCCGGGGAGGCATTTATATAACTCTTCGGACAAAGAAATATTGCATTACAGCACGTGTCGAAACTGGACACTGGCGCCGACCTGACGGCTTCCAATCTATCTTAGAAGCTGTTTTGTGTTTTACATCTATCTCGAATTTAGACGTTTTGCTTCTCAATCTTGCTTTAACTCAGCTCTTAATCTATTACATAGTTTTATTTATTCATCCTCAGTTTGTACAAAGTACATCACATATGGTGATGCAATGGCACATGTCAATCATGCATATAATTATATATAGATGTGTTTCTATATACACATGACAATATTTTATAAGTATTATACAATATAGGGTTGTTGGTTAAATTACCATAGATGGACCCCGGGAGTGAAAGGGTTTATCCGGGTTTAAGCGGGTAAAGCCTCTTTAAACACAGGTAAGTAATTAAAATTTATTTTAATTAATTTAAACTGTGAGGGTAAAAAGGGCTATAACAAGATGATTTGTTTGGAATATAAAAGTGACATAAAAATGACATTTTTGTTTGATTTTTTTAATGATGATTAAATAAAATGATGACATAAAAATTCACATTCTAAGAGAATATTGGCGGTCGCTGGAAAGGGTTAGTAGTTGAAGAATATGCAATTGTAAGGAGTGCACATGTGAACCAAATACTTAGATCCAGGTGCAAAGCGAGGAGATAGACTTGAGCGTCTTCCTAGGCAATGTTTCACTTGCGATCCTATATAAGGGTTATAATTTTTTGTTACAATTTTAGGGTTATTGGGTTGAAAAGTTGTTGAAGAAAAGAATTAATATGATTGAAAGGGTGGTAGAGCCATGCGATAAGTAGAATTGTTGTAGCGACAGTAGGTGGTCTGACTTGACTCGAAATCAAAGGTTGATCGTGGTCCGCTAGAGCAGAAAAAAATTTAAAGTTGAAAAAGTGAACGCTTTGTGCATGCGTTGGTGATGTGCTCTGCGGATGATTGAAATAAACTCTTGAAGCGTGTTCAGGCCAGAAGTTGAGATTTGTAAATCTGGGGAACGGTGTTCAAAGAGTTTGTTGAAATACGAAATCAAAAAGAAAAATTGTCAAGCAGTACTGTCGTTTCTACGATGGTTTGAAGCAATGGTTGAAAAGATAGTGATGATAAAGTTTAGGGAATTGTGGTTAAAGAATATGATTGTTGAAAACGATTGTTGCATGCCCGATAGTTGATGATAAACATTGTCATATAATTAAGGTATTTAAACAAATATAAAATATAGTGAATAAAAAAATAGAAATATGATTGCGGATAAAAAAAAAGTGTAAGTGGCCAAATTAAACATGTAATATATAAAAAATAATAATGAATTGAAAATGATTTCTGAATCAATTAAATGTTTTGCAATACTAAAATAATATCATAAAAAATAAAAGTAAATTTGATTAAAGGTTTTTTTTTTTAACATAATGTTGGAGTAAAAATTTGATTATATAATTGAAAAGTAAAAAATAAAAGTAATTATTCAAGATTTTATACAAAAATTATAATCTAATTAAAATAATTATATCTGAAAATAGGCGATCTTAAGGTTTTAAAATATTTAAATGTTCAAAAAACTCAAATTATGTTTAAAAAGTTGAAGTTGTAAAGTTTTTTTTTTTAATTCCACATATGATGACAGATAAAAAAAATACTCGAATAATAATAATATAAATGATTGATGTGATGGTTGAATATTCTATATATATATAAGATATAATGACTAATTATAATAATGAAATTTATAAAATAATGGTTTCTTGGATGGTTTATAATGGCTGAGTGTGCTGGGGTATAGAAAAACAAAACCATATAGCATACAAATATAAAATAAATGATAACTTGATTGATTTTTAAAAATGGATGGCATTGACGAAGATGATTGTAAAAAATAACAATAAAGGGTTAACATTATATAAAAGATGACGTTCTAGTTTAGAAAAAAATATTCCACACTGGGCGTGAAAATAATGTAAAAGTTGTCAAACACACAATGATAATTAAAGATATAAATTTCTATTATAAAACTATTTTAGAGGCGTAATATTCTTTTTAAAATAAAACAATTTCTACTGTCCTTACTGCGATGGAAAAATTAAAGGGAGGGCCTGGCTCATCAGTGGTGAACCCTCCCAGCGGTTTCGCCAGTTTAATCTACCATACCGCTGTTATATTGCATTTTTGGAACTTCCTTTCATAGTTGACTGTTGTAAGACTCTTGGAATGGGTATTTTAGAAGAACTATGGACATAAGCTTTTAGGACAGCAGAATTAAATATAATTAATAAATATATAATATGCTTCGAGCAATCGCTCTTCCACAAATATCAAATTGTGTCTTTTATTTGAACAATTATGTTACGATGCACTAGCGAGCCATCTGTATCAAATTATAAACTATTTCAGAGGCGTAATATTCTTTTTAAAATAAAACAATTTCTACTGTCCTTACTGCGAGGATAGAGCTTTGAGGTACTCCAGTCTGGATTGGCTTTGGGTCAGTTATAAATTTCCTTGCTTGACTGAAAATGTCCTGCCCTGTAGATAATTCTGCATAAAATTGATAATGTCACTTGGAAACTGGTGTTTTTTTTGTGAGTTTCTTTATAAGGCCATTATGCCAAACTTTATCAAATGCTTTCGCAAAATCTAGAAAGACAGCACCTACCACTTCCTTGTGGGATCTTCTTATCTGGATGTAGTCCAGAACTGCAATGAGTTGGTGAGTTGTTGAATGCCCCCTTCTAAATCAGAATTGCTGCGGGATGATGAAGTTAGAGTTGTCCAAGTACATCTGAAGTTACGTAAAATAATTCTTTCGTAAATTTTGCCGATGGAGAGAGGAGGCTGATAGTCTTAGATCTTCAGGGGATTTAGCGCATTTTTTGGAATTGGAATTATGATAGCATGCTTCCAGACTTTGGGGTAGTAACACAAGTGCAGTGCGGCGTTGAATACTCCCAGCTAGAAATACAATCCATTTGATGGGAAGATTCTTGGCCATTTGCGGAGTGATATTGTCATGGCCAGGAGCTTTGTGGTTAGCTAAGTATTTATTCACTTCCTTGACTTCATTTGGTGTCGTCATTGTGAGCATTTTTTTCTTGTTGGTGATTATAAGTTGTATTTGGTTGGTCTTCTTCTTTTTCCTTGGAGAACTGGTTGGAGAAGTGTTCTGCAAGTTCATTTCCGATTTCTTTGTCGGTCAATAAGGTTTTGCCGTTCGTTACTAAACTTGAGATCCTTTCCGTTTTTTTTCCTGATGGGTTTTGTTTTTCTCCAGAAGTCCTTTGGGCTTGATTCAATCTTGTGTATGAATTGATTTCAGTTCTCGTTGGAGTCGGATTTGAGGGCTTTGTTAACTTTTCCCTGTAAGTTTAAATAAATGGCTCTATGGGCTGGATCCCAGGTTGCTTGCCATCTCTTACGAGCTTTATTCTTTTCTTTTATCAAGGCCTTGGTCGAGGGGTTCTGTTTTGATGAAGAGGATGATATAACTATGTTTTTTGAGTAGCTGTGGTAGATTATATCATTTAGTATGGTCACTGCTGAGTTAATATTGGCTTCCGTTTTCAAGGGTACTCTAGGAGGCGTACTGGAAATTGTCTTGTTGGAAGTGTACCCAGTTAGTGAGTCGGCAAGCCTAAGTCGTGAATTCATCCTTCGGGCAGGTCAGCTCTAGGATTACTGGGAGGTGATTGAAGATAAGGCATTCAGGGTCTTAATCCTCGAAGTCCAGGGATGTTTCTAAGAATTGCGATGCCTAGAAAGTCTGGATTTCCCAAAGGACTGTAGTGCGTGGGTGAAGAAGGTGCGACAATGTCCAGGTTTTCTTTTTCGGAAAAAATATGAAGCACGGTTCCACTATTATTAGAGGTTCTTGAGCCCCAAAGAGGGTGCTTGGAGTTCCAGTCTCCTGCAGCGCGATTGTACTGTACTGATTGATTATTCTCTAACAAGAGATTCAGAACTTCCTCCAGGAGTGGTAGATCGGGTTTCTTATAGATTGACAATATCTGCACTACTGCCCTTCCATCTGGTTTCATTAGAATTGTGGTGTTTTCCATGTTAGATGTTTGAATCAGCACTTTTTATATTTGATAGTTTTTTTAGAATTATTTCAGTTCCACCGCCCCTTCCAACGATTCTATCGTCTCTTATTGTCTGATAGTTTCTGAGTTTGAGGTCGACAAATGTTTTAAGTGTGTGTTTCACTGAGCATGCCATGTTTATTGAGTTTTCTTCTAAAAACTGTAGGAATTCTTCTTTTTTTGAGTTTGATTCCGTTGCAATCCAGAAAACGATTTTTAAAGGTAATTTGCCTTTCATTGTAAGTAAGTTTTGATAATTTCTAATAACTTTTCGCACAGTTCCCTGGTGTCAGAACGAGTAGTTTTCTTTTTTGCAGTTTCAGCGTAACTTGCCTTTTGTTTTTCAACAGTTGCTTCTTCTGTTTTAGTGGAGCTTGCTTGAGGTATGGTGTTAGGGGAGTTTTGTCTGGGAGGCTTTAGCTGCTGTTGTTGTGGCTTCGGAAAATTTGGGCATCCGCGGTAATTGGCTGTGTGCGCCTCTCCACAGTTAGCGCACTTTGGAGGGAGCTGTTTCGACTTTCTTGGACAATCCTTCGAATGGTGTTCTTCAGCACACTTGACGCATTTGGGCTTCAAAAACAGTTTAGCTGGCCATGCCCAAAACCCTGGCAGTTAAAGCATTGGGTCACTCGTTTTGTAGTCCTGAATGATTCCACGACTATTTTTTGGTAAAGTATTTCGGTTTTTCCATAGATTCGTTTATTTTGTTCATTTTTCGGTAGCCCTACTAGGACTATATTCATCAGTATTTTGGTCGATTGTCTATGGAGTCTTTTGACAATGACCTCAGTGAAGCCCATTGAGACCAGTTCAGTTACGACGTCTTCTTCTTTGAAGGCTGTTGTTACCCCCTTCAATACCACTTTCAGTGGTTTTTCCTCCTGTAGTCTGTAGGAATATCCTCCATTATTGTTCTGTACATACTCCCTGATTTTTTTGAAGTCGCCTATGTTTTTCGATTTAATTATGTGCTTTTTGCCAGAAATCGTGACTTGGAATGGTTCCGTGCACAAGTCTTTTAGTTCTTGGCAAAGAAGCTTCCAATCTGCTACATTTTCTGCAATAACAGGAGGAATTCTCGGTTTTTTCACATTAGTGACTGTGGTCCATGGGTCATCGTTGTCGTTATTTTCTTCATCGTCTTGCGGTGGGTGAGCTGCGTTCATTTGTTGAGAAATTCCAGTGGCGGGACTTTGTTCGTCGATGTCCATTCTAGGCGTCTTCAGATTACGCTCGCTCCTAGTTGGCGATCTTGAGTCATCCGATTGGGAGCCGCGAGTTCTCTTCTTTGATTTGAACCGTTTCCTCAAGTTTATACTCGATTCCACATTTGTCTAGGATCTTCGTTATTAAGGAGGCTTCGATTATGCATAGTTTCTCGCCGGTTGGTCCGATCGTCGATTCAATTACAATCGGTGGCATATTATTTTTTCCCCTGTATTTCAACTTCATGATTTGTTTAAATTGTTTATTGAACTTAATACTGATATTTTTACATCAACACGTTGTTTACATTATACATCTTATTATTATTGTTTATGATGATGATATATATTTATTCATAGATTAATAAGATATATATATATATATTTAGTCCCAAACATACTGGAAACTGATTACTGAATTATAACAGATGAATAAATATATTTATTGATTTATGTTTTAACAGATTTTTGCTTTTAACTCCAAAGAGTATAAGAAACTGAATATTTGGATTTCTCCCTTCTTCAAAGTCTTGAACAATCGCTGAAGAATTCAAGTTGCTACTCCCCAATAGATTTTGAACTGAAATCGTGCAAAACATAAGATTTAAAAAAAACATAGAAAATTGTTCATTTCCAGTCATCCCGACCACCTAGATGTCTGAAAATTAATACACTTGCATTGTTAGTTGGAGTGAAAGAGTGTTCAAAATTTAATACTTATGTGGTCTCTGGTAGTTATTCAAATTGAATTACAATATTTGAAGGCAATTCGAATATTTGTTCATTTCCGACCACTCTGATGGACCCAGAAGTCTGAAAATTTGCCAAACTTGTCTCCGGGTCAGAATAGGTGAACACAAAATTTCAGACTTCTACGTGCTCTGAAAGAATATTAAAAATCGATTACAAGATTTCTGGACAGACAGAAATTAAGAAAGTTAAATAAAAGCTATTTAAAAACCGTTATCACTGGGTCTTAGGCCTTAAATAGACCAAAGTCTGCTGCAGCGGATTAGTCAATTCCTCTTACGAGCGAGAAGTGAATAAGCAAAAACCTAACTGAAATGTATCTTTATTTTTGGTTTAGGAACCCTAAATTTATTGAAATATATTGTCCACTCTTGTCAGGACCATATATTCACTCTATCATCCCTGATTCAAATGACTCTAAGCCGAAAGAGAAGAAAATGCTACATGTTCTTCGTGGATTTGAAAAAAGTCTTCGACACAGTGCCCCACTCATTATTATGGAGAAAAACTGGTAGATGCAGGTCTCAACCACCGTTTTGTTAACTTAATTAAAGATTATTACACAAATATGACAGCGGTAGTGCGATGGAACACAATTCATTCACTGCGCCAATAAAGGTGCGTTCGGGAGTTTTACAAGGGAGCCGATGTCACCTTATTTATTTATACTTTTTATAATGATTTAATCGGTCCTCTAATGGTTCAGATTTACCGGGAATATATCTCCAAATTATGGATATGTTCATATTCTACTATACGCAGACGATATTGTCTTGATTGGAGAATCCAAACATAACCTTCAAATAAAAATCAATATGCTAAGAAAATATTTTGAAACAAATTTATTAACCCTGAATGAAAATAAGTCAAAAATTGTAGTTTTCAGAAACGGCGGTCGATTATCACAAAATGACAAATGGTTTTGGGTGAGCGGCGGCAACTGTCTGTTACTACGAAATATCTATACTTGGGATATCCGCTTACAAGTGCAAATTCACTAAACAAGGTAGCGTCACACTACAAGGCAAAGCCCTGGCAGCAATTGGCACTGTGTGGCAAGTTCTGACAAAATCCAAGATGAACTCTCTAAATGCGGCAATGAGATTACTTGATTCGACGGTCTTGCCTCACATGCTATACGCCGCACCCTGCTGGGCACTCAGCCAAGTAAAGGTAGTTGACCAGGTTCAGAATATTTTCCTAAGACGCTACCTAAATTTACCAAAGTATACTCCGGGCTTTATGCTAAGAATGGAGTGTGGACGAGTATCACAGGAAGTTATCATAACTAAGCAGGTCCTGAGATTTTGGATGAGGATTATGAAAATGGAAGAGAGTAGGTTGCCCCGGCATGTTTGTCACCCCCTGGACATTAGACAGCAATCAAAGGGCTGGTTTAACCTTTGTCGAAAACTTGTAAACCATTTTAGACTCAAACGGTTTTTCGTTCCGAAGGGTTATCCGGATTACACTGCAATACTGACTGAAATCCCTGCTATTATTCGAATAGCAACCGAACAAAGCATCCAAACGACATGGCGAAAATTCTAAATAGTTCACATTACAGTCACTTCAAATACCTCAAAAACTCAATAACAGCAGAACGATATTTATTCACAACTATTCCTCTAGCAATTAAAATATTTTTTGCACAACTGAGACTCCTTTGGACGATCTTCCCAGAAAATCGTTCAAAGCGCTGGAAGATTGATTTGACTCTAACTTGCGATCTGTGTAAAAACAGAATCCAAGACGAAATTATGCATATAAAATTTGGATGCTCTTGCTTAGAAAACAGAGGAAAGAAATTTTGGGTGACTTACCCTGGTCTCAACCTGACTGCCAACAAATTTGCAGCTGGATGAACACACTGATGGTTGATCAGGTCTCTCCCCGGTTTATATAAATACTACAAGGCCGCAGTCAATGTCCGTTGGAGAATAATGGATTCGCCGAATGTCGTGGTTTGCTTGGAGGAAGAAAGCGAAGATTGAATGCGGCTGATTCCACACTAGCCCTCTCAATGATATCCTAACCTTGACATACTCTAAACATTGGTACTTTAATTTAAATATTTAATCATGTATGGTTCCTTTTGCTCTGTATGTTTATTTTTTTGTATATATGGCTATATTTCTTTTTTTTTTTTTTCATTCTTCTTACTTTTCTTTTTCCTTATTACTTCTTGTATTTTAGTTTTTGCTTTTGAAATATCTTCCTTTGCTAAATCCCGTAGAGGGGAATCATGTATAGGGCTGGATGCCCAATAAAAAGGCTTGTGTGTGTGAATTATATTGTCACAGTTTAAATGATAATTTTATTAATCAATTGATACACTTTGTGAGTGATGTTTCCCTCACAGCAAAACTAGAAACAAGAAATGAAAAATCGGTTACAGAATTTACATATCTTCCTTATATAACATTAAACATAAAAGTATTTACATATTTAATAATAGAGACATTTGCTTTACACTTTATTTACACAAAACCAATTTCTTGACAGATTTCCTTCCCCAGGAACAGCGTCCCGATATATATATTTTTTTTACTTAGGAAATATAGAGGAAGTCCGTATATTTAAACGACATTGTTCTGTTGTCTAGGATCTTTGTAGGGCTTCATCCGCCAAACATGAACTACATCTTTGGACCTCTTCCTCCTGCTAGATTCGTCCACTGTCATTACTTCATAGTTAACGTCCTTAATATTTTTAGTTATCTTGTATGGACCGAAATATTTTTTTAAAAGCTTCTCGGATAAACCGACTTTACGCACGGGTGTGAAGATCCAGACCAGGTCGCCGACGTTGTAATAGACAGGCCTATGTCTTGAATCGTACCGTCTCTTATCAATGTCCTGAGTTCTAAGGGTGTGTAAGCGGGCTAGCTGTCGGGCGTCTTCAGCGTTTATAATTAACTAGCTCAGATATTCGTCGTTTTCATAATCTGGCTGGTAGGGCAATAGTGTCCAGCATTGTTTCCGCCTCTCGTCCGTAAACTAAATAGAACGGTGAAAATCCAGTGGTTTCTTGTTTAGCCGTATATATGCGAAAGTAACGAACGGTAAAATAGAGTCCCAATTCTTCTGCTCCACGTCAACGTACATCGATAACATGTCTCCTAGGGTCTTATTTAATCTCTCAGTTAGTCCGTTGGTCTGTGGGTGATAGGCCGTTGTAAAGAGCTGCGACATTCCACACATCTTAGTTAGTTCGTTTACGAGCTCCGATTGAAACGAGCGTCCTCGGTCCGTTATCATTTCTCTAGGAGCTCCGTGCTTGAGAATAATGTCGTTCAATATAAACTTTGCTATAGAGGTGGGCAAGTGAATCGAGAATCGATTCTTTTGATTCACTCATTCGAAAGAGCGCTCTTCGATTCGATTCCCGAAGAAGAATCACGGTTCTTCTGACGCCCACTCCTTTCAATTCTCGGGAATCGAAGAATCGAAAGAATCGAAGAATCGAAAGAATCGAAGAATCGAAAGAATCGAAAGAATCGAAGAATCGAAAGAATCGAAGAATCGAAAGAATCGAAAGAATCGAATATTGGAAGACGATTCATTCGGGAATCGAATCGGTAGCAAGTTCCCGATCTGATTCTGAACTGATTATTTTCGTTCTTTGATTCTTTTAACTCCTCGATTCTCCTGTTCACGAGTCACGCATGTTATCAATATAAATAATTGGATATTTTAAACATTAAATTTATTTGATGCGTGTTATATTTATTGATAGTATATATATATATATTTTGCTTACAAAACATTAAAAACAATAATTGAACATTTAAAAAAATCCATTTTAACTTTTCGAATTTGTAGATTGTATAGGAAATATATTCTTTAATATTATATATATTTCCTATACAATCTACAAATTCGAAAAGTTAAAATGAATTTTTTTAAAATCTATTCTTTATATTCTGAATATATTTGTTATATATATGTTTAAATATCTTATTATTTTTTAAAGCTCAATACTCAATTTTAAACGCCAATCTTTTGTATACATATTACATTTTGTACCGGAATTATTCAATTATCCTCAAAAATATATTTAAAAATCGAAAAATAGCGCAATTAGCTCGACGTTAGTGTCATGCTCGGCCATTAATTAAATTATTTTAAAAAGCAATTTTTCAATTTATATTTATATTAGAGGCTCAAATTTGAAGTTTTATATTTCGGAATATATTGAGGCAATATAGCCACATAATTTGATAATATAATATACATAATATACTTTCGAAATTTGGTTATTTATATATTTTTCTCTCTCTCTCTACTCTGGTCGCCATCTTTATTAATCCACACATTTTTACAATTAAATGGTACATTGTGTAAACATACATTAAATAAAGGGTTGGATGGATTGCGCCTTACAAATCACATTATTCATATACAGTGTACTGGAAAAATAGTGGATGGGTATTGTCCTTTGCAAATTACATCACTTTTTATACAGTATTCTTAAAGAATGGTGGATGGGTATTGTCCTTTGCAATTTACATCACTTTTTATACAGTATTCTACTAGTGTGGTGAGGGGATATAGTTCTTTATATTATTACATATATATTTCTACACTAAAGATTTTAATGGGCTATATAAAAACATTCATTTGTACATTGTGGATATAAGACCAAACTAAACAATGTATAGTACACTGCGTGACATTGAAAATGGAACACCAAGAAATAGTGGCCAGAAAGTGATGAAACTCGGCAGACAGAGAGAGACAGGGACGAACAATAAGTGATCTTTATTTCAAAATGATAGTCATAATACAGAGCGAGAACGGCGTCGGATTAGTAGCAAGTAGGACCACCGCGGACGGCGATGCATGCAGCAACACGTCTAGGTAGAGAGTCAATCAGAGTGCGGATGGCGTCCTGAGGGATGGCTCTCCATTCCCTCTCAACCATTTGCCACAGTTCGTCTTCTGAACGCGGCTGTGGCAAGGCATGCAAACGGCGTCCAATGATGTCCCAGACGTGCTCGATTGGTGAGATCAGGAGAGTACGGTGGCCAGGGAAGCATCTGTACATCTTGCAGAGCTTGTTGGCTAATGCGAGCAGTGTGCGGTCGGGCGTTATCCTGCTGATAAAGGGCATTGGGTACCCCCGAAGGTAGGGGAGTGTCACCGGTCGCAGCACATCATCAACGTATCGTTGGGCCGTCATAGTGCCTGAATACGAAGTAAAGGTGACCTGGAATCAACGCGATTGCGCCCCAAACCATGATTCCACGTTGTCGCACGGTGGGGCGTTCCACAATTGCTGCCGGATTGGACCTTTCTCTACGTCGACGCCACACGCGTACACGCGACTATCACTGGACAAGCAGAAACGCGACTCATCTGAGAACACGACCCTGTGCCATTCCGTCATCCACGTCGATCTAGCCCGGCACCATTCCAAACGTTGGCGCCTATTCGGTGGGGTCAATGGCAGTCTTCTTAACGGACGGCATGAGTGCAAGCCATTAGCAACCAATCGACGGGAAATGGTTCTGGTCGAGATGGAATGATCTAGGGTGTCTTGCACATGTTGCAGGAAGGCAGAACAAGTGGCTTGTGGGGCCGCCACTGCTTTTCGAAGGATACGCCGATCCACACGTGCTGACGTCACTCTGGTTGCACCGACATTCCTATAAATTGCCACATTTCCTTTTTCCAACCATCTTCTCCACAGTCGGTGCACGTGGACGCACCAAGGTGTGTATCAGCTGCGATTTGACGTATGGACCAACCTGCCCTTTTCAGTCCGATCACCATGCCCCTCGTAAAAGCGTCTGTCTGCTTGAACTGCCTCCGTTTACGATGACCTGGCATTCTCTGTTATTACACGTGTCTTTTGACACAAGAACAAAATTTCTACAATGATTTTCCTTGAAGAAATAACGACACGAATACTGTCCTTTCTGCAAGTTCCTTCCCTTATATCTTACTCCATGTGCGCACGAGAGCTGCGCATTTTACATCATTTGCATAACTCGGTTAGGCGCGTCTACCCTGAAATTTGCATAATTTTCTGGCCACTATTTCTTGGTGTTCCATTTTCAATGTCACGCAGTGTATATACCTTAATACATATTTTGAATCCTGAGCATCATAGCTAAGTGGCTGCATTATATTTTTTTTATTTTAAAAGACTTTCCTAATTATAAGGAAACAAAATCGGCAAAATTTACATTGTCTTTTGTAGCCCTAGTCGATGAAAAGTTGCAACGGTCTGTGAATAACCCTATACATATATAAAAAATGCTTTAAGTCAGTAAATATTTCTATATAAATATCTAGATTATTAATTTATCGATCGGTGCATATTTCCTTTAAATCGATTTATTTGGTTATTTAGCTGTACAAGCGTACAAGGAAATAAAATCCTATTTATTCAATACACAATAAAACACTATTTTTGGAATGGAAATTTTTGTTTTTTCCTTTTTTTTATGATTAAACTCTTCTCATAAATTAACAAAAATAGTAAAAGGATAGCATTTTGTCAATTAATATAATGAAGTGTAAAAAAACGTTGTACACATTGGGACTATTTTAATACCGTGCATAACTGGAGTACACAAAGGGACTATTTTTTGGCGGAGGCATACACAATCCGATCGAGTTCCGGTAGATGAGTATCTCACCCAAACGAATTATAATGTATTGAATATAGATATTGTATAAACATAACTCAATAAACATTTTTAATATTAATTTTACACCTGACCCGCGAGCATATATATATCACGCTACATTATCCAACTGGTAAGTATTGCAGATTAATATTTTTGTTTATTAATTATATAATTATTTGAATAAGTAAAATTAATGGTAATATTCCTTAATTGTAAAGCATTTCAACAATTCAAACAAGCGAGATTATGACTCGAGTTTTAAACTTTAGTTTAACTTTTTGGGCAAATCAACATCACAGTGGCCCCAGATTTGAAAATGTTTGATATTATGTTAAATTGAATGTTTGATATTGTGTTAAATTTGTTCGGTTAGCGTAAAAAGTAAATATGTTAAAACATTATTATTATGTTTACAGAAATGGCAAGTCCTTCCAGTTCACGGTCAGATATATGGTATCATTTTGAGAAGGTTAAAACTAAAACGGTACAAAAGGAAAATGTCGTTATTGCCAGAACGAAATAGCAATTACAGGTGGAGCAACGAGTAACTTGAAGAGGCACCTATCCAAGAAGCACGTTACGGTTCCTATAGAGCGTCACGAAGCCCAACAAGAAAACAGGTCTCGATCTCGCTCGGTATTCGCATCCATTTCAGAAGAGGAAGTAGATAATACTTTTAAACAACACCATCGTGCATGATTCGCCTTCTCTTGCCAGTACCTCATCATTGTCAAGCTCTCCAACTATTCTCTGTCACCTTCTGCATTTTACTTGTCTCTCAGAGGCAGAACTCTCAAGTCTCTATGACAAGTTTTTGTGGATGTATCAAGGCCCATACCACTAAATAGGAGCCGACAAATAGATATTCAACTATTGAAAATGATTTGTTCGGAATATCATCCTTTCAGTTTAGTTGAAGATAAAGAATTTAAAGCCTTTGTAAATATGCTATGCCCAACATACAAATTACCCAGCCGGAAATCTCTATCAAACGGACTTCTGATTTCGATTCACGACTCCCTTGTCGTAAAAATTACAGGAATGTTGGAAGGCATATGCTGTATGCCTGACATGTGATGGCTGGACTAACATAAATACCACCAGTTTTTATGCCATTACTGCTCACTTCATAGACTACACAACAAAATTAAATTCCATTCTTCTCGAATGTTCAGAGTTTTCTCAAAAACATACTGCAGAAAATATATCATCGTGGATTCTTGGTGTAACCAAAAAATTCAAACTTGATTTTTAAAACGGTCGCTGTGGTGACTGACAATGCCCCTAATATCAAAGCTGCAATAAAAACCTTGGGCTACCTCACCTATCTTGTTTTGCCCACAGTCTAACTTGGTGGTTCAGAGATCCATTAATGAGAGTATAAAATCCGCGGTAGATAAGGTAAAATCTATCGTCAATTTTTTAAACAGAGTTCCACGCAATGGCCAAATTAAGAGAAATGCAAGCTAATCTCTCCACAAAACCATTGAAGTTAAAACAAGACGTTCCAACACGTTGGAATTCAACGTATGAGATGTTAGACCGCATCATGAAAAATCGAGAGCCAGTGATATCCGTCTTGGCTTTGCTTAATCCTAAAATTTTGCTGGGGGATAGTGACTGGAAAGTGATAGAGGAATCTATTTCCATATTAAAATTTTTTTTTGAAGTCACTGAGGAAGTTTCCTCAGAACAGAAAATTTCCTTGTCAAAAACATGTATTCTGGCCCAGGGACTGGCAAGGTCTGTGAGGCGGACTATTGAAAATGTACCTACCCGAGGAAACAACCTCTCCGAAGAAGTCCTACGATTAGGAAAAAATCTATTAGAAGCCTTATCGAATAGATTTGGAGATAGGTTAAATGTTGAGTTAATCAATCAGGCTATCTTCTTGGATCCACGCTTCAAAAAGCACGGCTTTGGAGAGAACACCAGTCGTTTCCTTGGAAGTAAAAAATAAAATTATAGAAAGATACAGTCCTCTATTCCCGTAACCACAGTCGGCCCTGTGGCACCTGAAGTTCGCCAGTATCAGCTTCATCAATTTGGGAAGACTTCGATGCTGCTGTAAATCAATTTACAGCAGCACAAGATCCAAAAGCAAATGCGACAATACAAGTGGACAAGTACCTAGCCGAGCCAATAATCGATAGAAGAATGGACCCCCTAGTTTGGTGGCATGAAAGGAAGACAATTGTCCCCGATTTGTTTCTTTTGATGCAAAAGCGGCTCTGTATTACGGCCTCATCTCTTCCTTGTGAGAGGTTGTTTTCTAAAGCAGGCAAATATTTGCACCCAGAAACGGTCTTGCCTAACTTCGTCCTAAGATATCAAAAAATTCTTTTTTTAAACCACAATTTCGTGTAATGTAATTTTTTTGTATAATTTTTGAATTTTTTTTTTTTGCAATTATATTTCATTCATTTTGTAAGCTTTTTGGTTCATTTTGTTTATTTTCCTTATTAATAAAACTTATTTTAAATAATGTTATGTGTATGTTACTTTTAAAATATCCGAAGTTCAATAAATTTGTGTTAGGTAATGAACCTTATTTTTTTCCTTGCTACTATTATTGTTTATTGTGTTATGAAACAACTGATTTGGTGATTTTAATTTTGTTTAGAATAATTTATTCTTCCGGATGCACAACACTCATACAAACGTTAATCTTTTTAATTTTTATTTATAAAGGAATCGAAGAATCGATAATAAGAATCGATTCTTTTTGCGGAGTGAATCGATTCTGAATCATTCACTTAAAAGAATCGTTTTTGCCCACCTCTACTTTGCCTATTTCAACAGATTCTCCGGTCGGTTTGTGCTTTCGTTATAGCGTACTTTGTGAGGTAATCAGTACAAACGATCATCCAACGGTTGCCATCTCTAGACAAAGGGAATCTACCCCCAACATGTCTATACCTATTTTCTGGAAAGGAGTTGAAGAGGGGATTATAGGTTTAAGATTTCCAGGCGGTAGTTGAGGTGTGCTTTTGCGCCGTTGGCATTCTCTGCAATGTCCGATATAATTTCGAACACTTCTGAAGAGACCTGGCCAATAAAATCGTCTGCGTATCCTGTCATACGTTTTGGCAAACCCTAGATGTCCGGCTGTAGGGGCGTCATGAAATGATCTAAGCACCTCAAAACGTAAGGACTTTGGAACCACTAACAACCAAGGTCGTCCTGAGGGATCATAATCTATATATATATGTGCGCAATATAGTGGTAATGATGTGGTGAGGTGAGAAATAATGAAACAACAAGTTTGGAAGGAATTCCAGGCAATCAGCGAGAGAGAGCGGATCGACGGGCGACCGACCCGCTGGACGACCGTTTTCCCTGTGTACACAACCGGGGGGCTATCCAAAATAGTCGCCAGGTGTTGACGGGCGGGCCCCCTCAGGAATGTGGTCAAATGGTCGTAAGTTAGTTGTCTTCTATCGACTACGTCTCTCTCTCTCTCTGGTCGACTGCAGATTTACTTTATTATTCCTGTAAGAGCATATATTATGACATATGGCCCCCGTTGAAGAAGGCTGAACATGGTTTAAGTATATTCAAAGCTGGAGAAGGCCAGGAATAGAGAAAATAATTTTACAGTTAAAATTAGTTAAGGTAAAGGTGACATAGTTTTATGTAAATATAAATATTGTATAGTACACAAGTAAATTAAATTTTTATTGCCCTCTATCGTTAAAATTTTACACAAATAAATTTACTGGCAAATGCGTTTCTTTTTTTAAATCTCTACAGACCTTACTGCAATGATTTGATTTAATGAATGAGAGGGCTTGGCTCATCAGTAGTGAACCCTCTCAGCGTTTCGCCAAATTAATCTCTAGACCGCTCTACTATTGTATTGGACTGGTTTTGTTATATACCCTGCATTTTCTATGGAAGGCAGCTCAGGGGTGTTTAGTGAACTATGGACATAAGCTTATAGGTCTGTAGAGGTGCATACATATAATTTCAAGGTATTGCATCGAGCAAAGCTCTTCCCGCAAAATATGTTTTCATAACCAATATATATTAGTAAATTAAATTTTATTGCCATCTATCGTTAAAATTTTACACAAATTAAATTTCTGGCAATGAGTTTCTTTTAAATATCATCAAATAGATAATATTTGATGATATTTAGAAGAAACTCATTGCCAGAAATTTAATTTGTGTAAAATTTTTAACGATAGATGGCAATAAAATTTAATTTACTAATATATATTGGTTATGAAAACATATTTTGCGGAAGAGCTTTGCTCGATGCAATACCTTGAAATATATGTATGCACCTCTACAGACCTATAAGCTTATGTCCATAGTTCACTAAAACACCCCTGAGCTGCCTTCCATAGAAAATGCAGGGTATATAACAAAAACCAGTCCCAATACAATAGTAGAGCGGTCTAGAGATTAATTTGGCGAAACCGCTGAGAGGGTTCACTACTGATGAGCCAAGCCCTCTCATTCAATAACTCATATCATGGCAGTAAGGTCTGTAGAGATAATATTTGATGATATTTAAAAGAAACTCATTGCCAGAAATTTAATTTGTGTTAAAATTTTAACGATAGATGGCAATAAAATTTAATTTACTAATATATATTGGTTATGAAAACATATTTTGCGGAAGAGCTTTGCTCAATGCAATACCTTGAAATTATATGTATGCACCTCTACAGACCTATAAGCTTATGTCCATAGTTCACTAAACACCCCTGAGCTGCCTTCCATAGAAAATGCAGGGTATATAACAAAACCAGTCCCAATACAATAGTAGAGCGGTCTAGAGATTAATTTGGCGAAACCGCTGAGAGAGTTCACTACTGATGAGCCAAGCCCTCTCATTCATTAAATCATATCATTGCAGTAAGGTCTGTAGAGATTTAAAAAAAGAAACGCATTGCCAGTAAATTTATTTGTGTAAAATTTTAATAATAGTACACAAGTAAATATTATTTACAAGCAGTTTTACAACACCGGAGAGTTTGACATTTAAGGAAATCTTTGAAAATATCAAGGTTATAAAAGGCTATATACAACAAAATCTAATGTACTATAAGGGAAATGTTATTGAGGAGTGTGAACAAGGGGAAGAAGAGTCACATACATATGATGGAATTCTGAAGATCATTAAGACTGGGGAACTCTACACTTTGAGATATTTTTTTCAGGCGGACATGGCAAGGGGAAACTTGTCATGGGCTTTCTATGCTATAAGTGTAGAGTACGAGAAATAAGATTGAGGTTGGCAATTTGTGTGAGCTCAGGACTGAGGTAAATATAAAACTACATACAATGTTAGAACCTCGGCGAACAGAGCGAGGGGAAACTTGCCCTGGCCAATCTAACTTATCTATGCAGTTACTTGTGTAGTGAGTCCGAGGGGAAAAGTCCCGCGTGTAGTGAGGAAGTCGAATGGACTTATAATTAATTTGCGGAAAGTATGCGCGCACGGAGCCAAAATTGGGACGAGGACAGCGTTTTCCGTTACAAGTGACAAGCTGCTCGGACACGAGGTGTTTGAAACCGTTGTGGGAGCTTGTGCAAGGCCGATGATTTCGCGGTGGGTTGAAAGTAAGGACCCATGTCTGCGCGAAATGATGACGGACCGGAAAGAATCAGCGACGATGTTTAAAGTACCTCCGTAGGAAATATCGAAGGAAGGCTATATCGTGCTGGTTTGGACAATGGACAAACAGATTTGAAGACTGGGTCCGTGTGGGTGAACGTGTGGCGGCGGAAAGAAGAAGCGAACTGTGCCGCTCGATGCAGATTGTTCAAGTGCGAACAAAAAGGGTTTGATAAATATCTAGCAGTTAGTCAATCTGCATCCTGAGACGAACACACCATTGGCTAGATGGTGTGGGTCGGTGGATATGCTATAGATGAACTACGAATATTTTATCATAAATGAAGGGCGAAGATTAGGATTTTGAATATGACAATATTGTTTGTAATAATGTTCGATAATTGATTAATCAATAATTCTATAAAGGTCCTGAGCTGGTATAAGGTTGACAAAGTTTTAGAATGAGAGGGGCATTAAGGGGCAGATAGATAAGTTGATTATGAAAAATATATTGTTAATAGTTAAAATCGTAAAGCATTAATAGGTTAGTATTCCCCTTTTTTTTTAAGAGTTACGTTAAAATGGAAATTATTTAATTAAAATGACGATTGTTAAATTCTACTGGTAAGGTAACTAATTAAATGAGTTACAAATATCATAAATAAATAGTATGGAGAATAAAATCATTGTTAATAGGCGTGGAGAGGATAAATGGAGTTAATTATGTAAAGATTGGCATCAGAGTTTACAAGGAGTGAGTTCTTTAAAGAACGAATGGAAGGGGTAAAACCAATTTCACTTACAGTTAATGCTGGTTTAGAGAGCAGGTAAGTTCATTGAGATTCGGGAGGAGTTCTGTCTGTGACACTGTACGTACCAGTGTTGTACATCACAGTAGCGGCAGGGATATGGCGGAGTCTTGTCCATGATGATGGAAGGTGTCCTGCTCAGGCGCGGCGATCGTTCTTGGGCAGATGTTATTGTTGGAAGAAGTGCGTGGGCAGCTCCATCTCCGTCGTAGGTGAATACTTCTTCGGGATCACGGTTCAAAGGTTGGCGAAGAAGGGGGTTGAGGGCTCGAAGAGGAGTGGTTACAGTTGAAATGGTTTGGCCGATCATCGTGGCTTGGCTTCTTGTTTTCTTCATATACTCCGGTATATGAGGGATTTGCTTCCCGGCAGGTCTTATCCTGTCGACTTTCAATGTGGCAATATAGTGGTAATGATGTGGTGAGGTGAGAAATAATGAAACAACAAGTTTGGAAGGGAATTCCAGGCAATCAGCGAGAGAGAGCGGATCGACGGGCGACCGACCCGCTGGACGACCGTTTTCCCCTGTGTACAACAACGGGGGGCTATCCAAAATAGTCGCCAGGTGTTGACGGGCGGCCCCCTCAGGAATGTGGTCAAAATGGTCGTAAGTTAGTTGTCTTCTATCGACCTACGTCTCTCTCTCTCTCCTCTCTCTCTGGTCGACTGCAGATTTACTTTATTATTCCTGTAAGAGGCATATATTATGACATATATATATAAATGAATGTCTGTCTGTGTGCACTCTATAGATTCAAAAACCATACATCCAATCACCGTGAAATTTGGGATATATTAGGTATATCCCCGGAAAGGCTTTTCGAAAAATAATTTCTTGAATATCTGGAATATCCTTAGAGTTATTTGCAGATTTGTAGCTTTAACTCGCAAAGCAGCGCTACCTTGCTACGGAGATAGGCTTAAGTCTGCCGGGTGGACAGTCCAAGTACCCACCGAACCATCAGAGGGTCAAGATGTCCTGGCGCGAGGGGGCAGCGTTGTTGACACAGCTGTGCCAAGTAGACAAGAAAAAAGGCTCGGCGGGAACTTCTTCCATCTTCCATAACGACCATGATTTTATTCAACTTATCGAGTATTTTTCAAGGGACCGCGGAAAAAATGTTCACTAGATAAAACGATGATTTTGTAATGTAGACAAATTAGGAAAGCCAAAATTCAGAATGACACGGCACACAGGGACCGGAATAAATGATCACTTATATCGAGAGATTAAAATATACGAGTTTCAAATTATCAAAATATCTCTTATTTTTTCGAGTATTTTTCAAGGGACCGGGAGAAAAAATGTTCACTAGATAAAACGCTGATTTTGTAATGTAGAAATTAGGAAAGCCAAAATTCAGAATGACACGGCACACAGGGACCTGGAAAAAATGATCACTTTATCGAGAGATTCAAATTTACGAGTTTCAAATTATCCAAAATATATCTATTATTTTCGAGTATTTTTCAAGGAACGGGAAAAAATGTTCACTATATAAAACGATGATTTTGTAATGTAGAAAATTAGGAAAGCCAAAATTCAGAATGCCACGACACACAGGGACCGGGGAAAAATGATCACTTTTATCGAAAGATTCAAATTTACGAGTTTCAAATTATCACAATATATCAATTATTTTTTTTATAAGTTTATAGAGAATTGTTTTAAAAATGTTCGTTAGACAAACCTTTACTCGGGTAAAACCTGGGCGAAGCCGGGTACATCTGCTAGTCTATATATATTATATAAATGAATGTCTGTCTGTGTGTACTCTATAGATTCATAAACCATACATCCAATCGCCGTGAAATTCTGGGATATTATTAGGTATATCCCCGGAAAGGTTTTCGAAAAATAATATCTTGATATCTTCATATATCCCTTAGAGTTATTTGCAGATTTGTAGCTTTAACTCGCAAGCAGCGCCACCTTGCGACGGAGATAGGCTTAGGTTCTGCCCCCCTCCCCTGGTGAGAAAATGGGAATCGGTCCTTGTAATGACCTTGGGTCATCGTGTGAGTCACAGAATGATACACCAAAAACACTCTCTCTGGGGATTTTGCGGCGTCAACCAACCTGAATTAGAAAATATCTTTAAAGACCAATATGCGTGTTCAATTACAACAAGATGAATCTTCTGCACGATTTGCCAAACAATTGTTAGAAATTGGGAATGGTAAAATGGAAATGGACGAATCCACACACTTAAATTACATTACCAGAAAACTTTGTCACTTTGTAAAATCCACTGATGAATTGATTGCCAAAGTTTTTTCCAAATTTATCGCAGAATTATAAAAATATTCATTGGGGTTAGTGAGCGTGCTATATTGTCAGCCAAAAACATTGATGTGAATTTAATTAACTACACAATACAAAATAAAATACCTGAAGAAGAAACAACATATAAATCCATAGATACTGTTGTCAATCCCGATGAATCAGTTAATTATCCAATAGAATTTTTAATATTCATTGGATCTACCAGGAATGCCACTGTTGTATTCCCGTTTTTTTTTGGATATATGGGAAGGGAGCATGTAAGACGTGACTTAGTAAAATTTCCTTACTTAGGTATATATATATATATGGTAATTTAAGCCAACAACCCATGTATATATAACCCATAACAAGACCTTAATGTTATATAATCGAAACACAGCTGTCAATGATTATACGCACTATCGACATGTGTCTTTACATCATTGTATGTAATGCAATTTGTACAAACAGGATAAATATTAAAAAAAGGCTTAATTGATTAAGAGTTGAGCTAAAGCAGAGATCGAGCATATAGTATTGCCAAAACAACAAAGTCTAAAGATGGAAACGGCCACGGCACCAGTGTACAATTTCACCAGACGACCCAGGCCTCTCCCACATGTACTGTAATGCAATACTCCCCTTTCTCGGGAAAGATATATATAAGGCCCCCCCCCGTCTTTAGCTAAAAATACAGCCAGTTCACCCCTCGTGCAAGCCCGCGTCGATCGTACCTTATGTCGATCTCATCTAACATGTAGTCAGTAAGGACTCTTCCATCTCCATCTTTCGCTCCTAGCTCAACTTTTATCTGCGAAAATCTAGTACAAATTTATCCTTTTACTATTTCTCTCTCTATACACTTGTCTGACACTGATCTCTATTAAAATTATCCTTAGTCATTTGTGGCATATACTGTGTAACATCCATGAAATCATTATTAAATTAGATAATCTATAAAAGACCTTCTGGAGATTTAGCAACCCACTGAAGACGCTGGGATCTATTTCAGAGAGGGAAATTATAGCAATAGATCTCTATAATTTCTACAGATCAATTGTAAATAGATTCATACACAAAGATATAGTGAGGAAAGTTTTAGGACAGATGTGTAAAGAAATTCCTCATTAAACTAAGGCTCACGTGTACTTGGGAAAAAAGGGGAATTACTGTATTATCCTTTGTCCCTGCATTAATTAAATAATCTATAAAATAATGGTCGGCTCTCCATCAAAATAGACGCTGGAATTGATCGCCGTCTATTGGCCGTCTCTACAGACTAGAGGACTCGGGTCAGTGACAAGCCGAGCATTATTAATTATGAAGCACCCATTTAGCTTTAAATCTCTGAGATCATCCAACAACAATAAGGGATCTCAGATAAAGAGGAGCATGTTATTATTAGAAACTATAAACCTGAATATAAGACCAAATTAACATTTTTATAGAAATATAAGATGTTGAAAATATTATTTCAAAATTAGATATCAAGGAGACACCAGGTCCAGATTTTATCAGTAATAATATGATCAAACATGTAGGTACACTTTTAATCCCGATTCTTATAGCAAAGATTCAACAAATGCGTTGAATTAGGTTACTATCTGGATGTATGGAAAGACTCTATTTGTAAAGATTATACCAAAACCTAACAAAATAAGCTATGAGACAAGCAAAACTATAGACTTATACTATTGACATTAACATTTGTAATATATTTAAAACAAAAGGGTTTCAATAATATCATGAAGAATAATCTAATGAGTATAAGGCAACATGGGTCTTACTAAAATTAAATCAACGAATAGTATAATGGTAGATATGATGGAAAACACACTGAAACACAGGCAGGAGAACTGGCTTCTTTGATCACAGTGGGTATGGCAGGCACTTTCGACAATGTATGTTGGCCAGCAATTATTAGAAGACTTGATTTTTAGTAGCATTCCCTCCAAATAGGTAAGAATCATACAATATTTCATTTAAACAGTGAAAGAAGGGCAAATTCCTCATATGGAAATACAAATATTACTAAAATCTGACAAAGAGATACCCTCAAGGCAGCCCTAATAAAGTCATATTTGCAGCTGTCGCTGTATTAAAGTATCACAGCAAAGGTACAGTACACAACTCCATTCCATCAGAGTCGGTAGTTCTATATTCCAATACAATTTTTAATAATAAGATGTGGGGGTAGCACCATAAAACAAAAGAATGAAATATGTATGAGAGGAAACAAAAAAATTATCCATATAAGTTATATACTAGATATTTATTCAAAATAAACAAATTTAGGGAACATTTCTATACTGGTAAGATATGCTATTTATATAGTGATCTAGATAGAGGTGACTTGAAGTTACAAATTTGCCTTTATAAAGGGGAAAGCCTAGATCTCCATCTATTCTGGCGAGACAAAATATAAGAACCCTATCACTCTTTTAAGTTACTTAAAGCCCTTTAGGGCCCATGCGAAATCTAAGTTAGTTTCTGCTCAAAAAGGGGGTACTAAGCCATAATGGCAAAGAGGCTTACCTTTTCCGAAAGCGCCGGAGAAAGTCTGGTTTCCGCGTCTTGAGCCTGACTCCTGACTGCCGACGCTGACTGACCCCTTTTAGCAAGGAAACCCTCTTTATCCTTGTCTCTCTCCATTTTCATTCGCCGCTCGCGCCAAAGTTTCTATTGGTTGGCATTTTCATTCGTCGAAAGAAAACACGCACGTGATCATGACCACGCCTCCAATTTACCGTGTTGCCGCGAGAGAAAGAAAAAAAAAAACATTGTAGATTGAAAAAACAAATTAATTCCTTTAGGAAATGAAATAATATATATATTCCGAGTATTAATAAAAAAAAAATTATTGATTTAAATGTTTATATGATAAATTATTTTCTTTTGGTCACCTCTATCTAAATATTAAATGAGGGGCATATATGTACATATGGTACAGCAGCTTCCAGCACGGATGTCTCTGGATGTCACTGGTGTCTTCTTCTCCACCAGGCATCAGCTTTCGGCATGGAAGTCTGGTGTCCATCAAGTGTCTAGGTTTCTGGGCAAAAAGGTAGTCTATAAGTCTATGTGGGAGGGAAGCCATGTATCCAGTTGATGTTGATCATACATCTTCTGTTGGGGTATGATTACAAAAAACGTACCCCAACACCACCGTATATTTTATCTTTGAAAATTGGTTCCCCAATCATCCTTCTACGAAATATAAATCCACCGCGGACTATGCAATGGGACTAGGCTATCAGTAAAAAAATTAATGAATAACATAATTGAGGCAACCATTTTAAATGGAATATATCAAGGGGAACATGTACTACTACCACGCATTCCCATGATACCAACGGATACTCCATTTGAATTCAAACGTTTACCAGTTTCCTGTACGACTAGCCTTTGCAATGACCATTAACAAAGCACAGGGACAATCATTGCAAGTATGTGGATTAAATTTGATAATCCATGCTCACTCACATGACAGCTGTACGTTGGGTGTTCACGAGTTGGAAAACCAATCAAATTTATTTGTTCTTGCACCAAATAGGAAACAAAAAAATGTTGTATATTTACAGCACTAAGATAAAGTTAACCATCAATCATCAAGGAAATATTGGACATATTTTATGGTTGTAAACAATATATAGGTGTATGCGTGTATTTGTGTGTATATATGTATATATTTTTTAAATTTAATGATGTAACTGTAATAAATTTCAAGAATATCTCTATATGTAAATAATATTTTTGAATCTTTCTAAGTCGCTTTCTGTGTATCTTTTCCATGTTAAATATTTTCTTTGTTATATTTGTATGTACATTTTGCGCAAGTGTCCCTAGGGGGACATAGCGTTTTGAATTGAAATAAATTAATAAATCAATCATCAAATTTCATTCAATTCATGATGATATTTAATAATTACAAAATTGTTGTTCAATTGAAATTCGTTTGCAATATTGTTTAATATCACAAATGAAGAAGCATGTTTATTCTATCTTTAACTATGTATATCTATGTTTTGTACATATATTATATTCAAATGACTTATATGTAGGGATAATTTCATTATACTAATTTTCATTTGAGTATTGTTTACATTTTATCATTAATAAATTATGTTTGAGGTATCATAACTGCCTTTTTGTACAACACAGCAACGTGTGAACGGGTCCAGCTTATCTTTATAAAAAGGTTTAAGTAGAGATTGGATGTATGCTCGAAAAATAATTTTTATCAAGTACTGGTTAGGTAAACTTTCACTAGGGTAAAACCTGGGCGAAATAGGGTACATCCGCTAGTTTTTCTTATAAAGTATTCTATTCATAATGGCAAATCTCTTAAAATTCGGGTCATCACAGTTTTTCATCATCTTTGCCAATGAAGGATCTAGTTTTGTTCCTTTTCAACATTAGTCAATATTGCCAGGGAAGGTATATCTTCCTCTGTTTCTCCGAAGTGTCAGGTATATGGGCTTCTGGAAAGGCAGTCAGCGTCTTTGTGCTTGTGGCCGTTTTTATAGCAAACGGTGACCTCATACTCCTGAAGTCGCAGAGCCCATCTTGCGAGACGTCCAGAAGGGTCTTTCAAATTTGTAAGCCAGCACAAGGAATGATGGGTCAGTCGCGATAGAAAAAGGGCGGCCAAACAGGTACGGTCGAAATTTGTTACGGCCAAACATTCCTTTTCAGTTGTTGTATAGTTTCTCTCCGCTTTAGATAGATTTCGGGATTCATAGGCAATTGTTTTTTCACCTCCATCCTTCATTTGTACTAAAACAGAGCCGACACCATAGCCACTGGCATCGGTATGGACGTAGATTGGTGCAGTCTCATCAAAGTGACCTAAAACGGGCTCAGAAGTCAGAGCCAACTTCAACTGGTTAAACGAAGATTCCCGACTATCAGTCTATATGAATCTTCCCCTTCCTTAGTAGTTCGTTTAGCGGTCCTGCTATGTTAGCAAAGCTCTTAATGAATCGGCGGTAGTAGGAGCAGAGACCTAAAAAGCTTCTGACACATTCTCTGGTCTTGGAAAATTAATCACAGCTTCTACTTTGTCTGGGTCAGGATAAATACCATCTTCATCGATTAAATGTCCCAGTACTTTCATTTTACTAGCACCAAAACTACATTTCTCCGAAATAAGTTTGAGACCCGCTTTTGAAAAGCATCTTAACACCATTTCCAGAAGTTGTAGATGTTCGTCCATAGTTTTAGAAAAATACTATGATGTCATCTAAGTAGCAGAGACAGATGGTCCACTTGAGTCCTCGTAGGAGATTATCCACAATTCGCTCAAAGGTCGCGGGGGCGTTACACAAACCAAAAGGGCATTATTTTAAACTGAAAGAGGCCATCAGGAGTCACAAAAAGCAGTCTTCTCACGGTCGGTCTCATCAACCTCTATCTGCCAATACCCCGATTTCAAATCCATTGTAGAGAATATGGAAGCACCTCTCAACGAGTCCAAAGTGGCATCAATTCTGGGTAACGAGTATACATCTTTCCCGGTTATTTTGTTTAATCGGCGGTAGTCCACACAGAATCGCCAGGTTCCATCTTTCTTTTTAACTAAGACGACAGGAGATGACCAGGGACTATCCAATGGTTGAATTATTCCCAGTTTAAGCATATTGTCCACTTCTGTTTGAATAATGCTTCTCTCCCTTGGTGATACTCTATATGCGTGTTGCTTAATAGGGGCATGATCTCCTGTTTCAATGCGATGTTTAACTTTCAATGAGGATGTTTTAAGGCTCGCTTTTTGAAATTCAAATATATCTGTGTACTTCCTAAGAACATCCAACAGTCTCACTCTGTCTTCATTGGATATATCAGTATCTATAAGGGTCACAAGTTTATCCAAGTCCTCAGTGCATCTATTTTCATTCTTCTCAAAATCATCATTGCCTCCATCTATGCAAGATAAATGTTTGGTGTCTATGAGATATATTTCAGCAACTTTCATTCCTGAAGGAATGATCTTTGCAAGGTCACTCCCATTAGCCATCCAAACCTTGCTCCTTCCATGGTTGAGACTGACAACGGAGGCCGGAATAATTATTTCTTTGTCCAAAGTAAGAGCTTTAGAGCAAGTAATCGCAACTTCTTGAACTCCCGTAATGTTGCTACAGACAACAGTTATTTGCTTGATTGAGTTGGGTGGAATAATGCTATCTTCTAAAGTGTGAAAGGTGTCTAATGGACAGAGTTCTTCCTTCATAGGAGCCTCTTTTAAGCAAAGCTCATTTTCCGCACAATTGATTTTAGCTCGAGTTAATTTCAGAAAATCCCAACCAAGGATGACATTATGATTACATTCCAACAATACAATAAACTCGAATGGTTGAATAAGTTTGTTAGCCGATACTTCGTCTGGCTGGTTTCCTTCCTTTTACTCTTCCGCCTAGAGGTATAGTAAGCGCCGAGGTCTTATCCCAAATGAAGCGGGCTGTCCAAGATCTAACTACTGTGAAAGCACCAGTCTCACAAAGCTCAACTTAACACAACATAACATACATTTTAATTTCCAAACACACTATATATACGATCAAACACACACACGTGACCAGGCACTCATGGTCAAATATGAAAAAGCATTTACAGAGTAATAATAATTAATAATAATAATAAACTCCAACATTCCTCCCCGAGTTGATGGGTCACATCAATTTTCATCATTAGCTAACACGGCAGCCAGTTCTTTTAATTGATTTTGAGCCAGATAGAAACGTGAACGCAACTGTCGTGCAGCTCCTACAAAAACTTGTTCCTTGATCACTATATAGCCGAGTGCAGTGCCCTCTTCGCGCTACAAATCGCTTAAAAGCCGACATGATGGTGGGTGTAGAGGCATCTGGGACCAATTCAAGATGTACGGCTCGAGTCACATAGCACACAAATAGACAGATGTAGCCCTTTTCCGTCTTTCGACCTCTACCCTTGGACATTCGAAGGTTCACAGGTCCAGCACCACTGACCGAGAGGGGTTTACCCGGTGTTAATCCTCTCCTTGGGTAAATCGCTCATTAGCTGGCCTTGAGTGACGCGATTGTATCGACAACATGTCACGCACTCTCGAATGCATCTTTTCACCTTATCTTTTACTCTCAGCATCCAATACCTCTGTCTCAATGTGGACAGCATCAGGTGCACACTTCCGTGCAAAGTCCGCATATGAACCGCTCCAATAATCATCTGAGCTACCTTTCCTGATGAAGGCAATAGCGCAGGATGTTTTTGTTCATATGTCATAGATGGAGCCCATTTTAATCTACCGCCGACTCCAAGGATTCCTTGATCGTCGAGGATCGGTGTTAACCATAAATCTTGCCCGTGCGCTTCACTGATCCCAAAGTGGTCAAACTCTTATTTCTTCCCTGAAATGCTGGAACTGAATTGATTGAAGAATTCTCCGATGAGCACTTCTCAGTTCAGCTGTTGTTAAGTGCGACTGATATCGCTCCGCGCTGTAGCGGCAATTATGGCAATAACGCGATACCGAGGCCACTTTTCGGAGATATCCATTGAAGGTCGAGCTCATCTCTCCGATAGCCACCAAGAAAGGTGTTTCACTGATGGCATGAACACTCAGGAGCTCAGTTTGACTTTGGTTCTCAAACACAGGAGGCATTCTAGGCCATTCTGTGGATTCCTCTGACAACCAGGTAGGTCCTGTCCACCAGATGGAAGACTATTTCAGCTCGGACCCCAGAATTCCTCGCGAGGCAATATCCGCTGGATTATCTCCTGTGGGAACACAGCGCCACTCCCTGACCTGTGGACAACTCTGAATCTCCGCGACACGATTGCCGATGAAAGTGGGGAGATTTCCAGACATAGTTCTTAACCAACTCTAGGACTATGGTGGAATCGGACCTACAGGTAGCACTCTCCAGTTTGATATTCAATTCTTCCATTGGTATATTTCACCAGTCTGGTCAGCAGAAGAGCCGCGCACAATTCTAAGCGTGGAATTGACAACTTCCGCATGGGAGCCAACTTAGTCTTTGATGCCAACAGTCTTACACTGACTCCATCATCAGTGGGAATTCTTATGTAAACAACTGCAGCATAGGCGTCTTCAGAGTCATTACCGAATCCATGCAATTTTACTCCCTGGGTATTCCTTCCGAGACCCAACCATCGGGTATTCTCAAACTTCCTATGAAAATCAGTCCATGTTTCAATCAATGACTCATCCATCGGATCATCCCAATGTAATCCCGTTATCCACAACCTTTGAACCATTATTTTCCTGTTACAAGGACAGGTGCCAACCATCTTAAGGGATCTTCTAACTTGGCGATGAAGGAAAGCATTTCGCTCGTGGTAGTCGCCGATGTCTTTTCTAACGACTGAACTTCATATAAGAAACAGTCTTCACCTTGGATCCATCCCAAACCCAATGTCCTTACAACATTGGACTGTTCAAATGTAATCCCTTGTGCTCAATGTTCTCTCGCAATGTTGCCCAAAATCGTCAGATCAATTTCTTTAGAATCTGTGGTTTCTAGGGCTTTGAAGGTGATTGAGGCCGGAGAGGGTTCGTTTCTTCCAGTGTCTTCCTCTTCCAAGTCTATGCTGGACTCTTCTTTCTTCATGCAAAGTACCTTGGAGGATATGGCTTTAGGGCTCTTTGTGATCTTACCTCTACATCGCTTGAAGCCCCCACTTCAGAACCCTCCACATCAAGAGGCCCTGAAGGTTGAGAATCTTCAATTGCAGACCTTTCGTCAGAATCCTCCACTGCAATTCTGGAACCTCTTGAGAACCTTAAGCTTTACCTTTTGAAGAATCAGGATCTGATGCTAAGGCATCGTCTGCAGGCTTAGCGGTATCGTCTTAAGGCCCAGAGGTATCGTCTGAAGGCTTAGAGCAGTCATAGGATTCCGAAATCTTCTTTAGAGATCTCAAACCGCTCATATTATATTCCTATAATCTACCGGATTCGCAATCCTCTCCAGTTTAGCACTTTTACCACACTTTTTCTGGAGACTTGTATCCTAAATTAAGACCTTTCGCCGGAGTAGGCACTTGCCCCTTTGGAGAACTGGCCGGAGTATATAATATTGGCGTTATTACAGCTCCAGAAACAGTTTCCTTCGATACAAGTTGCATTTTATTGTTTGGAAGATATTTGCCAATTGAACCTTTTCTATTGGTTCTCTCTTCACATAGGTGATCCGGATGGTACAACCCTGTTTAGAAAGCGTTTTACTTTCTCCAACCTTTGCATCATCATTCAACCATTTCCTTTTCTTCAGGGTTTTGAGGTACGGGGCACTCAATTAAAATCGTCTACAGCGGTTTCCCGCCCAAAAACCATCAGTTGTCCATCTTCTTCTTCCAAAGAAATCTAAGGTAGTCCCAATCATTTTCCTTGATGGCGATCATCCGGAAATATCTTCCCATGTCGGCCAAAACTCCAAATTTATTTTCCCGAAATTCCATCCTTATTTCAGGGATTCTTTTCAGCAGACTGGGTCTCCTCTTCAAATATCGTTTCAACGAGAGTCCGTTGCGTCCTCGACAGGAAGCGTCGTCAAATACTGGCCGCACAGGCGCAGCCTTGGATTCACACCCAAATACAGGGCGATCAGGCAGATAGTATCCGTTTACTTTAAATTCCACATCTCCAGTCTGTCCCGCTTCCACCAATTTCCTCGATGCTGGAACTCTGACAACTCTTTCCTCAATATCATCAATGGACTCAGTTTCACCATCTGAAATCTCCACTTGATCAGCGCCTTCAGCTACCGCTTTAGAATGGCTCACCGATTCATAACCTTTGATTGCAGTTTTAGAATCCCCTACTCCATTGTCCTTAGTTTCAGCTTCCGAGTCTTTCCCATTCCCTAAATCTGCGTCTTCCTTTTCCGCCACCTTTGAATCGGTACCTTGTTCTGCATCTAGCTTTTCTGCCATCTTTGAATCAGTACCTTGTTCTGCATCTAGCTTTTCTGCCATCTTTGAATCAGTACCTTGTTCTGCATATGCTTTTCTGCCATCTTTGAATCAGTACCTTGTTCTGCATATAGCAGTCTCACTTCTTCAGTGTTCTTTGAATCCATTCCTTGTTCCACATCCAGCACTTTTTCTTCATCTGCTTCAACGGATTCTTTCTCAACTTCAGCTCTATGACTTTCGTCAACGTCTACAACAGACTTCTTCTTGACTTGAGCCTTTACACCGTCTTCAGCAAAATGCCCTTTTACTACTTGAGCCTTTTTACTTTCTTCAACGGCAATCTGCTTGGATGTCTCTTCTACCATTTGCTCGGATGATACCACAATCCCAGCATCTTCCTTAATAGAAGCTGGATCAACTTCCTTCATCAAGGTAACTCCTACAACCCTTGGCTTCTCACTCATCCTGACTTCTAAACTGCTTCCATCGCAGATCCTCAAATCCAATTTGGGCAGTCGGCAAACTCCCGTTCCAGGCAGCGAGCCCTTTTTCGAACTAGCACCATAGAGGGCTTCCGTATCCTTCATCAGAGAGCTGAGGAAATGATTTGTCTTATTTTCAAGATCTATCCACTTCTCATAATAATGGATCACTGTATCCCTCTCCTCCTCTAGCACCCTGTCATTAATTTCCTTATCTTCTACCATCAACTTCCAGATCAACTCATCTTCTTCCCGAAGATCTGCTATATTCTTTTCAATGAGTGTATAATTCGTTCCTACCATAATTTCAGAAGGAGTTTCTTCATCCAACTCCGCTTCTGCCTTTTTGATCAACTTGGAAATAATCGTTCTTTGAACGGCTCTACTTCTTAATGCTCGCTTCATTCTAAACTTTCTTTTTGATCTTAACTTAACCTTTTATCCCTTTACCTCGGCCTTATCTTTTTAATCCAATTTGCAAAACTTTTTTTTTTGCAAAACTTTATTTGCATAAATTCTTCTTTTTTCTACTCTTGCTTAAATTTGCATAAGCCTTCTTTATCTTTATCTTCTTCAACTTCTTAACCTCTTTAGGCTTCTTCAACTTCTTTAACCTCTATAACTTTAACCTTAGCCTAGATCCGGCTCGAGGGACCAAAATGATAGCCGATCTTCTTCTGGCTGGTTTCCTTCCTTTTACTCTTCCGCCTAGAGGTATAGTAAGCGCCGAGGTCTTATCCTTAATGAAGCGGGCTGTCCAAGATATAACTACTGTGGAAGAACCAGTCTCACAAAGCTCAACTTAACACAACATAACATACATTTTATTTCCAAACACACTATATATACAATCAAACACACACACGTGACCAGGCACTCATGGTCAAATAAAAAAAGCATTTACAGAGTAATAATAATAAATAATAATAATAAACTCCAACAAAGTTCATTCACGTTTATCCTTAAGATACATCGTCCTAGGGCTCTGACACATTTTGAATTAGCTACCCTTATAATCGGGCCCTCTGCTAGATAACATAGGAACCTTTATAAGACGACGGAAATCTTCGGAGATAACCAAATAATCTGCTCCTGAATCCACCAAAGCCAGCACCTCAGACCCTTTTATAGTGATCTTAACATAATTGTTCTTCAATTTGGTTGTAATTGTCGATGGAGGATTTAATACTCGTGTGGCCTTACCTCCCAAGCAGGTCGCCAGTTCTAGTTTTCCTCCCTTTCTCTTGAGGATGAGCGGCTGTTTACCCTAGCAGGTGATCTTGATGGCCTGCATCCTATACTTTTCCCTCTCCCCGGGATAGGTTGAGGCACTCCTAGGTTGGCGAACTGGAGGAATCCTAGGCTTTATTTCGTCAATATTGGGCATATAGTCACCCAGTGTTGTTGCTCTCCTTGGTTCCCATCCTGGCGCGGGCATCAGCAAAAACTTACCTTCTCTCCCGACAATACCTGACAATGTGACCAGGTCTTCCACAATGGAAACATAAGGGGCGATCGTCTGGAGTCCTTCATTGTTGAGATTTTGGCAGAGTTGGGGGAGAAGACATTCAGTTCTTTTGGATGACTCATACGTCCTGAATGGTCTTGATTGGTTCCTTACTAGAACTGACGGCCTTTTGGAGATTGACGACAGATTAATTTTTACTTCCTCTCTTATCAGGTCTTCTAGCGAATCTGTGGTCGGTCTGGGTTGGGCTATTAATTTATGTATTTCTTCTTGTACAATTCTTCTAATTAAAGAGGGAAGATCTTCTTCCTCATAGGCCATGGGAGCTACATTTGGGAGTCTTTCAAATCTTGAAGATATTCTTCTCTTCCTCATAATTTCTATTTTCCGGCATTCCTTAGGAATTGACTTACATTTTCAACATCTTTTGCAATCAATATCTGATAAATGTCTTCGGCGACTCCCTTCATCAGATGTCCCAATTTGGTTTCATCATCCATCCGGGGATTAACTATTTGACAAAGGTACAGTACGTCCTGGATGTAAGGACTCCGAAGATTCCCTTCACTTTCTGAGCTCTATTCTTCAGTACAGACTCAGCTTCTTTAATCACCTCTTCTGTTGGCCAAAAGCTTCACCTAGAGCCCCTCTGAAAGTCATCCCAGGAAGTTGGTGCTTCTTCATTATTTTCAAACCATTTTTAGAGCTGTTCCTTCAAGAAAAAATACAGCATTTGCCAGACACATAGTTTCATCCCATCTATTGAATTTGGCAACTCTTTTATATTCCTTCAGCCACTTTTGGGCGTCTTGACTTCCATCTCCAGCAATTGTGGAAGGACATCTTGGCTGTTGCAAGGAAAGGTAAGTTGAAGGTACTTGGGATGAGGTTTCTCCAGATTCATTTTTTTTATCATGATTGGTTCTTTGTCAAGCAATCCAAAATCAGGAGATATTTCCTTAGGTCAAAGACTTCTCCTCAAATTTAATTCAGCCGTTTTTATTATTTCAAGGCTTTACCCGGCGTCTCCACCAATTTTGTCACAGTTTATATGAGAATTTTATTAATCAATTGATACACTTTGTGAGGGATGTTTCCCTCACAACAAAACTAGAAACAAGAAATGAAAAATCGGTTACAGAATTTACAAATCTTCCTTATATAACATTAAACATAAAAGTACTTACATATTTAATAATAGACATTTGCTTTACACTTGATTTACATAAAACCAATTTCGTGACAATATTACAAATTTACAGGCACACACATAGTATATTGTTGAGGGATAATTGGTAATATTTAATTTGGATTATGATTATTCAATTGATTAATTTTAGTTGTAAGTAACAAAATGAATAATTGAGATAGTGGAGCTATTTATATTGGTGGAAAGTGAGGTATTATATTATCATATATATATCTATATATATATAAAATTGAATGTCTGTCTGTGTGTACTCTATAGATTCAAAAACCATACATCCAATCGCCGTGAAATTTTGGGATATTATTAGGTATTTCCCCAGGAAGGTTTTTGAAAAATAATTTCTTGAATATCTTGAATATTCTTAGTTATTTGCAGATTTGTAGATTTAACTCGCAAGCAGCGCCACCATTGCGACGATGTTAACAAATTTTTTTATCTATAAGTTTATTATCACCAAGTTTATTATCTTAAAGATTATTTATCAAAAGTAAGATTTTCTACCTATTAATTGCGCACAAGTCAAAGTTAGTTTTATCATTTATCTACAACATATATATTGGGTGAATAGATAAAATGATGATTTTGTAATGTAGAAAATTAGGAAAGACAAAATTCAGGATGACACGGCAATTTATTTGAGACAAGAATAATGATACAATTCCAAGGCGAAGATACTATTCCTTTAACTTCCAATTACCGAGGGAACCAATTAATATTGATTTTATTCAACTTATCGAGTATTTTTAAAGGGACCGGGAAAAAATGTTCACTTTATCGAGAGATTCAAATTTACGAGTTTTCAAATTATCAAAATATAATCTATTATTTTTTTAAATAAGTTTATAGAGAATTGTTTTAAACAAATGTTCGTTAGACAAACCTTTACTCGGGTAAAACCCGGGCGAAGCCGGGTACATCCGCTAGTCTTCTTATATATAAATGTCAATGTCTGTTTCGCGATAAACTCAAAAACTACTGAACTAAATGGTACCAAATTTTGCAGGTTGCTAAACCTGAGGAAAATTTTCGGCTACATTTTGATTAGTATTTTTGGCTATTTATTTTTTTAATTTGAAGAACTTTTTTACACAGAGTAAATACGAGGTGAAGTAACAAAACCAGGCCAATTAAACGACCAATGAGCATTCTGCATTTTTTTCAAGTTGCTTATGTACTTTTTGAAATATTTTTTTATACGAGTGTTACTTTTTTTTTACTAAAGTATTGAGTATTGAGAGAGAAATTTATATTACTAAGTTACGGTATGTGCACACAATGCAATTTCAAAAAAAAACTTTATGAAATTAGCGTTACTGTATGTAAATAATGGCTTTCATATTTTTTATTAATTTTTTCTGGCCTTAATCTCTTTTTTAAAAAAAATCACTTAAAATGCAGTCGCAGTCATTAGCAAACACATATTGTTGTGTAACCACGCCGTGACCCTAAACGCCGGACACGTGGACGCGACTAACACACGCCCACTATCTTAACTAGCAAGGTTCACGATTTAGAATTTTTTTTTTTATTTAATTAAATTTTTTTTTTAATATTAATTAATTTTAAACTCTCTCTGTGAGTCATCGAACAACAGAGTTCGGCGAGAAATTGCACTTTGACCACGGACCAACTTTCTTGCTTGCTCTATTTATTATTATTTTTTTTTTTTTGGACTTAAGTTCCATTTTTTGGATCAACGGAAAATGAAGACGGCCCGACCCGCACCGACCGCCAAGAAGCTACAGACAAGATGCATTCCTAGACCAGCCCCAACCCTGGCACCAATAAAAAGTTACATCCCTTAGTATGGCCCTGTGACTTCCAGGCTCCCACACAACACGTGGTGGAAATGAGCAGTGACCCAACCTCTCCGAGTAAAAACGTCTACAACCACATAATGGAGCTGCAGAAATTTAATCCAAGGAGGGAGACCTGGAAGATTTCGTGGAAGACATAAAAATCAGCAGAAGGCTACAAACACATCTTAACGATCGTAGACCATTTTAGCAAATACGCACTCGCAATCCTGGTAAAAGACACAAAGGCGGAAACCACATGCAAATGCACTCTTAGACAATCTGTTCTACGTTTTTTGGTACTCTGAAATGCATAATATCCGATCAAGGTGAATCGTTCGATTCAAGTACTTTTAGAGACTTTACACGATTGTACGGTATTAAACATGTTATGGCTTCCGTGGCACACCCGCAAACAAATAGATGCATCCCCGGACCAGCCCCAACCCTGGCACCAATAAAAAGTTACATCCCTTAGTACGGCCTTGTGACTTCCAGGCCCCCACACAACAATATGTTTGCATAATTTCCATGTGCTCTTTTATTTTTAAAGAAAAATATTTACATGCCAGTATTTTGAATTAATTTTTTTCATAAACCTATTTTTTCTAATTCTTACTGAGAAGATGGGCATCGCAAATCAAATCCATCGCAGTCACTCACTCAACTCAGGCAATTTCAAGGGTTATAATGCGCTGGGGTGGGTACCTTTGGTGTTGGGTGGAAAAGCTGCCATCTATTTAAACTACATTTATTTTGAAACAACTAAATGGATTGCAGAAAATAATTAAATCAAATACCTAAACACTAATATGATACAATTTTTGCCATCACCCACACTTTTTACCTGTGGTTTATGTGTTACTTCTGTATTGCTATTCTGACATTTCTTTTTTTTTTGCTTATCCTAGTACACGTGGTACAGGCCATGATAATCATGGTGGATAGATAGCGACTGCTTTTACTGTAAGCGCACCACATGTCTACACATGTGTAAAGCAGTTCGACTTTGCATTTGCAAATGTGCCAGAGCCTCGTTAAGCCTCGTGACATTTCTAGTATTTATTATTGAAATACATTCAGTATGAAGGAAATTGCACTCGGAGAATTATCTGGCGAAGCCGGGAAATTCGTCTAGTAATGCACATATATATATATACAGTAAAACCCCGCTAATACGAACCATAGATATAACGAACCTTCCCTTATAACAAACCCACGCTGATTCCCAATTCCATCCCATTGAAAATACCATCTATATAACGAACTTTGCGATTTTAGAATAACGAACTACCCCTATAATGAACCTATTTTCGGTCCCAAAATAATAAAATCCATTTGAAATACTATGCTTATAACGAACTTAGAATTGTAATATAAAAAAATTAAAACAACCAAATTTTGAGCATGTTTCAGCTCGCCGATCGTGATTTCAAAACAATAAATTTAGCGGCCTTGTTTGTTTTGAATTTTGCACTTTATTTTTGCTGTATGTTGTATAAATTTTAACACATTATACTTTTTATTAAATAGAATATATTTGCATCCATTAAATTTGAAATATAAAAATAAAATGGCTTCCAAAATGAAGAAAACAAAGGCATTTTAAAAACAAAAGCGTTATTTCTTTTTTAAAAAAGGCCATTTTCAGAACTTTTCAAAGTGAAACAACACAGGCAAAATGTTAAAAAGCATTAAAATAAGAGAATATAACTTTTCTATTATAAAAGATAAAATATAAAGCTCTTAAAAATTGTTACAAAGAGGAATCAACCTCAACTTTTGCCGCGATCGCGATCGTACGTTTCAGGGCTAAAAAAAAAAAAAATCCAAATAAATGGTCCTGCGATGAAACAAAAACTATTTTTATGCCATTAACTATGGTGATTTTAAAGTCAGCAATGTTTTGCATGACAGGTTAAAAAAAAAACGAAATCTAGACCTAGAAGAATATGTGGGAAAATGAAATGGAAGAAAAACACTAACTTTATTTGAATGGTGAATGCTTGAAGAATGCTTTGAAGCAACAAGGTGTTAGAGCCATTTTTCCAAGTAAACAATGTATTATATAATGTGATAATGATGTTTTAAAATCATTTTATATCTTTGAATATATATTTAATAAAACTTTGCCTAGGATTTGTCTTGATTTTTAAATTAGATATAAAGGTACAATGTATGTTAATGATAAGAAGAACCTATCATCTAATGATTTCTATTATTATTCAGTATTAATATAAGGAAATCGGTCAATTAAGGGAATTAAAACAAAGTGACCACTATTAAGAGGAACCTTCTTCTTGTGTCTATGGCTGTCCTTTAATTATACGGTCTAAAAATTTTGAAAAGTAAAAAAAATAGCCAAACCGTGGCTATAGTGAACCAAAAGCTCTGTCTCATTGGGGTTAAATATAGAGGAGTTTTACTGTATATATATATGCCTGATTATTGAATTTTGGCAGCTTTTTGCTTCTTCTAAGGTGGTTTCAGATAGGAAACTGAATATTTGGATTTCTAACTCGTTTGAGGTCTTAAACAATCGCTGAAAAAATCAATTCTCACAACTCCCAACAGTTTCTGTCTCGTGTTCGTGTAACACATAAGATTTAAAAATAAATATGTGGACATTGTTCATTCCCAGCTACCACGAGCATCCAGAAGTCTGAAAATGTTCACATTTACATTGTTAATTGAACTGAGCGAGTGTTAAAAATTTCATACTTCTATGTGGTCTGGAAACATATTAAAATTAAATTACAATATAGGAAAGGTAATTTGGAAATTTTTCCGTTCTCAGCCATCCTGACAACACAAGATGTCTGAAAATTTGTCAACTTGCAATGTCATCGAATTCTAATAAGTGTAGAAAATTTTAGATTCCTACCTGCTCTAGAAGTATACAAGGTAGGATCAAAAAGTTCCCGAACTTTTTTTTTTATTAATTATTTATTCATAATATAGTAATTTAAACATCAAATAGGGGGGTCTGTGGAAGGAGGGTCTAAACCATTGGTTTTCGACCGCTATGACCCGGTTTCGATTCCCGCATTGGGCACTTTTTTATGTTTAAAAGTCCAACCCCACCAGTGAGTGCAAGTAACCAAACGGGGCTCTGGCACATTTGTAAGTGCTAAGTCGAACTGCTTTCCACATGTGTAGACATGTGGTGCACTTACAGTAAAAGCAGTCACCTACTTCTACTCACCATGATTATCATGGCCTGTACCACATGTACTAGGGATAAACAAAAAAAAAACTTTACACAAATTAAATTTCTGGCAATGAGTTTCTTTTAAATATCATCAAATATTATCTCTACAGACCTTAGTGCAATGATATGAGTTATTGAATGAGAGGGCTTGGCTCATCAGTAGTGAACCCTCTCAGCGGTTTCGCCAAATTAATCTCTAGACCGCTCTACTATTGTATTGGACTGGTTTTGTTATATACCCTGCATTTTCTATGGAAGGCAGCTCAGGGGTGTTTAGTGAACTATGGACATAAGCTTATAGGTCTGTAGAGGTGCATATATATAATTTCAAGGTATTGCATCGAGCAAAGCTCTACCGCAAAATATGTTTTCATAACCAATATATATTAGTAAATTAAATTTTATTGCCATCTATCGTTAAAATTTTACACAAATTAAATTTCTGGCAATGAGTTTCTTTTAAATATCATCAAATATTATCTCTACAGACCTTACTGCAATGATATGAGTTATTGAATGAGAGGGCTTGGCTCATCAGTAGTGAACCCTCTCAGCGGTTTCGCCAAATTAATCTCTAGACCGCTCTACTATTGTATTGGACTGGTTTTGTTATATACCCTGCATTTTCTATGGAAGGCAGCTCAGGGGTGTTTAGTGAACTATGGACATAAGCTTATAGGTCTGTAGAGGTGCATACATATAATTTCAAGGTATTGCATCGAGCAAAGCTCTTCCGCAAAATATGTTTTCATAACCAATATATATTAGTAAATTAAATTTTATTGCCATCTATCGTTAAAATTTTACACAAATTAAATTTCTGCAATGAGTTTCTTTTAAATATCATCAAATATTATCTCTACAGACCTTACTGCAATGATATGAGTTATTGAATGAGATGGCTTAGCTCATCAGTAGTGAACCCTCTCAGCGGTTTCGCCAAATTAATCTCTAGACCGCTCTACTATTGTATTGGACTGGTTTTGTTATATACCCTGCATTTTCTATGGAAGGCAGCTAAGGGGTGTTTAGTGAACTATGGACATAAGCTTATAGGTCTGTAGAGGTGCATACATATATTTCAAGGTATTGCATCGAGCAAAGCTCTTCCGCAAAATATGTTTTCATAACCAATATATATTAGTAAATTAAATTTTATTGCCATCTATCGTTAAAATTTTACACAAATTAAATTTCTGGCAATGAGTTTCTTTTAAATATCATCAAATATTATCTATTTGATGATATTTAAAAGAAACTCATTACCAGAAATTTAATTTGTGTAAAATTTTAACGATAGATGGCAATAAAATTTAATTTACTAATATATATTGGTTATGAAAACATATTTTGCGGAAGAGCTTTGCTCGATGCAATACCTTGAAATTATATGTATGCACCTCTACAGACCTATAAGCTTATGTCCATAGTTCACTAAACACCCCTGAGCTGCCTTCCATAGAAAATGCAGGGTATATAACAAAACCAGTCCAATACAATAGTAGAGCGGTCTAGAGATTAATTTGGCGAAACCGCTGAGAGGGTTCACTACTGATGAGCCAAGCCCTCTCATTCAATAACTCATATCATTGCAGTAAGGTCTGTAGAGATAATATTTGATGATATTTAAAAGAAACTCATTGCCAGAAATTTAATTTGTGTAAAATTTTAACGATAGATGGCAATAAAATTTAATTTACTAAAAAAAAAAACTGTTGAAATAACAGCTTTTTTCACACTGGAAAAAATTTGTAGATAACCAAGGCTCTTATTTTGAAAAAATTGATGTTTAAATTACTATACTAGTTCAAAGTCAATTTTTCTAAGTTTTTTTAGCTCCCCTTCGCATTTTCAAATACTTCTGATGACAATGAAAAAGTGCCTCCCTTTTAATGTAATTTTAAGTTTTGGAAAGAAGAAGAAATCACATGGGGCGATATCAGGAGAGTAAGGAGTATGCGGCAAGAAAGATACAGTGTGTTTTACTAAATAGTCTTAAACAATAATGGCTCTATGAGCAGGGGCATTATCATGTAGCAATTTCCACTGTTTTGATTTAAAGAGTTGGTTTATTTTTCTTCTTATTGCATCATGAAGGCGCACAAGTATTTCTTTGTATGCCTTTAGTAATCCCCTCTTTAATAAATTCATAATAGACAAGTCCTTGATAATTGAAAAACACTACAAGCATTACTTTTCCTTTGGACTTGTCAAGACGAACTTTATTCTTCCTAGGAGAACTTGGTGTGTGCCATTCGAGTGATTGTTTTTTGGTTTGTGGATCAAAAAGAAAGCACCATGTTTCATCACCAGTTATTATTGTTTTTAAAAAATCAGAATCATTATTTGCAGTTTCAATTAAATCTTTGCAAATTGATAACCTGGTTTCTCTTTGTTGATCTGTTAAATTTTATGGGACAAAATAACCACAAAGTTTTTCATGTTTAAATGTTCACCAATAATTTTTTGGCAACTACTACATACCAACTACCAAATAATTTTATTTTTACATCATATGTTCAATAACCATATACAGTATATATCTTTTTCAAACTAACTATTCAGGGCAATCAATCAGCTGGTTTGCTGGACCCGCAGCTGCAATTATATCTTCCAAAAGGGCAAGAGGGTTGATGGTATAGATGTCAAAGGAGGGGAGTGGGCCTGGAGTCCCTGGAAGCAGAGATGTAGCTAGATGTCTGGTGTGGGGGTCTGGGTCTTCTTCCCTGGCTTTCTCAAGAGCAGCAGCAAAGGGTGGTTTGCAGCAAGGTTTAGAGGCTCAGGCAGTAGGGTCCTGGCAACAGATATAGCTGAGAGTCTAGTGACCCAGTCCATCTCACAGGCCAGGCAGCTAGAGAGAGTCGAGGTGGCCTCATCTAACTTTAGTAGTGCTGGTTTTAGCAGAGAGTGACGCAGAAGCTCTGCCGCTGCTCTCCTCACCAATGTAGTCTCATCACTCCGGAGAATAATAAGAACTTTCTGTGCAATCTGTGCCAAAGGTTCTGGGGGAGGCAGGTGGCTAAGTGCAGCCCTGACTAATTCAAAGGAAGAACATCTCAGGGAGGAATCTTCTTCTGAGTTTATGGCCAATTTCCATGCCTGTGTTACCATGGGCTCTACCCATAAAGGCAGTGGCTCAATCTTATCACCTGGACATCAAGCCTGTGTGAGATCATTCAAATAAAGTTCAAATAACATTGATTTAAGAACTTACATTTAAACTTTTTATATCAAAGAGTAAATGGTGGGTTACACATTGCTCCCTATCTATAAAATTACCACATATTTTCACCAGGATGAGTGACTTCTACATGATAATTTTGTGCTGAGCTAAATTTCAATGGCCTTTAAAATTTTAGAGCCATTGGTAGCAGCTAACTAGTGAATCAGCAAATCAGATACCTGTACAACAGACAGCCAATCAGAGACTCTTGCCAACTGAGGTGTAAAAAAATACCAGGCTTTATCAAAAGTTTGGTTCCATAAATAATATTTTAATACACATTAAATAACACAAAAACAAAAATATTTATTCATTTAAGTAGAGGCTGTCATTTTTAATAACAGTCAGCCATCTTTTTGTCAGGTTTTCAATTTGCTGACAATACCATTTTCGAAGTTTGTAGTCGAAAAAGTAATGACAGGCAATTTCGATGTAGCCAGGGACCGAAATAATGCATAATCAGATGGCCCAATATCAGGGCTATAAGTAGGGTGAGGTAGACCTTCAATACCCTCCAAATCCTTTATTCTATTTGATGTTAACAAGCTCAATGAGCTGAGCATTGTCATTTTGCAGGATATCAAGTCTTCAAAATTTCATGTACCTGGCTGAGTTGCTCTGAGTAGAGATCTGCACGACAATCAGGAACTCGTAGTGTATAATACCATCCATGTTCCACCCCCTTACAGATAAAATCATTTTATGGCCAAAACGATTCTGTTTAATTACAGGCTTAGCCTCGTGATCATAGCGTATACATTGTTTTCTTGTATCTGGGTTATGAAGATCCTGCAGATTTTCAAACAATCGTTTACAGTTATCGACTCAGCTCTGAGACTGGGCTATAGTCAGGGGATCTTAGGAGTTTTCTAACAGAGTTCGATTGATCGTATCTTTCGATGGTCCAAGTCTACATTTCATGTGTAGATTGCTGTAGGTTGTCCTGATGTGCTGTAGAGTATCAATATCCATCACATGTGATCGTCCTATTCAAGGTTTATAAACAATACTTAAAATTATACCGCATAAGTTTCTTTTCTATGAAAAATCAATATTTATTTTAAAGAGAAATATTTACTATTTCTAACTTTTTTGAATGAAGTATGAGAGGGTGAAAATATGAAGAGTAATGGCGAACGGAAAAATAAAAGTGTCCAGGGGCGGGAATCGAACCCACAACCTTCTGCTTACCGGGCAGGTGCCATGTCCACTAGGCTACCCTGTCCTCAAGGCTGAGATGTCTCCTTCTCTAAATATCTTGAACCGTTTTGAAGCTCTTCTTCTGTTGGCTATTCTTTTCCTTTCCACTTCGCTTATTTATTTTGCCGCCATATATGCATTTAGCTCTTTTTTCCAAAAGAAGTGCAATAATACTCGGAACGTTATTTTGTGATCACACATTCTTTCTACTAGACACTGTGGGACCGAACCTTTATTTATTTAAACTTTATTTATATTGGAATAAATTTAAATAAAATTTTATTTTATATTAGGCTTCGGCTTTGGTAACAAACTTTTGATACAGCCTGGTAGGATTATTGAACTATGAATAATTGGTTTACACATGCATGCTCCAGGAGAGTTTTGTTCTCTGCCTGCTCTTGAAGTGTGAAGATCCTCCGAGCTCAATACTAAAAGAACAGAAAGAGAAAGAAGCAACCCCAACGCTCCAAAGTCGACCTGAAGGTGCTTGAGGCTAATGATGAGCTTCTGGTCTCCAACTACTATGTGGCCCTGCAATGCTTGAACAAGATCATCAAGGAACTGGCACAGGAAGTCAAAACTCTGTCCCAAACTGTAGATGACTGTCTTGAGCTCCAGAACCTCCTGGGGGACATCAAAAACCCCAAGGCTGCCACCAAATCTGAATGGATCCTGCCCTAGCCTCCCATTACAGCCTGTTCCCCCAGCCACCCCTGCTTCCATGAAGCCTGCTGCCTTCCTCACCAAGAGGAAGAAGCCAACCCTCCTGCCCAAAGAATCAATGCTTCTGCTCCCTCCAAGCCTGCCCCTACCTGTGCCACTAAGACAGCTGATCCTAAGGTCCAACTGCACTGTGAGAAATCAGTGGTGCATGCTGTTGTTGCATGGCTGACAACCCACAGACTGACCCCTGACGAGACATCCTGAAGGCTGTCTGCGCTGCCCATCCTCTGCCCTAAGGTGTCTGGGCCTCCCTCCCTGGCTACAAGCAGGAAGGCATGAAGGTCTGCCAGCAGAATGAATTCTTGTCGCGCATCTGCCTCTTCAGGGTGGATGAGGATATACTACCATCTCCCATCATTTCCTGGCCACTCCAGCTGTCAACCAACTTCCTAGTGACAAGGTGGTACATCGTTCGGCCACAAGGAACCTGAACTGCATGGCCTTCATTGAGGTGGACTGGCCACTTTCAAAACTCTGGGAGTGCACAGATGGATCGTGTTTGATGGCGTAATCCTCAACTTTGAAGGATCTGTCTCCTGCTGTGGTTTGGCCACAACTCGGACCAGTACCCCAGTCTCCTAAGTGCTTGCACTGTGGAACAGAAATCTTCGTCCTGCTCCATCCCGAGTCTAAATGTGCTAAGTTTTAGGCCTCTAGGACCCCCCCACTTGCCACTCCTGATCTTCGTCAATCATTTATCATCATCAATTATTTTTAATTTTTTTATCAGAGTTTTTATACACTTTTCTTTGAAAATATCAACCATGTGTATGCTCTTCGAGCTAGAGGCCCTATCAGCATGGTTGAACATTGAAGTCCCAAAATGGGGAGCTCCTTAAATACCCTTTCATGAAATATAAATATACTATTGAGTTCTCCATTTTGGGCATTCATTTCTGGGGTACAGGAAAGGGTGTCGTCAAAAGAGAGAATGCATCTATGAACATGGAAGACTCCCACACCATTTGCATTAGAAGTTTCCAACTCTAACCTCACTAACACCAAATACCTGGTAGGTAGACAGCCATGTTCTATTTGGAAATTGCCAGAATGCCCTACACTAAAAAATGAGAAGGAATCCCAAGTAATGAAAAATTCTATGGTGCAGTTGAAACCACTTTTGCCAAACTAAAAATTTTTATTGACTTTTATAAACAGGTACCTGCCTAAATCTGAAAAAACTCCTTCAAAACGCCCAAAATAAAAATCACCAGAAGCCACAAAAGAAACAACGACTATTAAAAAAAAAAAAAACAACAACAACCTGGTGCCCCAAATATGGTCACAAGGTAATCCTGGACCAACTCTAAAAAAGAAAAGAAACAGCCTGAAAAACCTCAAGAAGCAAAAATAGTTGAAATGGTAATCCATCAAATATAATTCTAAATCATGAAAAAAACAGAAAAATTCATCAAATAAACTCAATGAAAAATTAAATAATGGAACTAGGCCAGCAAAATTGCCTGGTGGCTACTAGGCTTGACCAATCAGGAGTAGGCAAAAGGTGGTTGAAGGTCATTATATGGTAAACTCAGTTTTTAGAGATTTTAACTTTAAGTGATGAAATTTATACTTTTAAATTAAGAATTAACTCTATTAGTAATTTAAATTATTTTGCTTTAATTTTAATATTAAAAATCCACATTAAGGCAAGTGATCCGTGGACCGGTGATCTAAACCATTGGTTTTGAATCACTTCGACACAAGATCAAATCCCAAATAGAGCAATGTTTTCTAATTTCCAATTATTTTATTTCCGAAGCGCTATATCCTGCAAGGGATACTTGCCCCAAACAAGGAGAAAAGTTTATTTACATAAGTTATTTACATTATTCAACGCATGAAAACATTAGAGATCCAGATTTTGTAGAAAGTTTAGAATGTATTTGCAAAATGTGAATTGAACTTTAAATATGATTTTTTATCGAAATCAAATCGTTAAGTTCACAAACAACTAGTTCATTCTTCATTTTATAATCTTGAAATGCTGGGTAATCGATCAGTAGATGTCTTGAAGTTTGTTCCTCAATACCACAAAAGCAACTTGAATCCTCCACTGCCTTTATTCAATTTAAAAAACTTTTGAAATTTCCGTGGTTTTTGTAACAAATTGAGTATTATAAAAATTTGGACTAAAGTATTTAGGGATTTCTTGGGGAAAAAAGCTTAAGAAAGTATTATTTGCTTAGTTTTTCAGAACATTCATTCTTGATTTGAGAAAGGTATCTATAATTCCTGAAAATGTTTTCTAATTGAAAAATCTCTAATGACCTCCATTTCTTGCAAAAGTTTTCATACCACCAGCGAGCACAAGTCACCAAATGGGCTTAGACCAAATAGGCAGTAAAAGCAGCCGCCAACTTCTACCCACTATGATTATCATGGACTGTATACCATGTGTACTTTGGTTAATAAAAATATTTATATTAAGGCAAAAGTATAGAAAGTAACAAGACCAACCTGCTTGATTTAGAAGTGATGTTAAAAGTTCATTACAGCTGTCATGGAGTTCTGAACTGCGGTCCATCAAGATCTCTAGCTGAGTAGGCCAGGTGGTTCCTGGACAATCTCTCAAGCTTCTGAGGATCTGCAGCAGCAAAGGCTCCTGTAACACCACAACCCAAACCTGGTAAGCCAAACACCCTACATCAGAATACCTCAACATGATAAAAACAATATACAGTAAAACCCCGCTAATACGAACCCTGGATATAGCGAACCTTCCCTTATAACGAACCTAAGGCGATTCCTAATTCCATTCCATTGATAATACCATCGTTATAACGAACTTTGCAATTTTTAATATAACGAACTACCCCTATAACGAACCTATTTTAGGTCCCAAAATAAAATCCATTTAAAATACTATACTTATAACAAACTTAAAATTGTAATTTAAAAAAATAATAATAAAACAACCAAATTTTGAGCATGCTTCAGCTGGCAGATCGTGATTTTAAAACAATAAATTTAGCGGCAATGTTTGTTTTCATTTAAATTCTATTTTTGCTGTATGTTGTATATGCAAATGGCTTCCAAAATAAAGAAAACAAAGGCATTCAATAAACAAAAACGTTATTACTTTAAAAAAAAAAGGCCATTTTCAAAACTTTTCAAAGTGAAACAACAGTCAAAATTTCAGAACATGTTAAAATAGAAAAATATTACTTTTATATTATAAGAGATAAAATAGAAGGCTATTAAAAATTGTTTAAAAAGAGGAATCAACGCGGCTTTTGCCATGATCATACGTGTTAGGGCTAAAAAAAAAAGTCCAAATAAATGGGCTCGTGATGCAAAAAAAAAAATTTTTTTGTGCCATGAACTATGGCAATTTTAAAGCCAGCAATAGTTTGTGTGCTGAGAACATTGGATGTTTTCCCACGTGACGCAGCGGAGCGTGACCGTGCCTGCACGGGTGAGTAGTTGTTGTTTTGAACTCTGTATGGATGGATATTAAAACATGGTGGCAGCGATAACTGGATAAAATACGAACCCGTATATTGCAAAATATCGATTTTTGTGTACCTTGGAAGATAATTCAACATGGCTCAGATTCAACCTCCAGAAACTTTTGACTTCTCGACTCCCAACGAATGGCCCAGATGGAGGAAGAAATTCGAACGATACCTCGTGGTCAGTGGAATGAAGAAGAAAGAGGAGGCGGACAAGATCGATTTGTTCATGTACTTGATGGGTGACCGTGCGGATGATATATTCAGGACCTTCAAGTTCGAAAAGGAGGAAGAGGCAACGAAAATTGATTCCGTCCTTGCGGCGTTCGACAGCCACTTCTGTGTCAGAAAGAATATTATCTACGAACGTGCGAAATTTAATTCAAGAATCCAAGAGGATCGGGAGCCAGTGGACGAATTCATCACTTCATTGTACAAATTGGCTGATAGTTGCGAATTTGAGGGTCTTCATGAGCAGTTGATCCGTGACCGAATAGTGGTTGGAGTGAGGGACAAAGCTTTATCCGAAAGAATGCAGTTGGACAGCGAACTGACTTTGGAAAAGGCGGTGAAAATGGTTCGACAGCAGGAAGCCGTTCGACAGCAGCAAGTCGACCTGCAGCGTCCCTCAACAAGCCAAAAGGTCAGTCAGGTGAAGTTCAACTCGAAGAAACAATCACCGAAACAACAGCAGCCTTCGAAGAAGAAGGAGAAGTCAGCCAAAACAAGATCACGATGTCCAAAATGCGGAGGTTTCACCCACAGGGAAGGACAGGCTTGCCGTGCTGAAGGACAAAAATGTAACCTGTGTTCAAAAACAGGCCATTTTGCAAATTGCTGCCCAGATAAGCAGGCGAAGACTGCGGAAGTCAAAGCTGTTTCTGAACTTGATGAAGAAATTGGTTTTCTCCTGTAGGTCTCAGCTGTGGAGGATTCATCTAATCTCGATAATGATGAAGACGAGTGCAGGAGGCGATGGACAGCAGAAATCCAAGTGAACGGGAAAAAGGTGAAGTTTAAGCTCGACTCCCAAGCGGATGTTACATGTGTTCCTCTGTGTCTCTTCAAGAAGATAATGGGACAGCAACGACTAGTGAAAAGTGATATCAACATTAGAGCTGCTGAATTCTCCGAACTTCAGACTGTGGGTATGTTTATATCAACGCTGCGAAATGGCAATTATGAAATCAAGGAGAAGATTTATGTCATTCGTCGTTTGAGTGAACCTCTTCTGAGTCGCCGGGCATGTGAGCTCTTGAACCTGGCGAGGCGGATTGAAGTGGTTGCGACGAGAATTAACCCGATCAAGGAATTCCCTGAAGTATTTGAAGGACTGGGACAGATCGGAAACCCTTACGAAATCAAATTGAAACCTGGAGCAAAACCATATGCTGTGCATACTCCTCGACGGGTACCAATACCTTTGATGGAAAAGCTCAAAACAAGATTGGAAGAGCTCGAGAGGGCGGGAATCATAGCACAAGTTAACGTTGCGACTGAATGGTGTGCACCGACTGTGATTGCTGGTAAACTGAATGGCGACATACGACTCTGTGTGGATCTCTCAAGGCTGAACGAACATGTACAGCGCGAAGTGCATCCCATGCCAGTGGTGGAGCACATGCTGGGGCAACTGGGGGAAGCAAGATTCTTTTCGAAACTGGACGCGAACAGTGGCTTTCACCAGATTCCGTTGAGCCCGGACTGCCAGCATTTAACGACCTTCATCACTCCTTTTGGGAGATATAAATACTGCATAATGCCATTTGGAATCTCACTCGCTCCAGAGTATTTTCAGAAAGTTATGTCAATAATCTTGCAAGGCATGGACGGTGTAATGTGTTACCTGGACGATATCCTGATATTTGCCTCCGACTCCAAGACTCACAATCGAATTCTTCGTTTAGTGCTCCGAAAACTGAAAGAGGCGAAAGTTACACCAAACAAGGCCAAGTGTGTCTTCGGCGTGCCAAGAATTAATTTTCTTGGGCACATACTGGATGAAGACGGTATCCGACCAGATCCAGCGTAAATTGAAGCAGTGGCGAAGTTGCCTGCTCCGACCGATGTTCATGGCGTAAGAAGATTTCTTGGCATGGTGAACCATCTGGGACGCTTTGTGGAAATTTTATCTGAAATTGTGGCACCACTGAACCAGTTATTGGTGAAAGGTCAAGACTTCGTTTGGGATTGCAGCCAGGAGCGAGCATTCCGAGAGTTGAAAGAATTGCTCACGACTCAACCCATCTTGGCAGCATACGACGTCAGGAAACCAACTATGGTGTCATCCGACGCATCTTCATATGGCTTGGGAGCGGTACTGAAGCAAGAAGGTAAGAATGGAATCTGGCGACCTGTTGCTTATTCTTCTAGAACTATGACACCTACCGAAAAACGATATGCTCAGATCGAGAAAGAGGCTCTCGCAATTACATGGGCCTGCGAACGTTTTCAAGATTTCCTGCTTGGAAAGCGTTTCAGAATTGAGACCGACCATAAGCCTCTCATTCCTCTATTTTCGACGAAAGAATTGAATTTGCTGACCCCAAGACTGCAACGTTTCCGAATGCGTATGATGAGGTTTGGATTCGAAATAGTGCATATCCCTGAAAAGGAGCTGCTCGATGCCGATGCATTATCCAGACAACCACTTCTTACAACCGAGGGAGGTGAAGACGAACGGCCAACCTCAGCGCATATAAATGCAGTACTCTCGAGTATAGCCGACAAAGACGAGATGTTGACGAAGATTTTTGAAGCTCAACAAGAAGATACGACCCCGAAAGCAGTAGTCAACTACCTTGAGCAAGGATGGCCAGATAAGAAGAAGATGTCACAGGCTCTGCTCTCTTATTGGCATGTCAAGGATGAACTCGGCGTTCAAAATGGACTACTGATGCGTAGCTGTCGTCTTGTTATTCCAGCAAGTATGAAACTGGAGATCCTAGATAAGTTGCACGCTGGGCACTTCGGGATTACAAAAACAAGACTTCGCGCACGTGAGACGGTATGGTGGCCTGGAATTTCGGAAGAGATCGCAGAAACAGTCAGAAGGTGCAGTGTCTGTATCCAGGAAGCCGTCTCAAAACATGAACCTTTGATACCAACCAACTTTCCTACACGACCGTGGCAAAAGATTTGAATGGATTTGTTCAAGTTCGAGAATAAGTGGTATCTAGTCGTCATTGACTATTATTCTTGCTTTCCTGAAATGATTCAACTGGATCGTCTCACAGCCAATGTGGTGGTGCGTAGTTGCAAATCCATATTTGCCCGACATGGAATACCAGAAACTGTTGTAAGCGATAATGGGACGCAATTTGGAGCTGCTCGTGAATTTGCAAATTTCACAAGACAGTACGGATTCACACATGTCACTTCAAGTCCTCGATTCCCGCAGAGCAATGGGATGGCAGAAGCAGGTGTGAAAATTGCTAAGTTGATCCTCAAGAAAAATCAAGACCCATCGCTTGGACTCCTGGAGTATCGATCGACTCCTTTGGAGAACGGTTACAGCCCTGCTGAGCTTCTCATGGGACGTAAACTCCGAACGACCTTGCCAATTGCACCAGAGAATCTTAATCCAAGGTTGGTGGACTCTCAGACCCTGAAAAGAAAGGAGGGGAGAAGGAGAAAGGATATGAAATCCAGATATGATCGACGCTGCGGAGCTACGGACATGGCATTTTTTTTTTAATCTTCCTTTTATAGTGATACTGATGCTACTCTTGTAATGGGTATTTTAGATTTATATCTAAAATACCCATTCCAAGAGTCTAGCATCAGTATCACTATAAAAAGAAGTTCCAAAAATGCAATATAACAGCAGTATGGTAGATTAAACCGGCGAAACCGCTGGGAGGGTTCACCACTGATGAGCCAGGCCCTCCCATTAATTTTTTCCATTGCAGTAAGGGAAGTAGAAATTGTTTTATTTTGAAAAGAATCATACGCGTCTAAAGCGTCTAAAAAAATTTCTTATTTTGATAACAAATAGCACGCAATACATCATAATAAATTGTATTTGACCATTGACCACCGTTTTGTGGAAATGCGTTAAATACAAGGTGCCAGTTATCGTTTTACCCTTCGTCTATTTTTGGATTTTTAACCCGGCGATTAGAATGTACAGTTATAGCTCCATCCCCTCCTACAACCGGCCCGGCGAGACCCAGAACATCATGACCTTCCTGGACTGGACCACGAGTCCAGCACTGCACCAAATAAACCATCTGAGTAGTACATCCCCGCCTTTGTCTCACCATTATATTGCTAAATTTACTTGAAAAAAAAAATTTTTAATACCTTGTTATTTGAAAGCATTCTTCAAGCATTACCCCTCTCAAATGAAGTTAACCCTTTGAAAACCAGGCATATTGTGTGTAATATATGTGTGTAAATAGTGATTACAATGAATACAGTAAATCTAGATCTTGCATTCATGCATATTTAGAGAAAATTCTTTAGAAAACAAAGACCTTTTATGTTGAAATTTTTCAATTTTATTTGTATGCCTGCAAAGTGTAAGATATTTTCGAAACAGTTCCCAAGGGGAAGATCTGGTCTAATGGTACAGGTTCTACAAAGCAGAAGGTTTTTCATACCACCCTGGGTTTTGAGGTCACTATATACCATACAATCCTTCAATCATGCTTTGGTTGAATTTCTGGTACATGAAGCTTGTTATTTAGCCTTTCTTCATCATTGAGTGTGCTCACACGAATTCTTTTGAATGTCTTCGTTGGTAGAAACAAAACAAGATTTTTGCAAAGAATGGCGTGTTGTCAAACAAATCTTAAGGCCGAAAATTGATATTTTATATCGACAGATGACCTGGCTTCTTGTAAGACTTCTTTTATCTGACAACCAAACATGATACAGCAATATTGTTATCTTCATATTTTGACTAAAAAATCACTATTTTCACCCAGTACTCGGTCAATTTTAATTTTTCTAGGCTAAAAATGTGGTAATACTTTTTTCCAGAATTTTCTCTAAGTGCTGTTAAAATTTCAGCCAAATTAGGTACTTATTGAAGATATGTATAGCGACAAACACATACAGTAAAACCCTTCTATAGTGAACCCCAATGGGACAGAGCTTTTGGTTCACTATAGCCACGGTTTGGCTATATTTTTTTTTTTTACTTTTCAAAATTTTTAGACCCTATAATTAAAGGACAGCCATACACACAAGAAGAGGCTGCCTCTTAATAGTGGTCACTTTGTTTTAATTCCCTTAATTGATCAATTTCCTTACATTAATACTGAATAATAATAGAAATCATTAGATGATAGGTTCTTCTTATCATTAACATACATTGTACCTTTATATCTAATTTAAAAATCAAGACAAATCTTAGGCAAAGTTTTATTAAACATATATTCAAAGATATAAAATGATTTTAAAACATCTTTATAACATTATATAATATAATGTTTGCTTGGAAAAATGGTTCTAACACCTTGTTGCTTCAAAGAACCCTTCAGGCATTGTACCCCTTTCAAATAAAGTTTTCTTCCATTTCATGTTTCCAAATATTCTTCTAAGACTAGATTTCTTTTTTTTTTAGCCCTAGCCCTAACACATATGATCGCGGCAAAAGTTGAGGTTGATTCCTCTATGTAACAATTTTAAATAGCCTTCTATTTAATCTCTTATAATAGAAAAGTTATATTTTCTTATTTTAATATGTTCTTAACATTTTGCCTGTGTTGTTTCACTTTTAAAAGTTATACAACATACAGTAAAAATAAAATGTAAATCAAAACAAACAATCCCGCTATATTTATTGTTTTAAAATCGCGATCCGTGAGCTGAAACATGCTCAAAATTTTATTGTTTTTTTTTTTTTTAATTACAATTTTAAGTTTGTTATAAGCATAGTATTTTAAATAGATTTTATTATTTTGGGACCGAAAATAGGTTCGTTATAGAGGTAGTTCATTATTTTGAAAATCGCAAAGTTTGTTATAACGATGATATTTTCAATGGAATGGAATTGCCGTGGGTTTGCTATATCCAGGGTTCGTATTAGCGGGGTTTTATTGTATATATATATATATATATATATACACGCACTAAATTGCGATTTCAAACCAATAAATTAAGCCGTTATTTTGTATACATTTTTACACAATATACTTTTTATTAAATAGAATGTCTTAGCAACCATCAAATTTGAAATAGAAAAATGTAAATAGATTCCAAAATAAAGAAAACAAAAGTAAAAAGGGATTCTAAAAAAAGGCTATTTCTGAAAAAAAGGCAGTTTTCAAACCTTTTCAAAGTGAAACAACACAGGCAAAATGTTAAGAACATGTTAAAATAAGATAATAACTATTCTATTATAAGAGATAAAATGGAAGGCTATCAAAAATTGTTACAAAGAGGAATCAACCTCAACTTTTGCCGCGATTGTACGTATTAGGGCTTAAAAAAAACTGCCAAATAAATGGGCTTGTGATGCTACAAAATTTATTTTTTATGTCACGAGCTATGGTGATTTCAAAGCCAGCAATGGTTTGCCTGACAGGTTAAAAAAAAAAAAAAACTAAACGAGAATATGTGAAAACATGAAATGGAAAAAAAACACTTGTTAACTTTTTATTTGAAAGTTTCAATGCTTTAAGAGTGCTTTGTAGCAACAAGGAATTAGAGCCAATTTTTCAATTAAACATTGTATTATATAATATGATAAAGATATTTCAAAAATAATTTTATATATTTGAATATATAATTAATAAAACTTTGCCTATGATTTGACTTATTTATTCCCAGTTGCAAATAAGACATGCTATATCCGATCAGGGTAATTGTGTGTGAAACTATTTAGAATAATTCATATTGTAGTAGGTAAAAAAAATATCAAAAAGAAAATAAACAATTAAGAAAAAGAGCATTAAATAAACATATACATTAAACAAATAAGCAAATATTTCATGATGCATTAGCGCGTCATCTGTTATCAAAATTCAAAACTTTTATAGACTTGTATGTTTCTTTTTTAAAATAATTGAAAAATGCAATATAACAGCGGTATGGTAGATTAAATTGGTGAAACTGCTGGGAGGGTTCACCACTGATGAGCCAGGCCCTCCCATTAATTTTTTCGTTGCAGTAAGGACAGTCGAAATTGTTTATTTTAAAAAAGAATCATACGCATCTATAATAGTTTTGAATTTTGAAAACAAATAAGCAACAACATAAGAATATAGAAGAAACCGCAAGGTATTTATTTACAATATGTTGGGCAATGATGGAAGTTATTTAATGAAGTTATCTGTAATAATTAGTATCGTGAAGAGAAAAAGTTAATCATGTTGAGCTATTTACAATGAGTTATGTTCTAAAGTAAAATATTAATTATTTAAATTGATGTAACTCAAGTCGCATAGTAGTGTAGTTCCTCAAACTGCATGAAGCTGTCTATTTATTATAAAAAGTCTGCAGAACCTGTTAAATTTCGTATATCTTTCCCTATCATAAACTATTTGACCCAGATAGGTTCTTTCCATCTTGCTCTGCTGTCTTAGGCTTGACACCAGTGGGCATGAGTTCAGAATGTGTCCAGGGGTTTCTTCTTCCGCTCCACAAGAGCATCAGGGTGAATCTATTTTTCTAATTCTGAAGAGATATGATTTGAAGTTACCATGGCCCATAAAGAATTGAACATTGTAGAAATTTGGTTTGACAAATTTTCGTATTTTAGAGGAGATGAAAAAAACATTTGAAATTATTGTTGGATTTTTCATAGTATTCTTGTAATTTTCTTTCATTATAGTTAGCAATTTCTTTTCTGTTTGATAAATTAAATCTATTGTAGCCCATTTTATTTTTCAATATGTTGGATTCTATGTAATCTGTGAGTTTTGGTATTTGTGTTAATATATGTGCACAGTTTGATGATTTGTCTCGATTTTTAAATTAAACATAGAGGTACATATATATGCTAATGATAAGAAGAAACTATCATTTAATAATTTCTTTTTTTATTCAGTATTAATTAAAGTGTGTATGGCTGTCCTTTAATTATACGGTCTGAAAATTTTGAAAAGTAAAAAAATAGCCAAACTGTGGCTATAGTGAACCAAAAGCTCTGTCCCAACGGGGTCCACTATAGAGGGGTTTTACTGTATATAGAGATATTCTACACTTTGATGATAGCTGAAAGGCCAAGAAGAGAATTTTTTATAGAGAGATGACCCGACTTCCTGTTTTTATGTTTATTTTGACAGGAGTGGCGCCCTATGCTTTTATAGTTCAGTAAACTTGTTGTTCATAATGAAACAATTTGTTATCCCAAAACTAGAAAAATAAAATTATACATGAAATTGAGCCCTGGATGCTTTATTGATATTATTAAGTAAAAAGGTAGGTTGATTGTTTGGCCTCAAAATAGCCAAGAGCTCCAGATTTTGCCAACGAGTCTGCTAGTTCATTTCCGGGAATTCCCGCTCCTGGACACTTTTATTTTTTCTGTTCGCCATTACTCTTCATATTTTTCACCCTCCATACGTCATCCATTCATATATAGACCATCACTCTTCATATATTGAACCTTTTCATACGTCATCCAAAAAGTTAGAAATATCAATTATTTCTCTTTGAAATTAAAAATGATTTTTCATAAATAAAAAAGAAACTTATGCGGTTAAACTGGTTGTATAGCTTTATAATTATACGCCGCAGTCATTTATAAGTATGGAAGTCATTGTACTGTGACAGAGCTGTTGGCTGGGAGTCAGTTTACAGATTTGGTAATACTCTTGGAAAGAGGATCTTGGCTGGAGAAATAGGTTTGAATGGTGTAAATGGCTGCTCTTGAGTTGAAGTAGTTTATTATTTATCTTTTTTATGATGTTGCTGTTTTTAAAAGCAATATCTATTGCCGAGAGTTCATATTGGTAAACTGAAAGATGTCTAGGGTTGGAAAGGAAGATTTTCAGAGACTTTATCTTTGTAAATAGCAATTCCACTGTCAGACAGTCCAGTTCCAAGTTGGCTACCATCAGTGTAAATTATGATGCCAAAGAGGGAGCTATTTTCTTTAATGATTTCAAGCCCAGGAGTAATTCTGGCTGAGATGAGGTAGGTATACAGGTGAGTTTATTGCGAGTTCTATGTCAAGAGTAGAAAATTTTGTTTAGGTTTGATTGGGTATCTAAATGATGAGAATTGTAAGCCATGTTTTCAGTTGTTGATTTTGGTCCCAATTTTGAAAAAACTTTCCTGTAAGGTGTTCTTTTGGAGAATTAATATTTTTAAATATGAATTTTGAGAAACAGATTTTTCTCCTGAAATGTTCTAACAAATATTGACATCCATTTTAGGAGACTTATTAGAAGAAAAGGCTATGGTCTATATTAATAAAATCTAGTAAATATGCTACCCTCAGCAAGTTGTACAAATCTTATTTTAAAGTTCTTGAATATCTATTTATGTATAGACAAAGCAAACTTAACGCAGTAAAATATGTTTTGGGTTTTCCATTTGGGTCCAAGCAAATTTGCACTCACAAGAGAGGGATTGAATAAAAATGGTTGCAATAAATTTAATATTTTTAGCAAATTTGATAAGTGTTTTAATATAGAATATTCAACCTTCAGTCTTGAAAGGCTGAAAAAAGTAGACATAAATGTGTTAGACAGGGTCGAATGCCAAAGAAAACTAAATAAATGTAAAACAAATGGCTCCCACTAAAAATCAACTCTTAAGCCTGGAAAATTCCCAAGACGGACGACTTTTAAGATAGGTTTTACTGTATATATGAAAGCTCTATGCTAAAAATTAATTTCAAGTCTTCCTTCTTCAAATGTACATTATAAACTGGTATTTAAAGAATCTATGGGAGAGATAAAAAAAATATATATATATTTTATATGTTACAAATTCAAAAAAAAAATAATAATACATTAAGAATATATTTTGAAGTCAATGCAAAAGTTGTATTTTGTGTGTGATAAATTTGCCAATCTATTATAGTTTCTTTCAATAATGACAAGGCAAATTTGGGTTATAGATTAGAACTACAAGGTAATAAGACCAAATCTGAGTAAATAAGTGCTGTGTGATGTTTCAGTAACAGCCTTGTTACCATCATAAAAAAAAACTGAATTATTCTGTTACAGAAATGTCACACACTATATATTTATTTGGATTTGGTCTTATTACCTTCTAGTTTCTTTCAGTGATTTGAATTTTCGTACTGATACTAGTAAGTTGATGTGAATACAAACTTTGAATAGAACAACAACAAAAAGAATGCCATTGGCAACAGGTAATAGCTGCCCCCACCTGTAGAGTAGGAATTGCAAGAAGATCCAGGAGGAGAGGACGGAGAGCAAGGCCCCAGGGACCATGACTCAGGGACTCTACCAAAAGGATCTGCAGCTTCAAGGGACAAAAGCTACTGGCCAGGTGACGAGCCACACAGGGCACCACCTGCTCCACCATTGCCTAAACACCAAGCAAATGTCTGGGATAATATTTATTTAAAATGTGTAGGCACAGTGGGTTTCACTGTATGAGCAAGTGGGATAATTTGCAAATGTGAGGCTTAAATGTGTAGCCAGAAGTTGGGAAAATGATAATTGGCATATAAATTGGAATATTTTTGCTCTTCAAACTTTTGATGGGTCCTCGGATCGGTGACAAAGCCACAACACCGCTAGTTGCGGTGACGGTCAATAGATGGCGTCTGGTTTTAGACGTCTATTTTGACGGGAGAGGCGACCCTTGTCTCTTTAGATCAATTTCCTCCCGGCAAAATTTCCATCTATATTTTAGCCATAGATATGGCCCAGCCACTTTGCCAGCTAAACACCTTTATGGAAGATTGTCAAGATTCCATTAGATCCCGTGTGGATATCATGGAATAAAGTCCGCCCTAGACTGACGAGGGCCATTAGCCCGAAACCATGGTCTCTAGGTGGACGCTTTTCAGTTTGCCAAAGCTTGTGTTGTGGCTTTGTCACCGACCTGAGGCCACTAGTTGCGGCGACGGTCAATAGATGGCGTCTGATTTTAGATGTCTATTTTGACGGGAGAGGCGACCCTTGTCTCTTTATATTTTTTTTATATAATACATATAGTTCAGCTATCAATTCCCTTTTATTTTTTATTGTAGTTTGTATTATAAAAAAAAAAATCTTAAAATAATTTCACATTTTTTTCACAAAATACATTATCGATTTGTTTTTATTTCTATATTACATTCACTGGGCTCAAAACTATGATGTGTGTTCCCCTTCCAGATATAGTTCTATAACCTGTGAAAATTTCATTCAAGTTGGTCACATATTGTAGGAGTGAATAAGAAACAAACAGACCCATGTTTCTATTGTATTTATATAGATCGATTTTACGAAAAATACTGACATGAGGAAAAATGGAGGTCATTTTTGAAATCAGCACACCAAATAACATACAATTCAGTTGAAATATCTTTTGAATATTTTTTTTTGTCACAGGCTTGTGTAACACTTATTTAATACATTTTATAACAAAAAACTGTTCAGTCTTTATCCTGAAAAGAGGAAAAGCAGAAATTTAAAGAAAAAAACGCTTTAAAACAAAAACTAAGATGCCAGTCAAACATTTTTGTAATATAACAAAGAATATAGAGGATTTTTCAAGGTTTTTTGTTTTGAAATTGCCATTTATGAGGTGAAACATCATCAAAATTATGTTATTTTAAAATCTATTAACTACAATTTTAAGTTCATTATAAGCCTAGTATTTAAATAGATTTTATTATTTTGGAACTTGAAATTAGGTTCATTAATGGGGTAGTTTGCTATTTTAAAAATCGCCAAGTTCGTTATAATGATGGTATTTTCAATGGAATGGAATTGGGATTTTATTAGATTCATTATAAGGAAAGGTTCGCTGTATCGTGAGTTCCTATTAGCGGGGTTTTACTGTATATATTTGATAGAATAAGAAAAATTCTAAAAAAGGTCAGGTGTTGTTATTAAAAACAAAAATGCCATATCCTGATTGCTCCCATTAGCTTTTTTTTTTTTACATGAACAGCGTATTTACGCAAACTTGGCCTTAAATACCCTTTTTTTATTTCTCAGGATACCTCCAGGACATAGTCGTACCTTAGAATCTAAAATGCTCATGTAAGCGGTCAGGATATGCCATTTTTGTTTTTAATGTATATGGTACCAACAACCCCATATTGGTAAATATAACAAGATTGTCGTATGCTCCAATGGCCCCCGATTCTTGCAAAAGTCCAACCCCACCAGCGAGTGCAAAGTCGAACTGCTTTTCACAAGTGTAGACATGTAATGCGCTTACAGTAAAAGCAGTCGTTAACTACCCACCATGATTATCATGGCCTGTACCACGTGTACTAGGGATAATTAAAAAAATAATTCTAAAAAAATAAGATTGTCGTGTTGTATAATATAAACATCACTGTAAATAATTATATGCATGATTGACATGTGTCATTGAATCACGATATGTAATTTACTCTGTACAAACTGAGGATAATAAAATATAACTATGTAATAGAAGAAGAGTTGAGCTAAATAGCAGAGATTGAGATATAGAAGTCCAACATTATGTAAGAACGAGGCTTAAAGATGTAGGAAGTTTCCAGAAAGTTGTTATGGGTGTACAATGACCTCTCTTACATGATCCATGCCCTTATTGCATCCGCTGAAGGCCCAGTACTTCCTCATCGGCAGGATATATAAACCTCTGCAAAGCCGGAAATATATAGTCACTTTAATCCGCGGAAGCCCTCGTCAGTTGTCTCCAAGGTTCCAGCATGCCGCCATAGACCAGTTAGAAAACCTTAACTCTTCATCTTTTGCTGCTATCTCAACTCTTTCTGTTCACGGGACTTTCCTAGTACAACTATGTCCCTTCATTTTTTGTGTAGACAATCCCAAGTCTACCATTCTGTCTCGATCACGACTGCCTGTACTCTGTGAGAACAGTTAAAGGTCTTCCAAGGTGAAGAGAGGTATTGGAAAACTCTCCACACCCTGACTGCCCCTCTCAGTTACCACACATATATATATATATATATATATGTGATGCATTAGCACGCCATCTGTTATGAAAATTTGAAACTATTATAGACGCATATGAATATTTTTTTTAAAATAAGCAATTTCTACTGCCCTTACTACAATGGAAAAATTAATGGGAAGGTCTGGCTCATTAGTGGTGAACCCTCCCAGCGGTTTTGCCAGTTTAATCTACCATACCGCTGTTATATTGATTTTTTTTTATCTTCCTTTTATAGTGATACTGATGCTAGACTTTTGGAATGGTTATTTTAGATGAACTATGGACACAAGCTTTGAGGACAGCAGAATTACATACAATTATAAATATATAATATGCTTCGAGCAATCACTCTTCCGCAAACATCAATTTGTGTCTTTTATTGTAACAATTATATTATGATGCATTAGCGCGCCATCTGGTATGAAAATTCGAAACTATTATAGACGAATATGATTCTTTTTTGAAAATAAAAATTTTCAACTGCCCTTACTGGCAATGGAAAAATTAATATATGTAATATAATAAAAAATATATAAGTATAAGGACACTATCATATCCCTCTGGCTAAATTACAAATTTTACATTCCTGCTATTTTATATAATAGAAAGTTTGTTGAGTTGTGAAATCCACCTGTGTAGGAGTGATTTGGGCCAGTTTCTGAGCTACCAGAGCCTGGGACTTGAAATCCTGAGGTGGGCAGAACCCAGCAGGAAGCTGGACTTCAGCATCAAGCAGGGGGGAGGTAAGCACGTTGATGGCTAGCTCTTGGTTCCCTCTCCTAAACACAATATGAGGTGGAAACATATATTATGAAGAAGGTAACTCTTTAATGAGTTAGAGCATCTAGTATGAAGAAGTAAAACCAAATCCTTCTAAAGGATTTGGATCAGAGGAGGATAAAGACTCTAAAACTGGCTTAGTATATGGTGACCAAGTAGGCAGCTTGAGCAAAATGCCCAATTTTATCTGTGGTCAGTTTATAAGTGTCAATATTGAAACTTCACAAATCATCTTGATCTATTTATGACATACCAGGATCAGCTGCTCCTATTCACTTAATAGAATTCTTAGTATTGTTGCTAAATCATTTAGAACCCTATAGGCATCAGCCTTTTTCAAGATCATATTTGATAAGCGCCAGCCTTTGAAAGGTTTGCAAACACACACTATACTCTTTTAAAAAGAAAATTAAAAGTTTTTTTTAATTGTATACCAATTTATTGAATTGCATACCCTTTTATATTTTAAATGCTTTTAAAATTCAGAAAAATTAGTCTCTCATGGAGACTGGTCTCTCATCGGAGACTCGGTCATGATAAGTCATTGATGATAAGTTATGGTAGATTCTTTCAATGCAAAAATTGGTGTTTGACATTATCATTTATAACATACATAGATTTAATAAGTAAACCTTCTAAGGAAAATACCATTTTGCAATTTATCTCTATAATATAGTTAACAATGACTTACTTCAACCTTTTTTATATTGTATTACAAAGTTTGATTAACTGGTCTACACTGAAATATATGTTTTTGATAATGTACCAGTTTCTGACTTAATTTGAGGTGCTGATCATGAATATAATTTTACTTTTTATGTATCTCATCAATTTTTAGAGATATAACATATACATATTTAGGCCACAATGTGGTACATCAGTCCATATAAGCGGTATGAAAAACACATTGAACGCAAATAAAAACCGAGAACGTCATACCAAAAGGTACTTTATGGGTCGTTTTTGCAGGATCTTCTTTTGGAAACCATGTCTGGAAGTGAATTTATTAATGTGTTAAAATTTTATTTTCATAAAGTTGATGACATAGCTTTTAAATGAATGATGCTTGAAATAATAATTTTTATTAAATTTAATCTGTGTGAATAAAATATATTTTCACTTAAAATTTAAATACTTATTTAATTTTTGACAATTTCAAATTAGAAGTGATGTTATAATGTTTGGAACTGATTTATTTATTTTAATTGTTAAAATTTCATTTTTATATGAAGTTAATAGCGTATGTTTTAGAAGAACTTTGAGATGTGATGATTGTAAAAATTATGAAGCAATCATGATGACTTGGTAGTTTTCTTTATGAAAATATTATTTTGGGTGAAATACACTTTATTGTCATTATCTATAGATTTTGATGACATATAGAAAAACTAAGAGCAGATTCGGAATGAGCGCCATTGGATTACCCAAAAAGCATTTTAAATGCTCAAACATCAAAAACTTAAAAATTTTGTAGACCTGTGTTATCGATATGCTGCATGCTCTACATGTTTTAAATATTAGACCATTTAAAATAAGCCTCATCAAAATAAAATTTCTTAATATGGAAAACAGCAGGTGACTGAATTGTTGAAATAAAGTATTTGAAAAGCTCAAAACAAGATTGGACATCCCTGGAAAGGAGCTGCTCGACGCCGATGCATTATCCAGACAACCACTTCTTACAACCGAGGGAGGTGAAGACGAACGGCCAACCTCAGACTTTGGTGTTTCAAGTCATAGCATTAGTTTACAAGACCAATGTAAGGTGGACTTGGATATCCAACTAAACCATGGATATCCAACCCATAAGTAGTGAGCAGGTGTGGGGGGAACTTAGTAAAGGAAAGGAAGGTCATGATAACGTGTATGTTAACTTACTGAAAGTAGGACATGTGGTAAACATATGTGAGTCATTACTAGAAAATTAACACGTGATACAATGTGTGAAAGAGCCTACTAAAGAAAAAAAAAAAACATTTAATAAAAAGTATTGGATAACACTTACTGTAGGGTGAGCATGTGGAACGCTAGGTAGAGAGTCAAGAGTGGGGGGACTGAAGCTGCCTTCTCCTCTAGCAGTGTTGTGGGTTCAAGGCTGCTCATACAATTCAAGTCAATTGTAGGCCCAGAACTAAGGGTAGAAATTAATGAAAGGAAATTACTTATGTCAAATATTTTTTTTAAATAAATTCACTAGCATTAATTTTTTTTTTTTTTTTGTGTGCTATGACACAAGTTAAGAATTTTTTTTTAAAATACCAAATACAGTCAAACCTCTTTAATTAAACACCCCAAGGTATCAGAGCTTTCGGTTGAATCAAAGGAAGTGTTGAAATAAAGTTAGATGATTAGCTAATCATCTAACTCGCTAAAATAACATTTTTAAAAAATAGCTTTGTAACATAAATTAATGACATTAATTGAAATGTGTACTTTTTGGTATTTATTTTCTTTATTTTCATAATTAACTTTTAGTATGGGGGGTCGGTGGAAGGCTGGTTAAACCGTTTGGTTTACAACCACAACGACCCGGGTTCGATCCCCGCATTGGACACTTTTTCTGTTTAAAAAAAAAAATGCTCCAATGGCCCCCCGATTCTTGCAAAAGTCCAGCCCCACCAGCGAGTGCAAGTAACCAAACGGGGCTCTGGCACATTTGTAAGTGCAAAGTCGAACTGCTTTCACATGTGTAGACATGTGGTGCGCTTACAGTAAAAAGCAGTCGCTAACTACCCACCATGATTATCATGGCCTGTACCACGTGTACTAGCGATAAGCAAAAAAAAAAAAAAACTTTTAGTATAAGGGACAAAATGGCATTAATACATATTTTTGAAACAAATAATTACAAATAATATTTTATTCTAATTGAAGAATATAGCAGTTGAAAGGAAATGAATATGGAAAATAAAAGGAAAATTTTAAAATATTAATTATAAAATGAATCATTAAGATCTTTAAAAAATTCCTTTATAGATGTGTTTTTGCACTGAAATCCTATTCAGGATGTATTCCAGATGGTCTATTTTTAAAAGACATGCATGTCTTTCTTCCTCTGAAATGTCTTTTAAATAATAAAGAGTTTTTATTCTATTAAAGGCATCCACTGCTGCTGCAGGTGTTATTGATTTTGTGTTTAAATCTTTTATAATAACAAGGAAATGGAATATCGAAATAAAATGTTATCATATTCATTGTGGCTACATTTTATAAAGATTTATTTAAAATTAAATTATTTGTAAATTTTAAAATAACTAAAATATTTCAATGCTGAAAAAAATATATATATATTATTATTAATTAGCGCACGATGCCTAAATTATGCGTAAAAAAAAAACAATAATACTCGCGACATTGCGCAACAACGGCATTGCAAAGTGAAACTTAAACTAACCAGAAACCAAAAGTGGCAGGCGCGATCCTATCGGCGACCGCCGATCATTGCTGCTTGCCGCCGCTGTAATACCTTTTTAGCAGTAAAGTTGTATGTAAAAAAACATTCAACTTTTGAAATTCGAATTTTAAAATGGTCGAACTATCGGATGTGTCGTATTATCTATAGTGTCGAATTATGGTTTGTTATTTGATAGGATAATTTTAAAAATGGCTAAAATATTTCAATGTTAAAAATAAAAAAATAAAAATTATTATTAGTTAGCGCATGATGCCGAAATTCCCGCGTAAAAAAACAACAATAACATCTGCGAAATTGCGCAACGGCACTGCAAAGTGAAACTTGAACTAACTAGAAACCAAAAGTGCGCAGGCGCGATCCGATCGGCGCCCGCCGTAATACCGTTTAGCGGTAAAGTTGCATGTAAAATAACATTCAACTGTCGAAATTTGAATTTTAAAATGGTCGAACTATCGGAACTGTCGTATTATCGATACTGTCTAATTACGGTTTGTTATTTGATAGGCCGGAGGTCGGGACATCGGAACATGGTCGAATTATCGCCGAGTGTCGAATTGGGGTGTGTCGAATTAACGAGGTTATACTGTAATCTCAAGGTAATAAGACCAAATCCAACTAAATAAATAGTGTGTGACGTTTCGGTAACAGCGTTGTTACCATCTTCAGAAATAACGCTGTTACCGAAGCATCACACACTATTTATTTATTTGGATTTGGTCTTGTGTTTATAATCTACTAGCCGAATGACCCGGGCAACGCCCGTGTTTTACCCGATTGAATGTTTTGATTCAAATACTATTTGTTACAATTATAAATTGGCGCCTTAAATAAATGCATATATTAGTTAATAACTATAGCCTATGTGCTTTATCTGTCTATGTACTGTTGGCTTCCGTAGGCGTCTCTTACTGGGAAAAAGAAAGAGAGGATTCCATTTAGTTATTAACTAATATATGCATTTATTTAAGGAGCGAGCCGCTCCAACACAATAGTTACAAAAACCAAAAAGCGAGTGGGGGGGGGCAAAGTCAAAAACAAAGTGTCTCGCGTAGTGGCGGCGCCATCGTAGCCACGTGATCGTAGCCAACCAATAGGAGAGTGCCATTCCAAAAAAAAGCAAACGGTGACAGAGATGATGACGCTCGTAACAATATAGAATAATCCAAATTGTGCTTTATCATTTTTGATGAGAGATACAAGAAAATAATACCTAATCTAAGCACAATTTGGATTATAGATGATGGATACAGGAAAATAAGATCTAATCCTAATCTGGATTAGGTCTTATTTTCTTGTATTACCATTTTTAAAAATATAGAAACATTTTTCAGCAACAAGTTAAATATAATTAAAATGTATCTCTCTATAGCCCTCTTATCCTGCAATGAATAAAATTTGAAAGAGGGAGGGTATGGCTCATCAGTAGTGAACCCCTCCTAGCGGTTTAGCCATTTTTACTAATTAGTTGCTCTCCAGTAAGAGGACACCTCTCTCTAAGGACACTTTAGATCTGTAACTAGGTGTTGTCCTTTAAAGACAGATTCTATTATAAGTTTGAATGATAACTTTTGCATTGTTGCACTCTCTATTTGGAATGTAATTCTACTGCCCTATAAGCTTATGTCCATCAACTTCTTGAAAACCATTTCTGAGATTCCACCCTTCAATGCAGCGTATATAAGCAGAATCGTCCAATACAGTATTAGAGCTCTGAGAAGCGGTCTGGTGGATTAAATTGGCGAAACCGCTGGGAGGGTTCACCAATGATGAGCCAAGCCCTCCCAATAAATTTTTTCATCACAGTAAGGACAGTAGAAGTTTGTATTATGTATAAAAGAAACATTCGTGCTTTTAAATCCTTTCATTTTATATCTATAGATGGCGCGTTATTGCTTTGTGTTAATTTATTTATGTATCATATTACAGTCGAACCTCTTTAATTCAACACCCCAAGGGATCAGAGCTTTCTGTTGAATTAAAGGAAGTGTTGAATTAAGGTGAGATGATTAGGTAATCATCTAACTCGCTAAAATAATATTTTTTTAAAATAGTCTTGTAATATAAATTAATGATATTAATTGAAACCATTGTGTGTTTTTATTTTATTTTCATGATTAACTTTTAGTATCAGGGACAAAATGGCATTAATAATTATTTTAGAAACAAAAATAATTGTAACAAATAAATTTACTGGCAATGTGTTTCTTTTCAGTAATATAATCAAATATTAACTCTACAGACATTAAAATATTAAATATAATATATTAAATAATATTTTATTCTAATTGAAAAATATAGCAGTTGAAAGGAAATAAATATGGTAAATAAAAAGAAAATTTTAAAATATTATTTAAAAATTATCATGAAGATCTTTTAAAAAATTCCTTTATAGATGTCTGTTTTTGCACTGAAATCCTATTCAGGATGTATTCCAGACGGTCATTTTGAAAAAACATGCATGTCTTTCTTCTTCTAAAATGTTTTTTTAATAAATAAATTTTAATGTATTAAAGTCATCCACTGCTGCTGCAGGTATTATTGATTTTGTGTTTAAATATTTTATAATAACACAGAAATGGAATATTGAAATAAAATGTTATCATAATCATTGTGGCTACATTTTATAAAGATTTATTTATTTAAAAAGAAATTATTCATAAATTTAAAAATAGCTAAAATATTTCAATGTTAAAAATAAAAAAATAAAAATTATTATTAGTTAGCGCATGATGCCGAAATTCCCGCGTAAAAAAAAACAATAACATCCGCAAAATTGCGCAACGGCACTGCAAAGTGAAACTTAAACTAACCAGAAACCAAAAGTGCGCAGGCGCGATCCGATCGGTGCCCGCCGATGCCGATCGGCGCCAGCCGTAATACCGTTTAGCGGTAAAGTTGCATGTAAAATAACATTCAACTGTCGAAATTCGAATTTTAAAATGGTCGAACTATCGGAACTGTCGTATTATCGATACTGTCGAATTACGGTTTGTTATTTGATAGGCCGGAGGTCGGGACATCGGAACATGGTCGAATTATCGCCGAGTGTCGAATTGGGGTGTGTCGAATTAACGAGGTTATACTGTATATAGAAGGATAACTAAGGAAAAGAGAAACTAGGGTAAAGTTGAATGAACTTATATACACGCGCACCTATGCGTCGGTGATTACAACAACAAAAAAACAATGTTTTCTATATACGCGCATGCACGCCAAGGTAGGCATCACATGATTTCTTCCCGCTGGCGAAGGTTACGTGATTTCTTCAGGCCAACATTTAGTAACGAGTGTATTTTCTGCATGATTTTAGTATTGCCCTTATGAATTGCTTCTAGTGCAGATCTAGTCACAAAGATTACAATTCCTTCTGCTTGATGCAGGGATTGGTTGGTTAAGGCATACATCAAGGGCTTTCCAGATAGCTGTCAGTTCACAAGTGAAGTTTGATGAAATCTTTCCTGCTCCTTCTTTGGCTTTGATGTGTGTTCCATCTTGTAGTATTATATTAATTCTGGTCTCTCCATTATTCAGGGTAAGGTCTGATAATCCATCTGTATATGATACTAAAGAATTTCTCTGATTGTATGAACATATTGTTTCAAGTCCTCTTTTTAAGAATACTTTTGTTCTCTTTTTTTTATTGCAGGGTTCATTCAGATTAAGATTGATGAGTACATTTGATGGCAATGGGGTAGGAAATATTGGTTCTTCTTGTATTGGAAAGTCCTTGTGTTTCATATTTATGTGTTTTCTAATATTTTTGTTGTATTGAAGTGTTGAAAATCTTTTGAGTCTTTCTTTTTGTGTCCAGTTTAAATAGGTACTATGGGATATGTGTTCGGTTTCTTTACTTTTCATGCTATTGGTGAATTTTATTATTTTTAATTGATAAGGCACAATCACACACTATTTATTTATTTATTTGAATTTGGTGTTATTAACTTATTATTTTTAATTGTCTTTTGTTTTTGAGTATAGTTCAAAATGATGATATTAGTAATCTATATAGTTCTGTGTGACATGTGTAACTGGTTTAGGGGGAAACATGGAAATCCAGGAAAATTTGCAGCTTCTTGGACTTAAAATACTTTATGATCTGCAAGATAGGACCTGACATAGACCATTGTTTGGGGTGGCTAAAAGTCCCAGTACCATATCCTTAAGCAGATAAACATAAGAGATCAAATGATTTGGGCATATATTATATTTTGTTTCTTATGTGGTTTAATTTTTATCTTTAAGAGATACCATCATAGCATGCTTGCATTTTTACAGCCACAGCTTTGAAGAAATGCTTGTGGAGGGAACATCCTCAAAATGTTCCCGAGTGTGCTATGGGTTTTATCCTTTGATGAGCGCTATTCTTATTAGTGTTGTTACCAATTCCCTTAATAAATCTGAGAGAAAATCAGACTATCTCCATTAGCAATGTCACAAAACTACAGTCCAACTTCTTTAATTCAACACCCCAATGGATCAAAATTTTCAGTTGAATTAAAGATGTTGAAATATAGAAAGTTAAATATTAAAGTAAATGGGATGATATGTTTTGAATTATAGTAGTTTATTTAAAAAGTCTAGATTGTTCCAAATATCTGTAAGATAGCAGATAAGATTGGAAAAAATTGTTGCACTCTTAAGTACCTTTTGTAAGTGATGTGACTTTTATTTATTGAGATAGTAGAGCCATCCTAATATAAGGATCAGACACTTGGACAACTTTGTTTTCTGGTACCAGAAATTTTGCTTTCATGCAAATATTTTCTTTCACAGATTTTAAATAAATAGTTACATCTTGGAATACTTCGCTGTTGACTTATAGATCCAGAACAATATCAGTGCAGGAGGAGAAGAAGCTTACCTGGGGTGAGCCACTAGGAGCCGGGCCAGATGACTCCAGTAAGTGGGGGGAAGAGAGGGGGACACAGAGGTCATAGCCTTCTCTAGATGGTGAAGGGAAGTGGGGTCTGGTGTGGACACAGATAAGACCTCAAGGGCACAGGTAGCCATATGGCCCTGCCCCTGAGTCACCAGCTTCCACAGTGTGGCTGTAGGTGGGGGGAGCTGCTGCAGTAGGCCGACTGCAGCCTTTCGGACATAGTGGCTGGGGTTGGCCAGCAAAGGGAGGGTCAGTTCTGTGCACACCACCTTGCCAACATTTCTATTTAATTTCTAGACTCTTGGGTCTGCACTAAACTGTACCTCTAGGCATATTTGCTTTTAAAAAGTTGGACTTCATATTGAGTAAATAAATAAAAAAAAAACTTTATAAGATTTATTACAATAAAAACAATAAATTGAATACATTTGTAATTTATATAATTATAATTATTTGTTTAGTTAATTAATTGTGTGTGTGTTCTTTACAAAGTAATTTAAATTAAAATATTGTCAAGCGGCTCAGCGGCTCCAACCACGAGAGGCCCCATGGGACGCCTGTCAATCATCCCTGGACTCCGGGGGTGGGGGCCACGGGTGTGAGGGGTTCTCGTGTTAGGATTTTTATAAGTTGTTTTCCCTTGGCAGAGCTGAATGCTATAGGGCGCGTCCCCAGGTGGCGGATAGGGGAACGACCTTCAGATATGAAGGCCAGCTGCGAAACAAGCAGAATAACTCTGACAAATAAGCAGTCGCGGACCAACAGCAGCATTGTTAGAAGAGGAGTAGACCTCTTTAAAAATCCTGACTTCAACTGACCCAGTTGATAGACCTCAGCAAGGGTCCCACTCCAGGGTTATGGAGGAGCTGGCTGTGTCTGTACTCATGTTAGAGTCGGCAGCAAAGGCGTCTGCTTCCATGTTAGGAACGGCCTCAAACTACAGGCAAAGTCAGACTTTCACCAAAGTGTGCCTGGATCATGGTGCCATGATCAACGAAAGCTGCACCCCTATACCCCATTCCATGAGATCAGGCTCAAGGAGCATGAACTCATGGAATTTGTGTAATCTTTACACAAGGGGATAAGAAACAACAACAACAACATAAGTTGTTTTTCATAGATTTATATATTTGTATTTTGACCAGATGACCGGATGATTTTACATGTATATAATTGGTTTTAAATGATGTAAATTAGTTAGTTATGAAAGGAAATTAAAAGTGTTGATTTTCTTAGAGGTATTGGTGTATACTCTGCTCGATTGTAGACTAGGAAAGAATTGGTTCCTAACAGGTTATGGGCCCAGCAGCACGCTTCCACTGCGCCGTAGAAAGTAATAGAAGTTAAAGCTAAGAAGGTAAAGAAGAAAATTTGAAGATAGAGCTAAAGAAAAAAAGCTGAAGGCTAAAGAAGATAAGGCCAGGAAATATAGGGCTAAAGAAGAAAAGCTTATGTTAGGCTAAAGAAGATAAAGCTAACTAAGATAGAGAAAAGAATTTGATTATTAGAAATTTGAGTGATTTAAAGACTGAACTTTGTGCAACGAAGAAGAAGAAGAAAAGATTTAAGTTATAATTTTTTGTGAATTTGCATAACTAGAAAAATCAATGGCTGAAGAATTGAGAATACCTAAACTAGATGGTAATAATTATTATTCCTGGGCTATAAGAACTAAATCAATCTTGATTCAGAAGGATATATGGGATGCGATTGAGCCTGGCTTTCCTAGCGAAACTTCAGAAAAACAGAAGCGGAAAGATAACTTGGCATTATCTATCATATTATTAGCAGTTGAGGATTCATTCCTGGATGATATCGGTGATTGTAAGCGAGCGATTGATGCATGGCAGATACTGGAGGACATCCACACAAAGTACGGCTTATTGCACATATTACAACTACTGAGAGAGTTTTTCAACATTGTCAAAAGAAATGACGAAGATATGAAAGAATATTTCACGAGAATAATGGAATGTCATAGAAAATTGGCAAAGTGTCACCATGGATTTGGGGATGGCGAATTAGCGTTGATTATGCTATTGGGATTGCCAAAGAGTTACGAACCACTAATTCTCAGTTTAGAACAGCAAGAAGAGAAGCTATCTACTAGTGTGGTTAAATCCAAATTACTTTTAGAAGAAAAACGACAGAAACAGCGTCAAATTCCTCAAGAAGATCCTAATTTCCCTTTTGCGGTAAGAAGAAAAGAGGATACATGCAAATCACCATGTCAAGAGCGAAATAAATTTGAATATGATCAACCAAGGAATTATCAGAATACGTGGACGGAAGGGAAAAGGGAAAACTATAATTACTCCAGGCAGATAAGATGTTTCAATTGTGGCAAATTAGGACACATAGCTAGGAATTGCAGATTTGCCAACTCATCAAGGAGAATTAGCGAAAGTATGCTGAAACAGAGTACGTTAGACCTTACTCATAAAGTCCTATTTGCAAATAACTTGAAAAGCAACTCGCAGAATATCTGGTTTCTGGACAGTGGAGCTACTGAACATATGACGTCGAACAGACTGAAAATGACGAATACAAAAAGTATTTCAACTTCAGTTGAAATGGCAAACAATGAGAAAATAAAGGTATCAGAGATGGGTGATGTAACCATCAAACTCGGTTACGAATATGGAGGTGAAACCTTGTTCTTGGAAAACGTATTATACGTTCCTGAGTTAGACGGAAATATTTTGTCTGTTGGAAGGATTGAGGAAAGAGGAAACAAAGTTTTATTCCAGAATGGCAAGGCCTCTGTTTTTGGAAGTGATGGTGAATTAATTTTGAAATCTAATAGAAGAGGAAGAATATATACAGTGGAAGAACTTAAGATAGCAAAAGTGAAGTCACCAAATTCAGATATCTGGCACAGAAGGCTGGGACACATTTACAAAAGGGATCTCCAAAATGTGAGTGACACAGCTGAGTGCGAAGTATGCCTTGAAAGTAAAATGCGAAGACTCCCATTTCCTTCCAAACCTGTCGAAAGTAAGAGAACTTCATCACCTTTGGAGCTCATCCATTCGGATGTAGTGGGTCCCATTAGCCCAATGTCGAAGGGAGGGAACAATTATTTTGTGACGTTCATAGATGATTTCACTCATTACACTACAGTATATTTCATGGGGTCTAAATCAGAGGTACTTGAAAGATTTAAGGAATATAAGAACAGTGTTGAGAATTATCACAGCAGAAAAATCAAAGTACTAAGAAGTGATAATGGTACGGAATATGTTAATGGCGAATTTAATAAATTTCTTAATGAAAATGGCATCAAACGACAACTTACAGTTCCAAGAACACCTCAGCAAAATGGAACTGCAGAAAGAATGAATCGGACATTGCTAAACACAGCCAGATGCATTTTACTTGAATCAGGGATTCCCAAATCGTTCTGGGCAGATGCCGTAAATACAGCATGTTACTTAAGAAACAAATGTTCTAGCAAGGCAATAGGTAACAAAATACCAGAAGAAATGTGGACCGAACGGCCAGTGAAGATTGAACATATCCGAGTTTTCGGTTGTCAGACCTGGGCATACAACGACCAGAGTCGATCCTAATTTGACTCAAGAAGCAGAGAATGTGTTCTAATTGGTTATCCGGAAGGAGTTAAAGGATACAAGGTTTGGGATATCAGAAACAATAAGGTCTTCGTAACCAGAAATGTCAGATTTAGAGAAGACGTTTTCCCAACTAAGAAAATCGATAAACAAATTTCACCTGAAAGTGATTTTTTCCAGATTTTAAATAATAATTTTGAAGAAGACTATGAATCTGTAAATGAAGAGACTAAATTTGTAGAAAAGAACCAGAAAGACGAACTAAAGAAGGAAGACGAAGAAGGCCAAAATGATTCTGCAATCCCGAGGGGATATTCAGGGACTGATGAAAAAATATCGGAAGAGAATAATCTGAATAACATGGAACGAAGAGAGAATGGAGAGCGGGCTTATGAAGCCGAAGCACTGAGGAGGGAAGACGAAGAAGGCCAGAATGAAACTATAATCCCAAGAAGATCTTCAAGAATTGCGGCTAGGCGGAAAGAGTATTGTAGATCAGCCTTCCACCATGGGATAATTGAACATAAGAGCCATCGAGATGAAATACCATCATCATACGAGGAAACGCTTAATATGCCCAAAGTACAAGATCGGCAAAAATCTATAGAATGTGAAATGGCATCACTTCGGGAACACAGAGTATGGGCTGTTGACTTGCCAAATGGTGTTAAACGAAAACCTAACCGGGATCTTGACCACTCTAGGCCTCCGATGAGGGTATGAAAACAACTTTAAAATGGGGGGCATTGTTAGGATTTTTATAAGTTGTTTTTCATAGATTTATATATTTGTATTTTGACCAGATGACCGGATGATTTTACATGTATATAATTGGTTTTAAATGATGTAAATTAGTTAGTTATGAAAGGAAATTAAAAGTGTTGATTTTCTTAGAGGTGTTGGTGTATACTCTGCTCGATTGTAGACTAGGAAAGAATTGGTTCCTAACATTCTCGGAATCTGGTCGGCAGGGGGAGCTGACGTCGCTCATTAGGATTATCTTTAACTTGGGGTAAGTTGTACACTCTCTCTCCCTATAAATACCCCTTATAATAAATTATCCCCAAACGTGCCCTTGCTTTATTTATCTCCGCGACAATATTATAAGGTACAATTTGGATTATAGATATGAAACACAAGGTAACACAACCAAATCCTAAATAATAAATTGTGCATGATGTTCTGGTAACAAGTATTGTTACCACCTTCAGAGAAGAGTACTGAATCTTGTGTTTTCTCAACTTCTTTAAATAGATGAGAACTTCACAGAGAGAGAGATCCTGAATATTTAAAAGGTAATCGTCAAGTGTGTGATAGCTTAGAATTATCCTTGATATTAACTTTTTAATTAATTTTCTTCAGTCATGAGAAGATTAACTTTATACGTTCATTGTAGTACAGTAGAATCTCCATTTTCTTGTTTTATTACAAAATATTTTTAGTTTTAAGCACTGATCAAAAGGGGTCTGCAAAGACAGTTTCTCTCTAAATATTTTTTTCGGCTTTATAGGTAATTGTATTAATAATGAACCACAAAAAAAAACCTACAGATTATCTTTGGAAACTTTGGATTGGAAATATATAATAAAATAATAAAAGCCAACTTTCCCAAAAAGGTATGTACAAACTATGCCCCATCTATCATGTGTATCATATGTGAAATTGGGTGTTAAATCAGTTTTGAAGGGGTGGATAGGTGTCATTAAAAAAAAGGCCTGTAAGAAAATCAAATCTAAATAGGAAAATTAATTTCAGTAACAATCTACTGAATCTTAACAATAATATTTATTGATTGGATATTTTGTTACCTTGAGATTCATATCAATAATTCAAATTGTACCTTATCATAAGGACTATAGGTTTTAGTGCACCTGTATACAGAACATCTTACCATGAAGATTGCATGCTGGAGGACTGGTTGCTAGCAAGGCTTTCAGACAGTCTAGGGCAGCACAGCACACTTCTGGTCTGGAGGACTTGACTCCAGCATAAGCCAGGTTCGCTGCCAAGTTGGCATGGTCTGGCAAGAGAAGCACACGAGCCAACTGCAGAGCAAAACTTTGAAGATCTTCTGGGCATGGCTTCTGTAAGAAGTCCAGCAACTGGGTCTGTTCCACCACCAGCTCTGAACATCCAGCATGTGCATCCTGCATGGGGTTTCCAAAAGAACACATTATATTTTACATATAGAGTCGAACCTCTTTAATTTAATGTGGCTGCTGTATTGTCCGTGAGGTCAAGAGACGTACGGACCTCTGTGGTGTTGATCTCTTGGCGGAACGACTTGGAAGTCGGACTCGGGCCCCCCCACTACACCTCTTTAATTAAACATCCCATTGGATCAGAGCTTTTGGTTGAATTAAAAGAAGTGTTGAATTAAAGTTAGATGATTAGCTAAGGCAAAGAATTAAACTAAGGACAAAATCATTGAGCAAACGATCACGCACAAACATCAGTGTTTATATTTACAACTCATTGTAACACTTTTAGGCATGGTGCACATACGCTAACTATGGTACATGTCCTGCATTCCAAAGTATTGTATTTTTAGAGATAAATTTGTATTGTTACAATAATTTTCTAAGGTTGTTGAAATTTTATTTTAAAAATCGGTTGAATTATTGATAGCATCAAATTAACATTTGCTATTTGATAGGCTGGAGGTCAGGCTAAGAAAACATGGTCGTATTATCATAAGTGTCAAATTATTATGTGTCGGAACTCTGCCTTTGCCGGTCCCAAGCCCGGATGAAAAAGGAGGAGGGGGAGCAGTAAAAAGCTCGCTAAAAAACCTGAGCTCAGCTGGCCCGGCTGATAGTACCCTGTAAGGGCTCCTAATCCAGGGATACAGGATGAGCAGCGTTTGTACACCATGTTAGGAGCGGCTGCACATGGCGTCTGTTCCTCATGTCAGAGGCGGCCATTTCTTTTGGAGCTAAGTCGGCCAGCCACTGAGTAGTGCTCCCAGTCTTAATGACAAAGGCAGACGCATTTTACTTCACCCAGTCTAATATGATTGAGTGGAGATAAAAAAGAAGAAGATTATGTGTCGGATTAATTAGGTTATACTAAACATTGTTTACCAGTGATTAGCAGCCAGTAAAGTTAGGCCTAAATCGCCCATCGTTGGCGCAAAATTTTATGCTACATGGTAACACTTTTAAAGTACGATTCAAATTATCTTTGGTCGATTAACATTTATTATTTGAAAAATAATGGACATGAAAAGATGATTGAATTTTAACGAGGTTATATTATATATTTTTTAAATAATAGTTTTAAAATATTATTAATATTTATTTCACAATTTTAGGTATAATTTGGTACACATGGTAAAATGCCCAAATCCAAATAGTGTGACATTTTGGTAACAACATTTTTACAAAAACATCACACAGTATTTATTTATTTGGTCTTAATGCCTTAGAGTATTTATTTCAGACACTCTTGATTTTGCAGAGCATATTAGTATTATTTAAAAACAATTATAATTTAAATAGAAAAATTTGAATATCAATATTACATTGGCATAGCCATCCATAAATGCATGTTATGATGCATTAGCGTGCCATCTGATATGAAAATTCAAAACTATTATAGACGCATATGATTCTTTTGAAAATTAAACAATTTCTACTGCCCTTACTGCAATGGAAAAATTAATGTGAAATTCTTTAATTTTCAAAAGAATCATATGCATCTATAATAGTTTCGAATTTTCATAAATGCATGTGCAAAGTGTTTGTCAGTTATCCATGCTGTCACATTCCGGTTTTGCACAAAAATTTGTTAATTTATATTCTGTAATAATGCGCATCACAATTCATGTTGGAAAAAAACAATGATTTTCACCTGGTTAAGCAAATGAAAATGATCAGGAAGCTAACAGGGACTCCTAATCCGGGGATACAGGATGAGCAGCGTTTGTACTCCATGTTAGGAGGCGGCTGTACATGGTGTCTGTTCCTCATGTCAGAGGTGGCCATTTATTTTGAAGCTAAGTTGGACTGCCACTGAGTAGTGCTCCCAGTCTTAATGACAAAGGCAGACGCATTCTACTTCACCCAGTCATGATGGTTGTCAAACAGACACCATCAAGGGTCACACCTTGATACCCTAATATGATTGAGTGGAGATAAGAAAGAAGAAGAAAAGGAAGCTAACACACAGCTTTATAAAAAATGCTCCTAAAAGAAAAAACATCCACATATCATACAACATGTATGACTTTTTAATAAAGATAATACCTTATACAACTTTGATGTCAATTCATCTTTAGGCTTTTATAATGCATAATGTTACTAAAATGGTTTCTTTTTCAAAAGGCTCTATCATATCAATTATTTAAAAAAAAAGGAATGTTTATTAAATTTTTTAATGTATTTTGGATATACCCTATATATAGATAGGCTGATAAGTTTAAAAGTAGAGGAGAAAAATATCAGCAATAGAGTATAATATAATGAAAGGGTACCTCCTGAGTGTGCAACTGAATGTTGATGACTTATTGCTATCTATCTGCCATTTTGGTTCTAAATGACCTGTTCATTAAATAAAATTATGTTCTGCAGCTCCCCATAATAGATCTATAACTTACAACCAGCACCATCTAATAAGGGCCAACTGCCGTACTAGGTTGGTTTTGTTGATATTTTAAGAAAGAGGTATAGGCTAACTTAGGAATAAAAAAAAAAAAAAGAGTTGTTGCATTTTCTGTTAGATGGCGGTAAAGCATCTTCAACATCCAGTTTCCCGATCAGGATGTCCACTTTCATCATATATAGATATATATTACCTACTTTTGTTAACAATAAAAGTATCTTTGTTTTTATTTTCATCTGAATCAAAGGTACCATGTTCAAAGAACGTGATTAATTTTTGCAATAAGGTATCATCCCTATTTTCTAGTAAACCAACATTGAATATTATGTTGAATACATCTTTTATTTTTTCATAAAAAATTGATTGTTCAACCATTTTATACATCGCGCGCGGGGGATAAAATGAAACGACGAGGTTAGATACAATGTTTACTTTTGATTTTACCACATTGTTTTTATTACTATTTTCGCTTTTTTAAAGTAGTAATGATATTAAATTTCCTTCAAATTCGATTTTAGGTTTTTACCTTTAAATAGGCATTTCAAATCATATTTAGACATTTTCCATTTTTATAATAGACCCTTTTTTTTTAATTAATTTAGATATTAAAAATTTTAATTCAGACACACATCAACATTTTATATAATCTTTATTTAAGAACACTTCAAAACAACTCTGACATAACTATAATATTAAAATATGATCGTCTGATTTCTACTAATCTTAAAATTAAAAAAGGCTCGTATCAAGCAATGTCAAAAGAAAAACAGGAAACTTTAGTCAAATTATTATGCTTACAAGAAAAATTACTGCAAAAGCTTCTAAGTTATTGGACATCAATTAGAGTTCTGCTAGAACAATAATGCAAAATTATATTTAAAAAAAAAAAAAAGAAAATTTATTAAGAAAGAAGGCTTTAGACAAAAAAAAAATATTAAGTGATTTAGATTTTATTGAAAAGTGTAAACACAAAAAAATCCTAGTGTAACTTTTTTTAAATTAATAGATGGATTGAAAATATTTTAAATCTAGAAGTGTCACAAATAACAATTTTCAATGTATTAAAAGAATTTAAATTAACATTGGAAAAGTTATCTTTTGAGTTGATCAACATAATTAAGATGATGAAACGCTTTGTTTGTGAATATAATACTAATATATTGCATTTTTTTGACATCACACATACTTTTTCCCTGTGATAATGTATTACTTCGGTGTTGCTATTCTATGGCTCTAATACTATTTATTAGTAATGTTCTTTCAGTATGAAGGAAATTGCACTGGGGGGGGGGGGGAATTCCTGGGCGAAGCCGGGTCATTTGTCTAGTATATTAATATAACTCAATATGTTTTTGTAAGAATCAGGATGTGAACTCATTGGGAAAGTTCCAAGCTGAGTGAATGTCATGGACGACATTCAGTGATAGTCAAGATGGCGGACGTCTTGTGTTAATCAGGGGCCAGAGAAGACCTCAATCGAGCCGGAAACGGGGGGGGGGGGGAGGGGGTGAGGGTGAGAGGCCCAATTTGGGGAATTTCTAAATTAGTTCTGACTTCCCCTCCCGTAATTGATCTGGAGTTCTAACTGCCCGCTGGAAACTTTTTCCCATTGTTTCCAACACGAGAATTAGAAATTTATGAAATGCACTGCCTATATGGAAGATGGCTTCCTGTAATTGGTAAAGCCTTTGGGGCTGTTGGGCATATAGTCCAAGATAGATTACTATGGTAAATGGGGCGAGGGAGTATGGCATAGTCAGAAGACAGATAAAAAGTATTAAGTGAAATATGGGAAATCGGCACATGTTTTCTCCATTAGATGATGGCTTTGTGGATCGTTTTGTAATTCGATTGGTTGTGGCGGACTTGGTGGAGGATTAGTTGTGATTGGATCTATCTGTGGATGGGCGATGTCGCGTTTTTTGTTATTGGTGAAGGGTATAAATCGGGTTTTGGTGAAAATGGTGAGATCTGAATGAATGAAAGGTTCGCTGTTCATTGGTTTGATCGTCAGTGGTTCCGTTGGAAAAATGTCGGGTGTAAGATGTTTGAATGGGAACGTGTAATCGTTCCTGTGTCGTAGATGGTGTATTTTTGTAATGGTTGGTGTTATGTATTGGGTATTTTTTGTGTACGGGTTTAGTTTGTTTTCGTGGACTGTATCGATGTATCTTTGGAGATGTTGGTTGGATCTATCGATACGTTTTGTCAATTGGCAGGTTGGACAGGTTTTGACCTTTTGTGCAATGTCTTGTGACATGTCCTGCCTATAATATTAAGCGGAGATGAGTATCGTTATCTTTGAGATGCCTGGATGGTTGTATTGTGTGTGTACTGATTGAAGTAGTCCGTTGGTGAGTGTTTTTGGGATGACTATTTTGGTTACACCTTTACGGGAAATGGTATGAAGTCCGTTGTGATCAATGGTCAGTTTAGAATCTCCAAATGGGGAATGCTGATGGCTCTCAATAAAGGGGGCGTCTAAGAAGCCACAGAACGGGTTACGAGATAATATGTGTCCGTTTCATATTGTTGTGCTCCTTTTATGTAACAAACCTCATATTCGTATCTCGATAGCCGTAATCTCTATCGAAATAATCTACCTGACGGGTTTTTGATCGTCTACAGCCATTGCAATGCGTGATGGTCAGAAAATATGGTAAATTTTCTGTCCATCAAATAGATGCGGAATTTATCCACACTCTCAACGATTGCTAGGCATTCTAATTCAGAGATGGAATAATTCCGTTCGTGTGAACGTAGGGAGCGGCTGAAGTATTGGACTGGGTAGGTCTTCCCATTAGGGTGGACCTGTTTGAGGACGCCTGCTATACCGAGTGTTGATGCCTCACAGTACAGTTGGCATGGCAGAACTTCCTGGTAAAGGTGTAAAATGGGGTGTGTGGCGAGGCTTTCTTTCAAGCTAGTGAACGCTTTCTGGTATTTGTCATCCCAAACCCACGTCACATCCTTTTTGAGAAGGTTGTTAAGTGGCGTCCGCAAGCGGGCGTAGTCCTGGATGAACTTTTTGTGAGCGTTCACAGCGCTTAAGAAGTACCGCAATGTTTTGCGATTGTGTGGTGGTTGGATGGCGTGGATGGTTTAGATGTTTCGTGTTAGTGGTGTGGTGGTACCATCAGTAATGGTGCATGTGTCTGAGTGGTGCTGCTGTTGCCTTTTTGTGCGAGTGTCGCGCTTGTTGCGATGTTTACGCGCGTGACGGTTGTGCGATGATGTGCTTCACGTGTGTATTTAATGTGAGAGTTGTCCTGTTGGATGGACAATGTTTGGGCATTTTTGTTGTGAGTTTGGGCCATCGTGGCCTTGTGCATAGAGGGCATATAATAAGAGCAATTGGCCCTAGTGAAAAAATTGTGTGTGTGCGCGTGACATCTAGATTGGCATGTTGGCAAATGGTTTTTGACCAATGGATGCGCGCATTGGGTGCCAAGTGCGGAAGGCTTGTGAACGTTGTGAGCCCTTTGTGACTCCGCTTGGCAATCCCAATAGGCGCATTCATTGAGTATATGAGCAAAATGGTAGGTGGTAGGGGGCAATGGGGCGGCGAGTTGAAACATAGTGCCTTGGTTAAAGTCTATTGTTAATTTAAAGTTTCAGAGGGTTATTATTCCGAGAATTCCTAATGGTAGAGGTGCTTCTACCACATGGAAATTCTCGTTTTTGGTTATTTTACCTATGGTCAGGAGGAGGGTTATTTGACCTAAGGTCGGTACAGGACCGTTTATGGCCTGTTTTTTAAGTTTTTGTTGAGGGAGGTTACATTTTAACTTTTTATAGAGGTTATGGGGCACTATGTTCAAACTTGCGCCTGTGTCAATGGGGAAAGGGGGTGCGAGTTCATGGGTGATGGACAGTTTTATCGTCAGGTGGCTGACGAAAAGTCGGTGCATTCCTATCTGGTTGGCGAAAGGCTGGGGCGTCTCGGGCGGCTAGTCCTTGGTCTTGTGATGGATGTTGGGCGCGTTGTGGATGTTAGGCTGGTCGTGGATTTTGGGCTGGTTACACTGCCCGCGCGCTCGCGTGTTGAGCTGGTTTATATCGGCATTCACTGTGCTAGTGATGGGCGCCGCAGAATTTACAGTTCGACGGCGGTGCAGGTGCAGTCCACGCACCTGTTCTTCTCGGTGTGTTGGTGTATGGGCCCGACAGGTTGGGCGGTTGTTCCTCGTGGTGACGCGACGCTGGTGCGCTGGGTCCGTGGATCCGTTGCACCAGTTGGAACCACTCTCCCAGGCTCTCAGGAGGTACCACGTGGACCAGGCGCTGGTCGGAGAGCGGCAACCCCTCCGTCAGCGTCTCGAGGATTACCTCCTGTGGGAGACCCAGTTGCATTCCCAGCGCTAACTTCTCCCGGTAGTACTTCTCCAGGCCTGCCTGCCCAGCAAGCTTCATGGCGAAGTACTTGGCGACGCCTCGTTGGATTCAGGGTAGAGATCCATGAGGGTTTGCCTCACCTGGAAGTAGCTCTGGGTGGCCAACCGGAGTTTCCTGAAGAGCTCCAGGGGTTGGCGCGTCAGGTAGCTAGGCACCCTGAGCAACTTATCGGGGGTGGTTACGAGGGCTTCGTCCATCTTCCGGTCGTAGGCCTGGAAGAATTGGCGGGCGGCGTAGGTCCCATCGAAGGGGGGAAGGTCCGTCTCCGCGCGCTGGGTCGAACCTACCTGCGTCAGGGCGGCGATCAACTGAAGGAGGATCTCCGCCAGAGTGCGTGTTTGGTCTATTTCGGACGCGGTGGCTTGTTCCCTCTCCCTCGTCGCGTCACTCTCTTCTTTCGCGCCTTGTTCTTGCTCGTTTTCCATTATATATCCTGTCGTCTCTCTGTAATATTCTCCGATGTTGTTGATCCTATGTAAGATCCTGTCGACTCTGTAATATTATTCGATGTTGTTGATCCTATGTAAGATCCTGTCGACTCACTACAATAATATTTGATGTTGATCCTATGTAAGATCCTGTTGACTTACTGTGGGATTGTTGACTTGTGATGGATGGTGGAGGTTGGTTGGTGATGGATGGCGCAGTCGTAGTTGAATGATAGGGTTCCACAGGGGAAATAACGAGACAAAACCTGGATGGGATAGAATCAAGACTTCGCGAAAAAGGGAGAGAAAGAGTTGAGACTGGAGGAGGTACCTTGCCTTTCACATGATCGAAGAAAATTTTACCTTGGTTGGAGTTGGAGTTGAGCACGCCTTGCTTCTAGCCTGGTCGCCTGCCTACTACTTACTTTGAGTCCGAGATCTTCCTCGTTAACTCTCTCGGCTTCTCATTGGAAAGGATCGTCCTACGTGTTTTCCTCTCATTGGTTCTTAGTTATTCATGCTTAACTGTGATTGGTTGTTGGTACCTCCATTGTCGTCATGATTGCCATCTTCCAGGAAGAAGAAGGTCTTTTAACTTTAGTTTTATGGTTCTTGGGGTATTGGGACCTTTACTTCCTGGATGATGCAATCCTGGTAATTGCTGTTCTCTCTTTTTCGCGAGGCCTAACTTTTATTAAAATCTTTTGACGATACATTGCATAGATTGTGGTGGGATTACATCTTGGTATATACAAATTATCACATATATCTATTTTTAAACACACGAGAGATACTATTGTTCGAAAACTTTCCTTTTTGAGTACAGGTGAGAAAGATTCCTTTTAGTACACACCATACCTTTGATCGCATCCAACAGCAATCAGCCTGGTCTTTCTTTTACGAGAGCCATACAATAAATAAGTTTCCCTATTTTTTTCTTCGAACGAAACGTTGTAAAAATTAGTTAGTAGTGTAAGAAATGGTCATTAGGATGCGTTGGAAGCGCGTGACCTTCAAAATCACGCTACTCGTACACGCAAGTCCGTAGCACTTCAGTTTCCATGGAGCTACTACTGGTGAACCTGTCCACTTGCGAACTCCGTTCTGTAATTCGTTTTTTTCACGGCGAAAATTGAAACTGCGGTCAATATTCACCGCAATTTAGTGTCAGTGTATGGTGAAGGATGTATGAGCATCCAAATGGTTCGCCGATGGCGTTCATGGTTCTTGGAAGGACGGCAAAACGTGCATGATGACGAGCAAAGCGGCAGGCCTGTTACTGACAATGCAGCTGTTGTTGCTGTTCGGAATGTGGTGGAAGCAGATCGCCGCGTCACCATTGACGAAATAATGATTCGACTGCCTCCTGGAATCGAAATTGGACGCTCTTCGATTGTAACAATCATACCAGATGTTTTGAATTTTCGCAAAGTCTGCGCAAGATGGGTCCTGCGTTTGCTCTCGGAAAATCACAAGCAACAACGGATGGAGGCAGCCCGAGCTTTCCTGGAAATGCATCGAAGAGATGGAGATCAACTGTTTTCCCGTATTGTCACTGGAGATGAAAGCTGGGTGCATCATACAACTCCAGAAACAAAACGACAAAGCATGGTGTGGAAGAAGCCTGAGAAAAGTGCACCAAAAAAGGCGAAGGTCACAATTTCTGCAAGCAAAGTTATGGCTATCGTCTTTTGGGACTGTAAGGGTGTTTTATTGGTTGACTACCTGCCCCCAAACACTACGGTTAACGCTTCGAGGTACTGCGAAGTCCTCACTAAACTCAGGGCTGCAATAAAACGGAAACGTCCTGGACTTTTGTCTCGGAAAGTGTTACTCGTCCATGACAATGCTCGCCCTCACGCAGCTCGAACGACCCAAACGTTGCTGGAAAACTTCAAATGGGAAATTTTCACACATCCACCTTATTCTCCGGAACTTGCCCCAAGCGACTTCCATCTTTTTCCAGCACTCAAGTTGCACCTTGCACCTTTGCGAATGATGACGAAGTGCAGGCGGAGGCGAACCACTGGCTACGAAGACAGGTCACGGCTTGGTGCAACATTGGTATCACAAAATTGCTACAACGGTACCAAAAATGTTTGGACAGAAATGGTGATCATGTAGAGAAGTAGTCTATGAGTTGTATAATGAAAATAAAATAACTGCATAATTGTAAATAATGTTGTTTATTTGTTGAAAAAATAGGGAAACTTATTTATTGGATGGCCCTCGTATATACGCTAACATTGGATGTTTTCTTCTTACAGCAGACCCATTTACGGTTGATAACTTTTTTTCCATTTTCCCTTGGTATTAGGGTCCATACTTTATGTTTCTGAATTTCACAGAGCTCTGCTTCCATTACTTTGAGCCATTCGTTTCTTTCTCCACTATATATAGCTTCTTTAAAATTCTCAGGAATATAATGATCTATTTTCCATAATTAGATTCGTCTCATTCCAATCCTTTATTCTTTGTGAGCTTCGAACTCTTTCTTTGATCAATTTACTTTCTTTTACTTCAAGTCTTGCTTTGTGCTGTTCTTCTAAGACGCTTTTATATCTCCTTTCTTTCTTCCTCCTTTTACGCATATTTTCTTTATAGGTTCAATTTTCACTGCAACCACCTAGTTTTATTGAAGTATCCTCCCGAGACTTCACTCTCTGTGACAGGATTTTTTTCTTTCAAGATAAGAAAATCTTTATTTATCACACTTTATATACACTGCGTGACATTGAAAATGGAACACCAAGAAATAGTGGCCAGAAAATTATGCAAATTTCAGGGTAGACGCGCCTAAATGAGTTATGCAAATGATGTAAAATGCGCAACTCTCGTGCGCACATGGAGTAAGATATAAGGGAAGGAACTTGCAGAAAGGACAGTATTCGTGTCGTTATTTCTTCAAGGAAAATTATTGTAGAAATTTTGTTCTTGTGTCAAAAGACACGTGTAATAACAGAGAATGCCAGGTCATCGTAAACGGAGGCAGTTCAAGCAGACAGACGCTTTTACGAGGGGCATGGTGATCGGACTGAAAAGGGCAGGTTGGTCCATACGTCAAATCGCAGCTGATACACACCTTGGTGCGTCCACGGTGCACCGACTGTGGAGAAGATGGTTGGAACAAGGAAATGTGGCAATTTATAGGAATGTCGGTGCAACCAGAGTGACGTCAGCACGTGTGGATCGGCGTATCCTTCGACAAACAGTGGCGGCCCCACAAGCCATTTGTACCGCCATCCTGCAACATGTGCAAGACACCCTAGATCATTCCATCTCGACCAGAACCATTTCCCGTCGATTGGTTGCTAATGGCTTGCACTCATGCCGTCCGCTAAGAAGACTGCCATTGACCCCACCGAATAGGCGCCAACGTTTGGAATGGTGCCGGGCTAGATCGACGTGGATGACGGAATGGTACAGGGTCGTGTTCTCAGATGAGTCGCGTTTCTGCTTGTCCAGTGATAGTCGCCGTGTACGCGTGTGGCGTCGACGTGGAGAAAGGTCCAATCCGGCAGCAATTGTGGAACGCCCCACCGTGCGACAACGTGGAATAATGGTTTGGGGCGCAATCGCGTATGATTCCAGGTCACCTTTACTTCGTATTCAGGGCACTATGACGGCCCAACGATACGTTGATGATATGCTGCGACCGGTGACACTCCCCTACCTTCAGGGGGTACCCAATGCCCTTTATCAGCAGGATAACGCCCGACCGCACACTGCTCGCATTAGCCAACAAGCTCTGCAAGATGTACAGATGCTTCCCTGGCCACCGTACTCTCCTGATCTCTCACCAATCGAGCACGTCTGGGACATCATTGGACGCCGTTTGCATGCCTTGCCACAGCCGCGTTCAGAAGACGAACTGTGGCAAATGGTTGAGAGGGAATGGAGAGCCATCCCTCAGGACGCCATCCGTACTCTGATTGACTCTCTACCTAGACGTGTTGCTGCGTGCATCGCCGTCCGCGGTGGTCCTACTTGCTACTAAGCCGACGCCGTTCTCGCTCTGTATTATGACTATCATTTTGAAATAAAGATCACTTATTGTTCGTCCCTGTCTCTCTCTGTCTGCCGAGTTTCATCACTTTCTGGCCACTATTTTTTGGTGTTCCATTTTCAATGTCACGCAGTGTATCTTATTCCATGTGCGCACGAGAGCTGCGCATTTTACATCATTTGCATAACTCGGTTAGGCGCGTCTACCCTGAAATTTGCATAATTTTCTGGCCACTATTTCTTGGTGTTCCATTTTTAATGTCACGCAGTGTATGTTCTACTCATATTTATTGTACATATTTTTTCAGCAAATTATACTTTTTTTTTACGTCTTCTTCCATTTGATTTTTTTTAATCAGTTGTTTTACGTTTTCATTGAGTTTTATGCATTTTTCCCCTCCTTTCAGATTATTTCTATGCATTTTTTTATTTTGGCCTTAGTCATGAGTCGAACTTATTTTAATACACTATTTTTGAATTTTTTTCTTCATTCTCAGCCCTTGATGTTTTACATTTTTCAGTTATCCTTATTTTTATTTTTACTAATGCCTTGTGTTTGTAGGTATGCCAAGCCATAGGAGACGCAATCTTTCTCAGCGTTCCAATAGCTCTAGGGTTCAGCATGCTTACAGACTGCGCGAAACCAGAGGACAGAATATTCGAAGATTGCGTGCACAGTCCGCGCGTCAAGCCGCTGTGCGGTCGTTCGAGACACCTGATCCCATCCATTCTCGCTTACAGGCGCATTCAGAAATATATTCTTCTACTCGGAGGAATACTAGAACAAATATTTTTTTCAGCAGCGTTTGGTCTTCTATGGAAAATGCAGGTTTTAATTATTCTGTTGCTGTTGAATACTTTAAGCACCCTTTAATTTCCCTTGGGATGATGGACACTACATGCAGGTTTTTTTAGGGCCTTAAGATGGAAAGATGAGTCTTCTGGAATGTGCTGTTCAAACGGGAAAGTCCGTTTGCCATTAATTGACTTACCTCCCGAGCCACTTCGCAGTCTATTATCTGGAGAGAATTCTGATTCAGTCCATTTTTTGCGTAATATTCGCAAATATAATTCCTGCTTTCAAATGCCATCATTTGGAGCTGAAAACCAAACCCACTCTGTTACTTTTCCAACCACATTTTCTATCCAAGGCCAGGTCTACCACAGAATAGGTTCACTTATGCCATCTGAGAACCAGCCAAGTAGATTTCTTCAGATCTATTTTGTTGGCAATGATGATGATGATGGTATTCAGACTGATCGAAGATGCCAGCAAATACAGGGAGTACGTCGTAATATTGTACAGGGTTTGCAGCGCATGTTGCACCAACACAATCTACTGGTTCAACAGTTTAAAACTGCACTTGAAAATCTCCCCAGTGATGCATACAGAGTTGTTGTAAATGCTGATCGGACACCTCCTGGTCAACATCCTAGACGGTATAATGCTCCTACAGCTAATGAGGTTGCGGTTGTCTTAGCTGGTAATCAGTTTGGCTCACGTGACATTGTTTTACATCAGCGAGATAATTTGCTGAAACATGTTAGCGACACACATCGCTTTTATGATGCCCTTCAATATCCTTTAATTTTCTGGAAAGGCCAAGAAGGATATTCTTTTCATATTCCTCAGATCGACCCAAACACTAGACAGCCTTTGTCAAGTAAAGTGTCTTCTATGGATTTTTATGGCTATTTTATTATGGTTCGCCGAAATAGTCCAAATGTCATTGTTCAATTTGGCCAGCTTTTTCATCAATTCCTGGTCGATTTGTATGCTAAGGTAGAAAGTGAACGTTTGCGCTATCTTACGCTTCTCCAGAGAAACTTGCGTGCAGAGAGTTATATTCATTTGCGCAATGCCCTGTCAACTGATGCAAATATTAACCCTAATAGCTTGGGTCAAAGGATCATTTTACCATCAAGTTTTGTCAATAGTCCCAGGTATTTGGCGGAATAAACGCAGGATGCTTTTTGTTATGTTCGGCAAATTTGGGCGTCCAGATCTTTTTATTACTTTTACAAGTAACCCCTCTTGGGAAGAGCTATCTGCAGCGTTGCTACCAGGACAAAAACAGCTGGATAGACATGATATCACAGCTCGGGTTTTTCGGCAAAAATTAGTTAAATTTTATAAAATAAAGCGTTAGGAGAAAATGATTTTTTATTAATCGACTACCTTTTAGTCGATTAATAAAAAATCATTTTCTCCTAACGCTTTATTTTATAGCATTTATATTCCAAGGAGAAAGTTTCTATGTTTAAATTAGTTAAATTTATTGGGGCTCTAACAAAAGGCCAATTGTATGGAGCAACAGTTGCGTGGATGTATTCTGTTAAATGGCAGAAAAGGGGACTCTCTCATGCTCACATATTAGTTTGGCTAGCAAATAAGCTCCGTCCCACTCAGATAGACTCTGTTATATGTGCTGAGTTTCCAGATCCTATTGCATGCTGTTTGTTTTTAGACTAAATTGATACACATCAAGTTAGCATTTTTTCATGCTTCAAAAGTTAAGATTATATTTTTAACGTTTCGTAATACTTTTTCAAATTAAAGCCGGAAATAATATTGCTTTTTCCCATCCTGCAGGTGTACATTACACTGCAACATGCTATCATAACTCTGGCTTTTGGCATTGATATTTATATAATGTGAAAGTACTGTTTGCTACCTTAAGCTCTGGAGAGATTATAATGTGTCTACAGATCCATCATGTGGAAATCACACCATAGTGAAAATGCATTTAGCTGGTAGCAATGTATCACATTTGTAGACATGTGGTGCGCTTACAGTAAAAGCAGTCGCTACCTACCCACCATGGTTATCATTGCCTGTACCACGCGTACTAGGGATAATTAAAAAAAAAAGGAAGCAAGACCGAATACAAATAATTACATTATGTGTGGTTTCAGTTACATTTTGGCTATCTTCAGACAAAGGTACTGAATACATTCAGTAATTTTGTCTTTATATGGCAACAATGCTGTTACTGAAACATCACACATATATTATATATATTTTTTTATTTGGTCTTGCTTTTTTGGTATTTTTAAAATTGCCCTTGACTATTAGAAAATTATGCAAATTTCCTTTTTATTTTTTATACCATTTTAAAAATTATATTCTTTTGTTAAAATATCCAATTTCCCACACTTTTCTAAAACTGCAACAATAACTAATACAAAATTCTTCCAAGTCCAGGTATTTCAATATTGCAGAAATATATTACATTTATAAAAGTTGCTTAACTATTTAGATATGTAAATGCCGGATTAGGTGCCCTTTAAAATGTTTGCTCTGGCTGTTTCTTCTTGGACAGCCGAGAGTGAAGTGGACAAAGTGAAATTTTCAGGTTGTGCCGACCATTTTCCTTTATTCACACTAATCATTAGATTTTTTTTTAATTTTCAAGAATAGAAGCCCAGTTTGGTTACTTGCACTCACTGGAGGGGTTGGAATTTTTCAAGAATCAGGAGCCATTGGGGCAATTTTTTTTTTTCAGAACAAAGTGTCTGAATCTGCATTCGATGATCCCGGGTCATGGTTTTTAAAAATTAACAGTTTAGACCACTCCTCCAAACAGCACTCTATTCATTATATGTGTTTGTGAAATGGATCCTATATTTCAGATTTTTTTACAAGCATTTTCGATATTGCTGTTTGCAATTTATCTCCATTTTGCTGAAAGAAAATTAATTACATTGAGTTTACAAACAGTTGGGGCCTCTATTCATTCATGAGTAAACCTCGCTCGAACACTACCCAGGCGAAGCCGGGTCCAGTCGGGTAAAACCCGGGCGTTGCCCGGGCCATTCGGCTAGTATATCTATAAAAATGAAATGCGAAATCGATGTTTGTTATCGCTTCACGCAAAATCTACTGACTCAATCATTATGGAATTTCGCATGTAGGTAGCTGAAGATTTCGTTTAACATATAGGCTATTCAAAAAACTAAAAAAGTTAATGTGCTTTTTTTTTAAATAAAAAACCAAAAACGGTTAGTTCCAGTCTTTTACCGCTTGGGCGCAGCACTGGTCGCGACGATAAATGAATTTGATTGGTTAATAATTAACACGTGGTTTGTTCACACGATGAATGTTAGTTTGTTCACACGATGAATGTTTTTAAAAGGTAAGATTATCCAATCGCCGTGAAACTTTAGGAAGTTATTTACTATACTACTGGGAAGATTTCTGGTTTGAATTTGATTTGAAATAAATATTATTTGCAATTTTATTTGCAAATTTTCTACTTTCACTCGCAAGCAGCGCCTCTAGCGGCGTCTGGTGAAATTATATTTATAAATTGTAACAATGCTTAAAATGTTTTCCAAGTATAATGAATTTAATTTGAGAATTTAGTAATATAATATTCCAATGACGTAAAAAAAACTTGGCATTTCAATATTAATATATATTTAAAGAAAAAATTGTAACGATTTTGTGTTAAATGTTAAAATGTAATGATAAAATATATTTTTACATTGTTAATTTAATTTGCTGTTGTTTTATAAAAATGATGATGCTACTTTAATTGTTGTTGTGAAAATATCTTTATTTGCGGAGCTGCTAACCATAATAAATGATTTAGAGCCCCTAATTTTTTATGTTTATTATCGTTTGTTTATATAAAAAACTAGCGGATGTGCTCGGCTTCGCCCGGGTTTTACCCGAGTGAATGTTTGTCTAACGAACATTTGTTAAAACAATTCTCTATAAACTTATAAAACGTACTCGGCTTCGCCCGGGGTTTTACCCGAGTAAAGGTTTGTCTAGCGAACATTTGTTAAAACAATTCTCTAAAAACCTATTTAAAAAAAAAAGATATATTTTGATAATTTGAAACTCGTAAATTTGAATCTCTCGATAAAGTGAACATTTTTTCCCGGTCCCTGTGTGCCGTGTCATCCTGAATTTTGTCTTTCCTAATTTTCTACATTAGAAAATCATAGTTTTATCTAGTGAACATTTTTTCCCGTTTCACATTGCCGTGTCATCCTGAGATAATCTTACTTTTGATAAATAATATTTAAGATAACAAACTTAGTGATAAGAAAACTTGTAATCATCGTCACAATGGGGGCGCTGCTTGCTAGTTAAATCTACAAATCTGCAAATAACTCTAAGGATATTAAAGATATTCATGAAATTATTTTTCAAAAACCTTCCCGGTGATATACCTAATAATATCCCAAAATTTCACGGCGATTGGATGTATGGTTTTTGAATCTATAGAGTACAGACAAACAGACAGACATTCAATTTTATATATATAGATTACATTGTATGTGATGATGATAACAAAAATGAAATTTTAAATTAATATATATAATTCATTGAGAAAAAAGAAATAATTAATTATCAAATTCACAAAAGTGACAATATCTTTTTTAAAAAATAATAAATGTTTTCAAAAAATTATGAGTTTCAAAAATAAATTTAAACGCATATAACCATATTTATATTTATATACGTTTATAAATCAATATATAGGTGAATTAGATGTTTTCTAGAATCGTTTTAACAAATGTTCGTTAGGCAAACTTTTACTCGGATAAAAACTGTGCGAAGCCGGGTACATTCGCTAAATACAATTATTTACAAATCTTCGTTTGTGGCAAGATACTATTCCTTCAACTACAAATTACCGAGTGGACCAATTAATACTGATTTTTTTCAACTTATCGAGTATTTTTCAAGGGACCGGGAAAAAATTATCGAGAAGGTAGACAAGTATAGATTCAGTAGGGATTGGATGTTTGCTAGAATCGTTTTAACAAATGTTTGTTAAGCAAACTTTTACTTGGGGCGAAGCCGGGAACATATATATATATATATATATATATATATATATATATTAAAAATGGCATATCCTGACCAGGAGCACATGTGCTTTTCAGAAGGCAGAGCGCCATCTGGTGGAACAGAAATCAACTATTCATTGATTTAGCCTGTTCCCTGATATTTGGCCAACCCAATTTCTTGATAAATCAAGAAAAGCCATCCACGAACGCGTTTCGCGCTTTTGGCGCTCGTCAGCGTGGAGTAGGCTGAACCATTGCGACCAAAAAATAATTTTTGATCCCAATGGCTTCCCGAAAAACCAAGAAATGGGTATTTAAGGCCAAACTTGCGTAAATACGCTTAGCACATTAAAAAACGAAAGAAAAATATATATATGGAAGCAATGGTCGCCTCTCCCGTCAAAATAAACGTCAGAATCTGACGCCATCTATTGACCGTCGCCGCAACTAGCGGCATCGGGTCGGTGACAAAGCCGCAACACCAACTTTGGCAAACTGATAAGCGTCCACCTAGAGACCATGGTTTCGGGCTAATGGCCCTCGTCAGTCTAGGGCGGACTTTATTCCATGAGATCCACACGGGATCTAATGAAATCCTCACAATCTACCAAAGAGGTGATTTTGCTGGCAATGTGGCTGGGCCAAATCTTTTGGCAAAACATAGATGGAAAATTTGCCGGGAGGAAATTAATCCATGGAAGCAATGGTCACCTCTCCCGTCAAAATAAACGTCAGAATCTGACGCCATCTATTGACCGTCGCCGCAACTAGCGGCATCGGGTCGGTGACAAAGCCGCAACACCAACTTTGGCAAACTGATAAGCGTCCACCTAGAGACCATGGTTTCGGGCTAATGGCCCTCGTCAGTCTAGGGCGGACTTTATTCCATGAGATCCACACGGGATCGTGTTGCGGCGACGGTCAATAGATGGCGTCAGATTCTGACGTTTATTTTGACGGGAGAGGCGACCATTGCTTCCATGGATTAATTTCCTCCCGGCAAATTTTCCATCTATGTTTTGCCAAAAGATTTGGCCCAGCCACATTGCCAGCAAAATCACCTCTTTGGTAGGTTGTGAGGATTCCATTAGATCCCGTGTGGATCTCATGGAATAAAGTCCGCCCTAGACTGACGAGGGCCATTAGCCCGAAACCATGGTCTCTAGGTGGACGCTTATCAGTTTGCCAAAGTTGGTGTTGCGGCTTTGTCACCGACCCGATGCCGCTAGTTGCGGCGACGGTCAATAGATGGCGTCAGATTCTGACGTTTATTTTGACGGGAGAGGCGACCATTGCTTCCATGGATTAATTTCCTCCCGGCAAATTTTCCATCTATATATATATATATATGTTTGTCGGCTATGCACGACCTCAATATGTAACTAATCTCGCTGAAATTTGAACAGGACAGAGAGTTAAATCTGGAAGAGTTTTTTTTTGTCGCACTTTAACCAATAAAAATTATATTTAACCAAGTACTGAGCAACAATATTTTTTTAGTCAGAAATGGTGATGACAATATTTCCGTATCATGTTTGATTGCATTAAAAAATTCCTTTGGGGAATATTCACTAAAGCAGACCACGGGTAAAGCCAGATAATAATTAATAGTAGGCAGGAACAAAATTCTACCAGCGAAACATTCACTCGAGCAGAAGACACACGAAGCCAGGTCATCTCTATATATAAAATATCGTTTCTCGGCCTTTTGGCTAAGATCATGTAGTATATCTCTAGATATTTTTATTTATGTATATCTTTTTAAAAATCTATTCAGTAGAGAGTGAATATGTTTGCTCGAAAATAAATTTCATATATTATATAAATATATGACATAACGAATTATATAATCATAATATTCTGTGTGTTCCCGAATATTATTATCAATAATATTCGTTAGGCAAACTTTCACTCGGATAAACCCGGGCGAAGCCGGGTACACATCCGCTAGTTGATTTATATATTTTTTAAAATAGCCTATCGTCTTCCCCGTATTCTTTTACCTATGTATGGAAATTTTGGTTTGAATTAATGAACTACTGCGAATTTGTATACTGGACATACAGACAAACAGACAAACATACAAACATTCATTTTTATATATATCGAGATATGAAATTTATTTTTCGAGCAAACATATCCACTCTCTACTGAATAGATTTTAAAAAGATATACACAAATAAAAATATCTAGAGATATACCACATGATCTTAGCCAAAAGGCCGAGAAACGATATTTTATATTTTGAGATGACCTGGCTTCGTGTGTCTTCTGCTCGAGTGAATGTATAGCTGGTAGAATTTTGTTCCTGCCTACTATTAATCATTATCTGGCTTCGCCCGTAGTCTGCTTTAGTGAATATTCCCCAAAAAATTTTTTTATGCAATCAAGCATGATACGGCAATATTGTCATCATCATTTCTGACTAAAAAAATATTGTTGCTCAGTACTTGGTTAAATATAATTTTTCTTGGTTAAAGTGCGACAAAAAAACTCTTCCAGATTTAACTCTCTGTCCTGATCAAATTTCAGCGAGATTAGTTACATATTGAGGGCGTGTATAGCCGGCAAACATATATATATATATATATGTTCCCGGCTTCGCGCCCGATTTTTACCCGAATAAAAGTTTGCTTAACAAACATTTGTTGAAACGATTCTAGCAAACATCCAATCCCTACTGAATCTATACTTGTCTACACTCTCGATAATTTTTTTCCGGTCCCTTGAAAAATACTCGATAAGTTCAAAAAAATCAGTTATAATTGATCCACTCGGTAATTTGAAGTTGAAGGAATAGTATCTTGCCACAAAAGAATATTTGTGAATAACTGTATTTAGCGAATGTACCCGGCTTCGCACAGTTTTTCTCTGAGTAAAAGTTTTCCTAACGAACATTTGTTAAAACGATTCTAGAAAACATCCAATCCACCTATATATTGATTTATAAACGTATATAAATATAAATATTGTTATATGCGTTTGAATATATTTTTGAAACACATAATATTTTGAAAACATTTATTATATTTTAAATAAGATATTGTCACTTTTGTGAATTTGATAATTAATTATTTCTTTTTTCTCAACAAATTATATATATATTAATTTAAAATTTCATTTTTGTTATCATCATCACATACAATGTAATTTTTTTATATAAACAAACGATAATAAACAACAACAATTAGGGGCTCAAAAATAATTTATTATGGTTAGCAGCTCCGTAAATAAAGATATTTTCACAACAACAATCAAAGTTGCATCATCATTTTTATAGAACAACAGCAAATTAAATTAACAATATAAAAATATATTTTAACATTACATTTTAACATTTAACACAAAATCGTTACAATTTTTTCTTTAAATATATATTAATATTAAAATGCCAAGTATTTTTTACATCATTGTAATATTATATTACTAAATTCTCAAATTAAAATTATTATACTTGGAAAACATTTTAAGCATTGTTACAATTTATAAATATAATTTCACCAGGCACCGCTAGAGGCGCTGCTTGCGAGTGAAAGTAGAAAAATTGAAAATAAAATTGCAAAGAATATATATTTCAAATCAAATTCAAACCAGAAATCTTCCCAGTAGTATAGTAAATAACTTCCTAATGTTTCACGGCGATTGGATAATCTTACCTTTTAAAAACATTAATAGTGTGAACAAATTAACATAAATCGTGTAAACAAACCACGTGTTATTTATTAACCAACAAATTAATTTATCGTCGCGACCAGTGCTGCGCCCAAGCGGTAAAAGGCTGGAACTAACGCTTTTTGTTTTTTTATTTTTTTAAAAAAGCACATTCAACTTTTTAGTTTTTTGAATAGCCTATATGTTAAACGAAATCTTCAGCTCCCTACATGCGAAATTTTATGAAGATTTATTCCGTAGATTTTGCGCAACGCGATAACAAACATCGATTTTAGATTTCATTTTTATAGATATAAGGAAGGAAGGATTATATTATATTATACTAGCAGATGTGTACCCGGCTTCGCCCGGGTTTTATCTGAGTGAAAGTTTGCCTAACGAATATTATTGAAAATAATTTTCCGGAACATAGACTATTATGATAATAATGATAATAATATTCATTACATTATATTTTTTATTATATATTTATATAATACGAATGGCCCGGGCAACGCCCGGGTTTTACCCGAGTGTGTATATATTTTAAAAATGTTTTAATTCAAATACTATTCGTTACAATTATAAATTGGCGCCATGGATGTCACTCTTGTGAAACGTCCCGTTCCAAACTGTGTGTTTTTAAAATGTTTTAATTAAAATACTATTCGTTACAATTATAAATTTGAACGATAGGCTCATTATTTCTTTATACCGTTATTATACCGTTATATTATATATATTATATTTATTATATATATATTACACGTTATATGTTTTCTTGGCCGACTGTTTTACATATGGTGTTATCTTAAAATTGCTTGTTTTGAATATTTTTTAGATTGAGATTATTAGCTAGTATGTAAAAAAAATTAACTCAGTTGAAATTTAATTTTGTATTTATATATAAATAAAATTAACTCTGTTGTAAGATTTAGGTACTTACAGCTTGTAGGAAGGCATGAGGACGTTGAGGATTATATGATAATAACCTTTATTATCCATTTAGCAAGAAAAGACAAAGTTATGGTAGCGAACAGTTATTGTAACTATAGAGAAGAAGGTAAACAAAACAGTTGTGATGATGATAGGTCCAGTGTGGCGCTAGCTGTCGTAGCATTCAGTTATCCAACAAATCCCCGGCATGAATGTGGAGACATCACGAGGTTGTAGCGTAACTTCTCAAATGTCGGCCTTGGTAGCGGCTTGGTCAGAATGTCCGCCTTCATGTCGCCAGTTGGGCAGTAGACCATTTTTATCACTGTCTTCTTCTGAAGATCCTTCAGGTGATGGATCTTGGTTGCGATGTGCTTGGTTCTAGAAGACACTTTTTCGGATGAACATATCTTGAGACATGATTGATTGTCTTGGTGGAAGTAGATTGAAGCTTTGTGTTCCAGTTCGAGATCCTTTAGCAAGTCGAGAAGCCATAACAGTTCTTGTGAGGCTTCAGCTGCGGAGATAAGTTCCGCTTCGGTGGATGAGAGAGATACGCAACCTTGTTTCCCAGTCATCCATGAGATGGGGTTTGAACCCAGTAGGAACAAGTTTCCGCTTAATGATTTTCTGTCGGTGTTGTCGCTTGCCCATGTGGCATCGCTGTATGCTTCCAGCGTGGGAGGTTTTTGGTTAGATATGCGTAGCTCGAGTTCTTTAGTAGTTTTTAGATATCTTACGATTCTTTTTGCTGCATTCCAGTCACAATTTCTAGGATTCTGGTTTCTGCTGCTGAGTATGCAGACTGGAGCTGCGATATCTGGTCTGGATACTACGCTTAGGTACAATAGTGAGCCTATCAGTTGTTGGTATTGGACGTTGTTTGGTAGAAGTTTTTCATCAGATATACCGGGGTATCCGCTTTCCATGGGAGTGAAAGTAGGTTTCGCTTCTTGGAGATTGTACCTTTCAACTAATTCTTGGATTTTATTCTTTTGGCTCAGAAGGAGTTCACCTTCTCTGTTCCTTGAGATTTCTATACCAATGAATTGAGTGGGGTCTCCAAGGTTCTTTATTTCGAATTCTTTTTCGAGAGTTTTTACAGTGTTTTGGATGATTATTTCGGAATCGCTTGCAAGGAGCATGTCATCCACATATAGAATCAAGTAGATGGAATGGTTTTCTTCATTTTTGGTGAATAGGCATGGGCTACAATGCTCTGTTTGAAGTTATTTTTAATTAGAGTGCTTCAATTTTTGTGTTCCAAGATCTTCCAGCTTGTTTTAGACCGTAAATTGCCTTCTTTAGTTTGCAGACTTTGTTTGTTTGTTTTGTATGGAGTCCTTCTGGGAGTTCCATGTAGAGTTCTTTATCTAGGTCGCCGTGTAGGAACGCTGTCTTCACATCGAGGTGGATCACTTGCATCCCTTTGTAGACTGATGCAGCTAGGAAGGCTCTAATTGTAGGATGCTTCACAATTGGTGCAAAGGTTTCTTCGTAGTCTCGGCCAAATTTCTGATTGAACCCTTTTGCTACGAGTCTGGCTTTGTACCTCTCTATTTCTCCTTTGGAATTGAGTTTTTGTTTATAGGTCCATTTACATCCTATGATCTTTTTGTCCTTAGGCAGAGGCGTTAGTTCCCAGACATTGTTCTTCTCAAGAGAATTTAGTTCTTCGTTCATTGCTTGTAGCCATTTTTCTCTTTCTATTTTTGGTAATTGTAGGACTTCCGAGTAGCTGGTGGGTGTCTGAATGTCTTGAGCTTCAGTTTTGTACAGCATGTAGTCATTTCTTATGGGAGGTATTCCCTTTGTTGGTCTCGTGGATCTTCTTTGTGTGACCACTTGTGTTCCTGTGCTTGTACCGGGTTGAAGGTAATCCTCGGTTTCTGAGTCCTCAAGGTTTTCGGGTTGTGTTCCTGGTTCCTGACTTTCCTCTGCATTACCAATATGATTGGAGGAAGTTAGATCTGTACTTAGTACTTGTGGTGAAGTTGTTTTTGTGGAAGCGAGGTGAAACCCATTTTCTTTTTCTATAAATTTTACGGATCTGCTGATTGTGATGTTGTCTGTATCGTGCAGGATTCTGTATCCTTTGCTTCGATCATCGTATCCAAGAAAAATCCCTTCGATAACCTTGCTATCCAAATTGTTCCTTTTTATCTTGGGAATATAGGCGAAGGCTTTACATCCGAATCTTTTTAGATGCTTCAGACTGGGCTTCCTGTTGGTCCATAGTTCAAATGGAGTCTTGTCTGTAGCTTTCGAGGGTATTCGGTTGTGTAGGTAATTAGCTGTGATAACCGCTTCCGCCCATAGAGACTGTGGGAGTCCTGAGTCAAACAGCATGCATCTTGTCATCTCCATTAGTGATCGATTTTTCCGTTCTGCTACTCCGTTCTGGGCTGGTGAGTAGGGGACTGTTAGCTGATGTTTGATTCCGCTTTGGTTCAGGAAATCTTCGACTTGTCGGTTTACGTACTCACGACCGTTGTCTGTCCGTATGGTTTGGATATTTTTTCCAAATTCCGTGTGTGCTGAGATGACGTAGTCTTTTATTTTTTCATAGGCTTCGTCTCTTCCTTTCAGGAGGTAGGTCTTCGTGTATCTGCTGTAGTCATCAGTGAAGGTGATGAAGTATCTCTTACCGCTGAGAGAGTTAGTTGGTAATGGACCGCAGATATCACTGTGGACAAGTTGAAGCGTTTCAGTTGCTCTGTACTCTGTCTTCTTTGGAAATGGGGTTTCGGTGAGTTTTCCTTGAATGCACTGAACGCAGTCTGTGCTGTGCGAACAGTTATTTAGACTTAGTCCTCCTGCTAGGTTCTCATTTCGAATCTTCTTAATTGATTCTATATTTCTGTGTCCTAGTCTGTCGTGCCAGAGCATGAGGCAATTTTTGTTCTTGCAGTGGTTTTGTTTTGCAACATTTGCTTTGAATGTGCGAGTTTGGGGGTTGTCATCCAGGTGGAGTCGGTACATTCCATTGTCAAGTATACCGTTCGCGAGGGCTGTGTTGTCTCTTTCGATGGTACACCAATCTCTGTTGAACGTTACTTTACATCCGTTGGAGGTGGCCGCACTCACTGACAGAAGGTTGTCTGTTAGTTCCGGGATGTAGAGAACTTTTGTGAGAAGTAAGGTGTCAGTCTTTCCTTGGGGTGTGATGACTTTTATTTCTCCTTGTCCTATCCCTTTGACCTGCAGCTTATTGCCATTAGCAACCACAACATTTTGTGTTTGTTCTCTGTTAAGTTCAGTGAAGAAGCTTTCATCGTACGCCATATGAGATGTGGCTCCAGAGTCGACGAACCAGTTGTGTACACTTGCTTCTCGTTGAGTGCAATTGAGAGCTTTTGGGTTAGGTCCTTTTGTTGTTCTCTGATTTGTTGGTTGTTCTTGGGTGACACTCGACTGATTTGTGTACTTTGGTACGTTTCCTCTTCTGAAGTTTTCATATTTGTACTCTTTGTTGCTGTTGTCTCGCTTTTGATAGTGCCAACATTCTTCTTTGGAATGGTTTGGTTTGTGGCAGAAAGAACAGAATTTCTTCTCTTTTTCTCTTCTTTGGCTTGAAGCTCCGTGGAGGCTTTTTAAGGCTTTTGATGCGGTGCTTTCGTCTTTCGAGCTTTCTACTCTGCGTGTGTGTTCATCAAGGAGTTTGTTCTTGGTAAATTCAAGCGTTAGCTCGTCATCAGGCCTTGATTCCAACATCGTGATGAGATTGGAGTAGCTCTTTGGAAGCGAGCAAAGCAGTATAGCCGTGATGTGAGAGTCTTTTAGTGTTTCGCCAATGGTTCGCAGTTTGTCAACTAGTTCCATCATGGTAGTGATGTGCTGCTGCATGTCTTTGTCTTCTTCGAGTTTTAAGCTGTATAGTTTCCTTAGCAAATAAATTTTTCCTGAGAGTGTTTTTCTTTCATAGATATTTTTAAGAGTGTCCCAGGTAGCTTTGGCTGTTAGTAGGTTTTTGACATGCACTATTTTTTGTCGGCGATGCTTAGATTAATGATAGCTCTAGCTTTTGAGTCTTTCTTTTTCCATTCGATTTTAGGTTCATCTGGAATATTTTCGGTGACAACTTCCCAAAGATCTTCCTTTTGCAAGAGCATTTCAATTTTGAAAGACCATAGTGAGTAGTTATAGCCGTCGAGCTTATTTAGGGTTACATCGTGGCTCGGGAGTGACGCCATTTTTGCTAAGCCTTTTTTCTTTGTCTTAACTCGTTAGTTGAATTTCATGCAATATTCAGTCTCATAATCTAATTGTTGTAAGATTTAGGTACTTACAGCTTGTAGGAAGGCATGAGGACGTTGAGGATTATATGATAATAACCTTTATTATCCATTTAGCAAGAAAAGACAAAGTTATGGTAGCGAACAGTTATTGTAACTATAGAGAAGAAGGTAAACAAAACAGTTGTGATGATGATAGGTCCAGTGTGGCGCTAGCTGTCGTAGCATTCAGTTATCCAACAAACTCTGTTGATTTTTTTGTATTTAATCGATAACAGCGAAGTTACGCATGTTAATGTTAGGGAAAAATATTTTGATGTTAAGCAAAACCTGCTCCATCTCGTTTTGCATAAATGTTGAAAATTTGGTCGAAATTGATGCATTGTAACGAAAGTTTTTAGTGAACAACACTTATGAAATTTGCATTTTATTAATATAGATTATATTACTAGCGGATGTACCCGGCTTCGCCCGAGGTTTTACCCGAGTAAAGGTTTGTCTAACGAACATTTGTTAAAACAATTCTCTATAAACTTATAAAAAAAAAGATATATTTTGATAATTTGAAACTCGTAAATTTGAATCTCTCGATAAAGTGAACATTTTTTCCCGGTCCCTGTGTGCCGTGTCATCCTGAATTTTGTCTTTCCTAATTTTCTACATTACAAAATCATCATTTTATCTAGTGAACATTTTTCCCGGTCCCTTGAAAAATACTCGATAAGTTGAATAAAATCAATATTAATTGGTTCCCTCGGTAATTGGAAGTTAAAGGAATAGTATCTTTGCCTTGGAATTGTATCATTATTCTTGTCTCAAATAAATTGCTGTGTCATCCTGAATTTTGTCTTTCCTAATTTTCTACATTACAAAATCATCGTTTTATCTAGTGAACATTTTTTCCCGGTCAAATATTTGCCGTGTCATCCTGAGATAATCTTACTTTTGATAAATAATATTCAAGATAACAAACTTAGTGATTAGAATACTTGTTATCATCGTCACAATGGGGGCGCTGCTTGCGAGTTAAACCTACAAATCTGCAAATAACTCTAAGGATATTCAAGATATTCATGAAATTATTTTTCAAAAACCTTCCCGGTGATATACCTAATAATATCCCAAAATTTCACGGCGATTGGATGTATGGTTTTTGAATCTATAGAGTACAGACAAACAGACATTCAATTTTATATATATAGATTATTATTATCTATATATTTAAAAATGAATGTATGTGTGTCTGTTTGTTTGTTTGTCCTTTATGCCTGACCAAACCACTCATTGGATCGCCATGAAACTTTGGGAAGTTATTTAGTATAGTACTGGGAAGGTTTCTAGCAAATAAAATTTTTGAAATAACTTTTCGCCTAGAAATAATCAAGATAAATATTCGAATTTATCTGTTATATTTCAACAATCTGCTCTAAATATTATCATGATGATACGATGATTTTGTAATGTAGAAAATTAGGAAAGACAAAATTCAGGATGACACGGCAATTTATTTGAGACAAGAATAATGATACAATTCAAAGGCAAGATACTATTCCTTTAACTTCCAATTACCGAGGGAACCAATTAATAATGATTTTATTCAACTTATCGAGTATTTTTCAAGGGACCAGGAAAAAAATGTTCACTTTATCGAGAGATTCGTTAGACAAACTTTTACTCGGGTAAAACCCGGGCGAAGCCGGGTACGTCCGCTAGTTATTAATATATATAGTCACGACCGTCTGTCGTGGCCTCTGTCACGGATAATATACAGTTATCATCGTCATGCGTTCTTAATTCTGTCACCGTTTGCTTTTGGTTCAGTGGTAGAATGCTCGCCTGCCACGCGGGCGCCCCGGGTTCGATTCCCGGCCGATGCATTTTTTTTTTACAATTTTTAAAACTCATTTATATATTATACTAGCGGATGTGTACCCGGCTTCGCCCGGGTTTTATCCGAGTGAAAGTTTGCCTAACGAATATTATATATTACGAGTGAAAGTTTGCCTAACGAATATTATATATTACGAGTGAAAGTTTGCCTAACGAATATTATATATTATGAAGTATAATAAACAATGTTAAAAATTAGTTTTAATTATTAATCAAGATTGTGTGTGAATATGTGAGAAAGATGTAATATCGTTGTTGTTTTCTTGGCCGACTGTTTTACATATGGTGTTATCTTAAAATTGCTTGTTTTGAATATTTTTTTTAGATTGAGTTGAATGAATTGCTGAATTTTTTTTTGTATTTATATATAAATAAAATTAACTCTGTTGGTTTTTTTGTATTTAATCGATAACAGCGAAGTTATGCATGTTAAAGTTAGGAAAAATATTTTGATGTTAAGCAAAACCTGCTCCATCTCGTTTTACATAAATGTTGAAAATTTGGTCGAAATTGATGCATTGTAACGAAAGTTTTTAGCGAACACCACTTATGAAATTTGCATTTTATTAATATAGAAGACAAGAATGACATCCACGGCGCCAATTTATAATTGTAACGAATAGTATTTGAATAAAAGCATTTAATCGGGTAAACCCCGGGCGTTGTAGATTATAAACACAAGGTAATAAGACCACATCCATGATAAGGTACAGTTTGGATTATAGATTATAAACACAAGGTAATAAGACCACATCCATGATAAGGTACAATTTGGATTATAGATTATAAACACAAGGTAATAAGACAACATCCATGATAAGGTACAGTTTGGATTATAGATTATAAACACAAGGTAATGAGACCACATCCATGATAAGGCACAATTTGAATTATAGATTATAAACACAAGGTAACAAGACCACATCCATGATAAGGCACAATTTGAATTATAGATTATAAACACAAGGTAACAAGACCACATCCATGATAATGTACAATTTGGATTATAGATTATAAACACAAGGTAACAAGACCACATCCATGATAAGGTACAGTTTGGATTATAGATTATAAACACAAGGTAATAAGACCACATCCATGATAAGGTACAATTTGGATTATAGATTATAAACACAAGGTAACAAGACCACATCCATGATAAGGTACAGTTTGGATTATTGCTATATATAGTCACGACCGTCTTTCCTCATCGGCCGCCTCTGTCACGGATAATATACAGTTATCATCGTCATGCGTTCTTAATTCTGTCACCGTTTGCTTTTGGTTCAGTGGTAGAATGCTCGCCTGCCACGCGGGCGATTCGCGGCCGATGCATTTTTTTTTTATACAATTTTTAAAACTCATTTATATATTATACAAGAATGACATCCACGGCGCTAATTTATAATTGTAACGAATAGTATTTGAATAAAAGCATTTAATCGGGTAAACCCCGGGCGTTGCCCGGGTCATTCGGCTAGTATATATATAGTCACGACCGTCTTTCCTAATCGGCCGCCTCTGTCACGGATGCGCGCGCACAGGGAGGTCACGTGCTCGCCGGCAGCCAACGGGCGCGCGCCGCCGGCAGGGGGGGGGGGGGCATTACGTCACTCAAGGTCACCTACGCGCCAACGATGACACGTGATCGTAGCCGTCCAATAGGAGGGCGCCGGCCATCCGTTACAGAGGCGGCCTATGACTGATTGATTAGGATTAGGATATGCATTTATTTAAGGCGCCAATTTATAATTGTAACAAATAGTATTTGAATAAAAACATTCAATCGGGTAAAACACGGGCGTTGCCCGGGTCATTCGGCTAGTAACTGTATATCTATATATATATAAATGAATGTTTGTATGTTTGTGTATATATATATATATATTTGTCCGGTATACAAATTCGCAGTAGTTCACTAACTCAAACCATAATTTCCATACATAGGTAAAAAAATATGGGGAAGACGATAGGCTATTTTAAAAAATATATAAATCAATTTTTAAAACTATATATTTTTAGTCAGAAAATGATGATGACGATATTGTTGAATCATGTTTGATTATCAGGTACAAAATTATATCGGAAAAAATTCCAAAAAGCAGAGACCACGGGTGAAACCAGTTCATTATTTTGTACGCAGGAACAAAATTCTAACAGAAAAACATTCATTCGAACAGAAAACAAAAGCCAGATCATATTTCTATAAAAATATCGCTTCTCAGACACAAAGTTTGGAGCGGGACGTTTCACAAGAGTGACATCCACGGCGCCAATTTATAATTGTAACGAATAGTATTTGAATAAAAACATTTTATCGGGTAAAACCCGGGCGTTGCCCGGGTCATTCGGCTAGTATCTATATATATATATAAATGAATGTATGTTTGTTTGTATATATATATGTCCGGTATACAAATTCGCAGTAGTTCACTAATTCAAACCAAAATTTCCATACATAGGTAAAATAATACGGGGAAGACGATAGGCTATTTTAAAAAAAATGAATCAATTATTAAAACTATATATTTTTAGTCAGAAAATGATGATGACGATATTGCTGTATCATGTTTGATTATCAGATACAAAATTATATCGGGAAAAATTCCAAAAAGCAGAGACCACGGGTGAAACCAGTTCATTATTTTGTACGCAGGAACAACATTCTAACAGAAAAACATTCATTCGAGCAGAAAACAGAAGCCAGATCATCTTTCTATAAAAATATCGCTTCTCAGACACAAAGTTCGGAGCGGGACGTTTCACAAGAGTGCCATCCACGGCGCCAATTTATAATTGTAACGAATAGTATTTGAAAATCAAAATTATATAATTTTCAAATATCGTTGTGAAAATTTACAATATTTATTTTTATATTTTAAAAACACACAAAGTTTGGAGCGGGACGTTTCACAATAGTGACATCCACTGAGCCAATTTATAATTGTAACGAATAGTATTTGAATAAAAACATTTAATCGGGTAAAACCCGGGTGTTGCCCGGGTCATTCGGCTAGTTAATAATATAAATGAGTTTTAAAAATTGTAAAAAAAAAATGCATCGACCGGGAATCGAACCCGGGCCGCCCGCGTGGCAGGCGAGCATTCTACCACTGAACCACCGATGCTTATAAAAAAAGGCCATATTTGGGTATTTATTCCATTCACAAAAGCAAACGGTGACAGAATTGTTGATTGATTGTTGATTGATGACTCTGATACTTGTATATATAAATATTTTCTGAAATAAAAAAAATATATCTGCAAATATATAACTTTAGGCTTATAATGGTTTCCCTAAAGTGTTTTTATATTTTTAAATGTTTTATATTATAGGTAATTGGGGTGCAAATAGGTCACTCAAAAGTCCGTATGGTTTTGACCCTATTGTGCCTAATAAATAAGAAACTTGATTACCTTCAGGAATGAATTTAATTAGGAGTATTTACTCCAATCTTTCCATATAACACCCAAAATTTTCTACATATTCGTTAAATTCTGTAAAATTCTCAATTATATTTGCAATATCAATTTTTAAAATTATAATTAATTAAGACTTTTGTATTTCACTTTCGTCTCTTATTTATCCAAAATCATTTGTAGGTGTCGAACAATTGTTCCACGATTAACTAACTCAATCCATAGAAAATTCAGTATTTCCTATGCTGCTGGCACCAAAATCCTCCATTCGGTGGTCATCCTGGCCCATTTAAACAGAGTGTCAGCTTGAGGTCCTCGCGCTTCCATATCCCTGACGGGCAGCTCTCCTCTTGACATCGTCATCCAGGCTCGGCTGGATTTCCTAAAGGAGATCAAGGGGGGGAACTACGAATCAAAGCTAGGACCTTCTGCGCTGCCATACCCCCGATTTAGACGTCCCCTTTCCTCCAGTTCGAACCTTGAAAAAGTATATGACAACGCCACCAATTTTCAAAGATGGATAAAAAAAGTGATTCAGGCGTTAGTGCTGCAATCATCTTCCCTTCCCAAGGACATCAGCCAGTTCTTCTACGGCTTCACCCAGATTGCACTGCCTTTCAAACTGAACTCATAGTAATTCTCTGGGAATCTCAACTCTCGGAAATAAGTCCAATCAAAGCAGAAGTGGCCATTACCTCGTACTGTAGATCTGCCTTAGCAGCTATCTACTCCCCTGGACCAAAAGGAACATCGCTAATGGCGATAATAATTAAGTACCAAACAGAGTTCCTTACATTAGATTGTTTCGGGTACCCAGACACATTGGAGTCAATGGCAATGAACTAGAAGACAGGGCAGAAAAATTGACGTTACTTCTGTCCTACCACATTCATGCCCCACCCCTTGCCTCGAACTCATGCTCGAAATCTAATGCGTAAGGCTGTTCTAGCTTCATTAACTGTATTATATTCCTAAGACTACTTGACCAGATCCCTCAGGAATTCTCTTAGATTTCTACTAATAATCCGCCATGAAGAGGCCACAACCACCATCCTCACGGGCCATGGCCATATACTGACAGAAATTGCACTTGTGCATCCCGAAACATACCCTACCTGCCCTTACTGTTCAGAAAGCCACAGACAGTTGATCATTTCCTTTTCAGATTTCCAGCATTCCTGAGACATAGGATGCAAACAGATATCCTATTTGGACTAACCCATCTCAACTATACATTTATGGCCAGCCTTCCAGACTTGACATCAGCATGGAACTTCTGGGCCAATTGTTTCAGCTCAGCAATCAAAACAGGACGCGAGTAAAAGCGCTTTGCACTAGTACATACTAATGAACTGGACCTCCCGAGTAGTTGGCTTTCTGAGCTCCAAAAACCTGAGATATTAATATCTCTCTATCAATTGTAAAGGATTATCACATTTTGAATTACATGGATTTTGTTAATAAATCATTTTTAACTTAAACATTTGGAATATTTGTCTTCTCTGCCGTGAAAATCGGTGTAGATAGCTGGATCATTCCTACGCCCCCCAAGCCGTCAGAAGAAGCCGTAGACTTTAAGGACTAGAGCCTTTAGAAGACAAAATGGAGTCAAAGAAAATGTTACTCAAGTCTCCAAAGTTCAACCTTTTAGAAGTCCCTTTGTGTTTTCTGGAGAGCCTGGCCAAAATTCCGAAAAATAGCTAAAAATATTTCATTGGGTCGCTCGGTATACCTCACTAAGACAACTCAATGTGTCTGGCTAACGTTTATCAGGAACAGCAAGAATCTGGTTCTTGAATGTTGAGGAACAGTTAAACTCGTAGGCATCGTTTGAGACAATGTTCTCTCTGACTTTCGGTCATCACGCCACCCAAAAAGAAAATTTAATTCAAACACTAAGGCTCATTGGTCGCTTAATTGGCCTGGTGTTGTTACTTCGCCTCGTATTTACTCCGCCTAAAAAAAAGTTCTCCAAATGAAAAAAATAAATAGCCAAAAATACTAATCAAAATGTAACCGAATATTTTCCTCAGGTTTATAAAAAGCGACATGGAAAATTTGGTTTCAATTGGTTCAGTAGTTTTTGAGTTTATCGCGAAACAGACATTGACTTTTATATATATGTATATACTAGCCGAATGACCCGGGCAACGCCCGGGTTTTACCCGATTAAATGCTTTTATTCAAACACTATTCGTTACAATTATAAATTGGCGCCGTGGATGTCATTCTTGTATAATATATAAATGAGTTTTAAAAATTGTGAAAAAAAATGCATCGGCCGGGAATCGAATCCGGGCCGCCCGCGTGGCAGGCGAGCATTTTACCACTGAACCATCGATGCTTATGAGAAATGGCCATATTTGGGTATTTATTCCATTCACAAAAGCACAAAGGGTGACAGAATTAAGAATTGATTGATGACTCTGATACTTGTATATTATAATATAAGACTAGCGAATGTACCTGGCTCGCCTGGTTTTTACCCTAGTAAAAGTTTGCCTAACGAACATTTGTTAAAACGATTCTAGCAAACATCTAATCTATACTGAATCTATACTTGTCAAGATAACTTTATGTTTGATACTCTGCTCCACCTAGCTGTACTCGTTCACACATTGCTGTTTTTGAACAAAAAGGCAGTTTTGATACCTCAAACATAATTTATTAATGATCAAATGTATACAATACATCAAAATGAAACTTAACAATAAAATTATCCCCACATATATGTCATTTGAATATAACATATGTAAAAAACATATATATACATAGTTAGTAATAGAATGAAATAAATATTTGGTGATTGATGGTGAACTTTATCTTAGTAGTGCTAGAACCCCAATTCTGATTTTTAAAACCATTTTTCAAAAACCTTCCCAGGGATGTACCTAACAATTTTCCAAATGTTCACGGCGAATGGATGCATGATTTTTGAATCTATCGAGTACAGACAAAAACACATTCATTTATATATTTTTATATCTTTATAAAATGAACTTTTCTTTGATTATGTAATGGAAAATTTTTATGACTAGCGAGAGTAGTTAGACTTTTTGCCTTGGTATTTTTTAGAATATATTATTCTTTAAAATTTCTTTCGCATAATCATATGTTGCAGTTCCAAGCTTTATTATTTACGCTCAAGATAGAACTTTCAAAAGCTTAAAACTGGCTGTCGTTATAGATCCAGTCGTAGAATGGGCTAATGTTCTAGTATCAATATTGTTACGTAGAGTTAAAAAAAAAAAGCGCGCATTCCAGAATTGAATATTTCAGAACTTTCAAGAATAATGTAGAAAATCGGAGAACAACTGATTAGCCAATCTAAAGCGATTGTGAAAGGCTTAGCGCAGGCGGCTTTCTGATTGGCTGACCAACCATGACCGTTCTGGAAAGATCCACTCCGGGATATATAGGGATGAGGAATCCATGCCGAGAAGAAGTAGAAGAAAGAAGCTACGTGGTGTACTCCAAGCAAACGCGAGCTGCTGTCTCAAGAGGTCGGACTGCTGCTTACCGCCGACGCCTGTGTACTTCGTGGAAGATTCTAGAAGGTTCTACCAACTTCTGTCTCCTGTTCTGCTCCTGCTTTCCTTCACAGTGCTGCAGTTGGTGAGTTTGTGACTGCCGTTTTCTTTGTTGTTGTTTTATATTTTGTACACTTCTGTAATTATTTTATCGATTAGGCTCAAATACAACAACAACAACAATAGTCTTTATTGGGCACACATGCCATTCAGGATTATCCCGGTAGGACAAAATAAATAAATAACAAATAGCATCATAGTTATATACAAATATTGGGTATTGACCTCGACCAATTATCGAGTTGGATCCAGGGTCTGTGCTAAACATTTTGATTGAGCTGATTTCCAGTATTTATAAAAAGCGAATGCAAAGGGTCTGGATTTTACGACTTTTGCCATTAAAACATAAGGCGAATTGCTATTATAGCCGGTCTCTTGTCGAAGAATTTCTCTTTCTTCTTCCATTGCCGTGCAGTAGAACATGTAGTGTGGAAAATCGAGACTAAATTCACCGTTGCATAAGGTGGATTTTATGGTCCTAGTTTTCAATAGTGAAACATGATTAATTCTCTGTACTACAAAAAGGCTTCTTACTTGTGTAATGATTCTCTTTAAGGTTAGGGGGACATTGTCATTCAGATAGCGTTCCATTGTAGGTGATGAATGAAAGTATTTATAGCGAGAGTAGAGTACTGATTTTCTTATTCTTACATAATTCATCTGCCACGACTGATCGGTTGCCGTTCTAATAATTAGGGGGATGTATCTTTGTATAATATTGAAGTCTGTACATCCAAAAAGTCATGAGAAGCCGGTGGTATTGAGTAGCACTGTTATACTTTTTACCAGTCCGATATTCTGTTTTGAAGAAATTGAAATGTCCCACAAATGTGCCAAACAAATTGAAGGTAGCCTGCTGCCGTCCATTTTCAGAATTTTAAAGTTAGTTTTTTCACTGTGATATCAAGAGAGTTTCTTCCTGTTTCGGCCCTCAAAATATAGCCTGGAGTATAGCTTGGAAGGCACAGAAAACGTCTGAGAAAGATATCCTGGATTCTATCTAAGATTAAGGCTTGATCATGTGCCCAGATTGGAGCCGCATAGAGTAGGACTGTCAAGATCATAGAATCCAACAATCTCATACTTGCATGGAAGGATTTGAGCTTGGACCTCAGAATAATCTCCCCCACAGCACCCATCGCGGTCATGGTCCTGCCTCTATAATTTAAGGCAACTTGAGTGAAAGAAATCGAAGGGGTGAGCGGGTAGCCCTGGTACGTATATTTTGATGTAACACTTAAAGGATTTTGACCCCAATACCATCTTTCTGAACGCGCCACCTTTCCTACATTACGGAAAACCATTATTCTTGACTTTTTTTCATTCAGAGTTAGTAAGTTTGTTTCTAGATAGGTTTACAGTATATTTATTTTCAATTGAAGGTTTATTTTAGAATCGCCGATCAAAACAATATCGTCGGCATATAGGAGGAGGTGTATGTTTCCGAAATTGGGTAAGTATCTTCCTGACAACCCCTAGTCATCAAATATTTTAATCAAATCATTAATAAAGAGTAGGAATAGGCATGGGGATAGTGGGTCACCTTGGAGCACCCCCGAAAGAATTTCAATGAATTTGGTGATAGAATTGTTCCAACGAACCGCAGCGGTCATGTCTTCATAATAACATTTAATTAGGTTGACATATCGGTGATTCAGTCCTATTTTGACTAGTTTTGTCCATAGCAATGCGTGAGGAACCATATCAAAAGCTTTTTTTTAAGTCTACAAAGAAGGAGTAACATTTACCTCTTTTCTTCCTTAGGGCAAGTTGGATTACAGACGTCAATATGAAAATATGATTTTGACCTGAGTGAGCAGATCTAAAGCCCGCTTGATTCTCTGGGATAATATCATTAGTTTCAATCCATTTGACTAGGCGGGACCTAAGTATTGCTATAAATAGTTTCGCGAAATTGCTCAGCAGTGAGATTCCGCGGTAGTTGGATGGATTATCAGAATCGCTATTTTTAAAAATCGGATGAATAATAGACTTCGAGAAGGAGGATGGGAATACGGCTGATCTTAGTATTATGTTGTATAGATCCTTGAGTAACAGCAAGTAACTGTGGGGAAGGAGCTTAATTGCTTCGTTCGGTACCTCGTCGATTCCAGCTGCTTTACAGTTCTTTAAACGCGAGATTTCTTCTGTTATCTCCCTCATTGTAATTTCCGCCAATAAGCCTGTATCCACTGAAAGCGTGTTTAGTATAGGAAGGATATATTCTGTTGATGTTTCAGATGAGAGTAGTTTGTCGTAAAATTAGTGCCATTCTTGAAGCGATATGTTTCCTTGAATAAAACTTATTTTTTTATAAATGCTTATTGTTTTCCAAAAGTTTTTAGAGTCATGAGTATTGCTTGATAAATTTACATGCAAAGGTTGACAGTATTTTTTCTTTTTATCTCTAATTAATGCACCATAGAATTTCTTTTTTGAAATATAGTTAACACGGTCTGTTTCTTTTTTTTTTTATTTCATGTATATTTTAAGATGGGATTTAGTATTCTTTTTTGTAAGATAAAATTCTCGATCAAACAAGGGCTTTGAATTTGGGTTCGATGTTTTAGATCTTCTCTGCATCCCCGCTTTGCCCATAGTATCAATGATTTTATCAGTTAAAAGCCTCATTATACTATCTATTGAGTGATTCCAATTCAGGTGTATTTCGTTTAGTGTCTGCAAGAAAAACGGTGAGTTCTCATGTGTCCATCTATAACTTGTTAAAGGTGTTGGATTTGTATGTCTCGAGTAATTCACCCTCGACTGTAATGAAGTAATTCTGCGATCAGAACCAGGCACTATAAGGGCAGACAATGTGATAGGGAGATGGTCCGAGTATGGAGAACATTCAACTTGGAAGTTCTCAATTAAATCCAAAAGCAAGGGGGTCACCACAAAGTAATCCAAGACCGAAGAGCCACGGTCTGAGATGTAAGTAAAATTGCCATTTTGATCTGCCATCTAATATTGTCAGTAAACTATTGTCGAGGAACTCAACAAAATGGGTTGCATTTGGAGAGATCATCTTATCACTGGAATTACGCTGTGAGAAAATATTTGAAGAGAGCGCAAATACATTGTGAAAACCGCCCATAGATCCCGTTCGAATGTTAAGGTCACCCGCCAGCATTATTTCGTAGCCACGTAATAATCTTTCCTCAATAAACTTAAATAGTTTGTTTAGGTTGAGTTTAAAAGTATCACCAGGTGGTAAATATGCGACTAGTATACAAAGTTTACATATAGAGGTTTGTTTAAAACAAATTGAAATCCAGTTAGGCTCAATTTATATTTTGTAAATATAATTTGCAAACATTTTACTGATTCCGACCAGTATTCCACCAGACGGTCTTCCAGTCTTGCAGCATCTTGTAGCCAGCGATTCATAGATAGTAAATTCATGTATGTCAACTTGTATATTGCGGTCGAGACAGGTTTCTGCAAGTGCAAAAATATGATAATGTTTTACATAGTCGAGAAGATCAAACAATGAACTAGCTCTCATGTATCCATTTATGTTCCAGTATAAAATGTCATTATAATTTTTACATTTAGTAGATTTCAATTGTAGGTCTGGTGATACTACCAATTCTCCCCCGTTTGCATTTTCATCCAGTTGCTATAACTCCGCACCCTCCTTGGTGGTAATTTTACCATTGAAAACCTGATAAACTGTTCCATTGACAATCAGTTTATTATCCATAAGTTTTGCTGTGATTCCTTTGTTTAAGAATTCTTTCCATTTAGGTATCAACAGTCGGCGTTGTTCTCTAGTACTAGGAGAGTAGTCCTTGCTTAGGAATATCTTCAAATCCCTTAATTTAAATTAATTTTTAAATATCTTTATTCTTTCGCTGTGTTCTGGAACCTCTACCAACACTGGGGCTTTATCCTTTTTGGATAACCTCCTGCACCTGGAAATAACGATCTCATCCGAGATCTGCATCTTGTCCTTTATCAAACTTTTTATTTTGGCGCGGGATTCATCAGGATTTTCACTTCCGTTACCTTCCATTCCGTAAAAAATCAAATTCCTCTCTGTTTTTCATCTCCATAAAACTAACTCGACTCTCAAGTTCTCTAATCTTTTTGACATTCACTTCAACGGCGCTTGCAGTTAATTCCAGAGAAGATTCAAGCTGCTGTACACGGGTGTCAAATTTTTGCATCCCCAGTTCAATCGCAGATAGCCTAGATTCGAGTTTTGAGCCCCAATCATCCATTTTAGAAGAAGGTGCCTCAATCAGTTCTTTTAGTTCTTTCTCCATAGGCGTTTCTAGAGTTGTTTGTCTTGTAAATTTAGGGCCGGAGTTACTCTCGATACCCGAGATCAATAACTATGCTAGTATTATAATTCTCAAATTTGATTTACTATAACAAAAACGTATAGAGAGCCCAAATTTTTTCACTTGATCTAAAGCAGTCATCCTTTCGCAATTTGCATCATTTTCATCGAAAAAATTATAATTTGCATAACCCAGCAACCAGCCAACGCGCTCATTTACATGATGAGTGATGCATAAAAACAAGATACATGTACGAGGGTGAGTAGAAAAGTAAGGTCTTCTACGAGATAATTTCCGAACGCGCGTTTCTAGGTGAAATCCGACAACACCGCTGCCTTCTTTGGTTCCCCCTCTACCGTCTAAAACCTTCCCGAAGATCTTGGGACGCTCAGTCGCTGTCTGGCAGCCGTTCGCGATGGAGCTCCCCCTTAGCTCTCCCGCCAGGTGCGAGTTGCGCTCAGTTATACGCTTTTCAAATGCGAAAAATAATTCTCCGGTCGAAATTCACCGTCAGTTAGTGGAAGTGTATGGTGAGAAGTGCATGGACATCAAAAATGTGCGGAAATGGTGCCGGGGGTTTAACGAGGGGCGGATAAACGTCCACGATGAACAGCGGTCTGGGCGGCCGAGTTTGCCGGAATCAACCGTGGCTCGAATCGACGAAATGGTGCGCGCAAACCGGCAGATAACCCTTGAAGAGATCGAGGATGGCCTGAATGAAGATTGCAGCCACTTCTCCGTGCACAAGATTGTGTCTGAGACCCTCGGCTACAGAAAGGTGTCCGCCAGGTGGGTCGACAAGTGGCTCAAAGAGGCGGCGGGAGAGTGGTAGAACACCGGAATTACAAAGTTGGTTGACAGGATGAAAAAAGTGATTGAGCATCAAGGCGACTGTGTAGAAAAATAGCAAAGTGTCCAACCTTTCCAATGATGTATAAAAAGTTGTGATTAAATGTGTTTTTCTATGAAAAAAAAAATAGGAGACCTTACTTTTCTACTCACCCTCGTATATAAGTCGGTGGATGAGAGGGTAACACGCTCGATTCCCGACAGTCATGAACCGGGATTGAATCCCGCGTTAAAAATTGTTTAATATGTGAATAACCTTCACATATTATTCATTGTTCAATTATCATGAACTAGGTTGCTCTTGCTGAGCGGTACCTACTAATGTGTGTGTGTGAGAGATTTGAACCAGGATACATGTATATATTAGGCCTATATTCTTTTTTTTTTTCTACACTCTTTTCTTCCGAGAAATAAAAGATAAGTGTGTGTGTGTTTCCTCTTTCCCTGTACAAGAACTAGAGTAACTCAGCAGAAGGGCAAACACTAAAAAATATCAAGAAAAATGAAATACTTAACGGGAGCTGTAGTTACCTGCTGCCTCTTCGGTTTGCCACCTAGCGGGGAATCCCGTTAGGCTTAAATAAAGTCCTAAAGATCCTTTGTACCCACGGAAGTTATTCTTTGCCAACCAACAACGCAATAATATGTATAAATATAGTAGTGTGTGTTGTCTCACGTGAGGGACCACCTAAAAACATGGCTTCTAGTCTCTCTTTGAGAGGGCCTCTTTTCAGAGATTCTGCATGACATGAAGGACTATTTGATAAAAGAACAACTCTGGAAAAGACCTATTTAGCCACATTTGTAGACAGTCTTTATAATGCGAACCTCTACTATATCTTCTTTTCCTTACTGTTCTACTTAAGACATACATTTTGACCGAGGTAAATGTCTCCCAATCCTGTCTATCTACATGATATTTATGAACATTATGATATTTTGAACAAATTTTTATTCTTTATACTTATAATGATAAAAGGGGAATCGCTGTGATCGTGGACCCCTTCGTTGAATGGGCCTTCGTCTATATTTTGCAAGTTTTATTCGTTTCTAGATAAAATAAATGATCGTGTCATTCTGAGATTTGTATTTTCTAATTTTCTACACACGTGACCATATTATTCAAAATAAAGTTAATATAAATCGATAGAAGACATGAAATAATAGTAAAAAAAAGTACGCAAGGATGCTGATGCAGGAATAAGGAGAGAGAGAAGCGATAAAAAAAAACTGAAAAATAAAGAGTTTCAAGATTGTCCCATAAAGTAATGTATCGAGAAAATTAAAGTGAAAAACAAAAACTGTACAATATTGCAACAATTTTCGGCAAAATAATTGCAAATTATTTCGAGACAGAAGACCTAAGAGGCCCCTGCAGTAAAATTGAAAAAGTGTAAAACTTTTTTCCCGTTGGATCATAGGGATATGTCGCTTGATCTCCTGATTAGCGGCGTGAATATGTATGTATGGAATGTATTGTAACGTGGACGACAAGGCCAAGATACCAGAGTAAAGTTGGGGAAAGAGGGGTGGACTCTAGCGGTCCCCGCTGCCATGTGGCAGGCGCTAAAAATAGAATTCCTGTGTGGGGAGGACAAAGTCTGGTTACATCTGCGGCAAGGAGAAGACGTGGCGACTTGCCTTCGGGCGTGTGGATGATCCTACAAAGCGGTGCAAGGAGAGACTGACATCGGAGCTTCCTACAAGGCGGTGTGGGCCAGGCTGCATGTCTATAGTGTGAAGCGGAACGCTTCACAAGAGGACGTCCACGGCACAAGGATACTTCTGACGGGGCGGTCGAAGGCAAGTCCCACTGTTGTATTCCTTCTGTTAAGTGAGATACAATAAAGCGCTAACTTTAGCTGCAATCCCTTCGAACTCACATGTGTATCTTTGTGGCATACTAATTAGACAAAGTACACGAATAGCGTCTGGGTAGACGTAACATTTGGTGTCAGAAGAGGGATTGCAGCTTGTTAATTTTAATTGAAGATTTTATTTTGCGCTAATTTAAAAAAGAAAAATGGAAAACTAACCGACATCGAAATTGAAAAATTCAAGAAATTGCTCAGTCTCTGATAAACCAGAAAGTAGATGAGTTCAGAGAAGACGTTAGATTGATTAAAGATGGGATTACTCCATTGGAATCTCGATTGAGCCGACTCGAGCATAATCGGAATGTCAAACGTTCTGCCACACCCATATCTTGCGAAGTTAAGGTCAATGTACACCAGCCAGAAATGCCTGATGACTTTTCAAAAACAATCACAGCAACTAATAGCCCACGTAATCAATGTCTGAGGGGACAAAATACGAGTTCAGGTGATGAAGATCAAGGCAAGACCATCACAACAAAGACCATCACGTCGGGAGACGTCGTAAGTGAACTGTCAGAATCTATGATAGAAGATTCACCCGTGATCCAGAAGTCCGAAGAGTGTCGACAGCAGGAAATTATCCAGACTGGTTGTGTAGCGGAGAAGAACGAGCTGATCGCCTCCGACAACGGCTGTTGCACGAGTGTTTTGAACCAAATCAAGCGGACGGAAGAAGAGTACCCTCCAGGTGATATACAGTGCTGAAATTCAACCTTTGGGATCCATTCTGAAATACTCCCTGAGAACAACAACGATCTTGGCGAGCTGCAGTGCAACGGTGTGGCTGACTTCTGCGACGGTGCCAGACTGTCAGGGACTACAGCGGCGATCCAACTGAACAGGAAGGAGCTGGGTGCTCCGTGGTAGTTCGACAGGGCTAGATGGTCGAAGCACCCCGAAGTTGGAGCCGGCGACCCGACTGAACGGGATAGAGCATTGGACGCTCTGTGGAAGTCCAACGACAAGGTCTGTGACGCGGAAGTCGCGCGCATTGTGTCAGTGCCGTCGTCTGCAATGCAAGCTGAAAATATGTGCCAAGAATATGTACCCATCATCTTCGTTCCATCGCCCGACGAGGTGCATATCAAACAGCCACTGCCTAGGAAAATTTCTACCGATGTTGAGACTACCACGGGGTCCGACACCTCCAGAAGGTTTAATAAATTCACAGCCCTGTGCAGGGTCGGCACGAAGAGACTCAGGTTTGAATGGTTTGGAAGGAGAGAGCTTCTAAAGCAAGAGAATCGAAACCGAAAGAAGAAAGGAACTTTCCCGACCACCTATGGGAATTTAACATAAACGAATATGTGCTGGACGGCCCCGATATGGTCAGTGTGGATCAGTTGGACATATCTACTGTAAAGATAGACCATCTACAGCCCCGTCGCGAGAATGAGAAGAAATCCCGAGTTGGGATGTGGTTCTTCAAACAAGGGTTGACGCTAATCCTGCTGCTACGCTTCCGGGAGGCTGACGAGCCTCATGTGGCCAGAGACGTCAGGGAGATCAAAGGGCCGCCGATCAGCGCCGCTGGTGAAATCAGCCCTTTTCGGGACGAAAAGGATTGGAAAGGGGGCAATGTAACATGGATGACAAGGCCAAGATACAAGAGTAAAGTTGGGGGAAGTGGGGTGGACTCAGGTGGCCTTTTCTATAAAAAGCCCATTTGTCTAAATTAAAATGAAAAATGTCTGAATAAAAATGAAAGTGTCTAAATTAAAATGAAAAATGTCTAAATATATATTAAAATTGTCTAATTAAAAGTTAAAAATCTATATATAGAAGTCAATATTATTTATAAAAATCGATTCAGTAGAGAGTAAATGTTCGCCCGAAAAATATTTTATCAAATATTCGTTAGAAAAATCATTCAGGTTAAATCCGGGGACATCCTTTAGGATAATACAGTCTACTCTCGTTATAACGCCACCATCCGGATTTTGCAAAAAAGCGGCGTAAGGCGAGGGTGGCGTTGTATCGAACACGTTTAAAATGTGAAAGATACAATAAATTATTTATAACAATTATTAATAACAATTCATACTCTAAGTCAATATATAGAATGCAAAACCGGCATCAATTAATTAATATGATAAATATAAAGCATTAATTTATAATTTATTCATAAAAAGTAATTACATTTTCTTGAAGAAGTCTGTGATCAGAACATGTGTTTTTTCTCCCTCACTTATGGCATAGACACGGCGTAACAAATCCGCAGATAGATTGACGTCGTCAGATGTTGCTCTCTTGGAGTGCTAAATAAACAACAAAACTGTCTCAGCAGCTGTTCTGGCTTCCCTTAACGATGGTGGGCGCTGAGTCACTGTTGCATCATCATCCTCGCCAAGTTCTTCTTTCGCTGTAACAGTGGACACCAGCAAATTGTCATCTGTTAGCTTCATTTCCGCCTCCTGGGAATCGTCAACCAGTTGAAACTCCCTTTCAGTCATCAAATTCTCTGGTGTAATAGCGAAGATTTCGCGAATGCAATCGAGCAGATTTCCATAATTAAGAGGCTCAACTGCAGCAGTAGAAGTGAAGCGAATGCCTGTGTGATTCCAGCAGTTGCTGATGGAATCAGGGCTCACAGAATCCCAAGCCATTTTACAATAGCGCACAGCGTAATCCAGACGTAATTCTGTGGGTAGATAAGCATCCGCCAATTCCACCATTTTCTGGAGTTGAAGCTTGCGATATTGAGCCTTGAAACTTTTGATGATGCCTCTATCTAGTGGTTGCAGACTGGCAGTCATATTTGGTGGAAGGAAGTGTATATTTGTGTTGCTGAGACCATCATTAGGGACGCAGTGAGACGTAGCGTTATCTAAAAACAGTAGGATACAACTCCTTTAGAGACAAGCTGCTTGTTGAACTGCAGTAGCTATTTTTGAAAGATTCTAGAGGTCATCCATGCTTTGCTGTTAGATGTGTAAGTGCAGTAGAAGTGTGGACTAAAGATTCTGAAGCATCGAGGCTTTGCCGATTTTCCAATAATCAGCAATCGCCGCTTGACTGTTCCAGTAGAGTTGCAGCACAGTAGAACAGTGATTTGTTGCTTCATCCTATTGACACCACGGCAGTTTTCATCTTTGTGAGCAAGTGTTCGGTCAGGAATGAGATGAAAAAATAATCCTGTTTCGTCTGTATTGTATATGATGGCTGGATCATATCCGGAGTTCGCCAGCATACTGTTCAAATTTGTAAGGTGTTCATCAATGATAGCTGGAGAAATCGATGCGCCTTCCCCACAGAGCCGTTGTTGCGAAATATGGAATCTCCCTTTAAATCGCTGCAGCCACCCACTGCTGTACGCGATATTTTCTGGTACGTCCAACTGCTCGCCAAGGTTTTTTGCCTTTTCTCTTAGGAGGTCATCAGTAATAATAATATTATTGGCACGCCTTTGGGTAAACCAGTTGAAGAGAGCGTCTTCCAAGTCACTAAATTTTCCGATTCTTTGTCTTTTTGAAGAACCAACAGTATAATTTTCCCACTTCTCAGCCTGAGTGAGAATATCACAGACAGTTGTTCGTGGAAGTGAAAAACGCTCTCCAATCTCATTCTTAGGGTCATCGTAGAGGGACATCGCCTGGGGATGAAGCAACTGTGTATGTCCCAGGCACAAGTAGTAAAAGGGTCTGCTGGCTGTTCACATAATCTGTTGTGCCAACAGCAGGCAAAGTCCGGTGCCGCTGTCGGAAAAAATGCAGACAGGAAAAGGGGAGCGGGGGGGTGAGGGACATTGTGAGCGGCGCTATAACGAGTGGTTTTTGCTACTTGGTGCAACATCTTCGTACACATTTATTTTTAGCAAATCTTTATTGTCTTAGTAAAGTCTGATACAGCCTTTTATTGTTTATTTTCGGAACGCCAAAAAGTGACAAAAACAAATCAAAAAGGGATGATGATAACCTGCGTCTTGCAGATTAACATTTTCATAGAAACATATATATATACATATTTATTGCTAGCTATATATCACCATCTTCTCTCTTCAAACACGAAATCTCACAGGCGGTCTCCTCGCTCGAGGTGGGTTCAGCCTTAGGACAGGACCCTCCTCTTTCAAGGCCTCGGGGTCCAGCGAGCGAAGAGGCTCCAATGACTTTCCATCGTCTGTATCACTCTGAACCTCTGAATCTTGATCCGACCGCTGGCTAGTTAGTCCTGGCGACAGCGACTCCATATAACCTCTGTCTCGTACAACCTCCGAGATTATGGCACTGGGACCTGCTCCTCTTGAGTGCTCGGGTTGACGCTCTCCATCTCCACTCTCATCTTCCTCACCATTCCTCCACCTTTTTCTAATTTGATCCCTGTGATAGGCCTTTACCTGTCCGTGGATCAAAATGGTGTAGACTCTAGTTCCCTTCTTGCCCACAATTTTTCCTGGGATCCATTTATCACCACCTCTAAAGTTTTTACACCACACTAAATCATCTATCTGGAATTCTTCCAAATGGGTTCGCCGATCATACTTCATTTGTCTGGCTTGCTGGTCCCTAACTCTAGATGCCAAGCTGGGATGTATCAACGATACTCTGGTTCGAAGCGCACGCCCAATAAAGAGCTCTGATGGAGTCTTTCCCGTTGTCACATGCGGGGTGCTTCGATATGCCAGAAGAACTTTTGATAAGGTGTCTTGAATGGTATCCCCAATTTTCCTTTTATTTTTATCCAGGGCAGTCTTAATTGTTCTAACCGCTCTTTCAGCCAAGCCATTACTTTGCGGGTGGTACGCCGGGATCAATGTTTGTTTAATTCCATTTCCTTCCAGAAAACCTTTCATTTCACTACCAGTAAACTGAGGTCCATTATCAGATACAAGTTCCTCCGGTAGACCATAGGAAGAAAAAAGTCGCCGTAGTTGCTCAATGGTTTTGCGTGTGGTGGTCTCTCTCATTGGGATGGCTTCGATCCACTTTGAATGACTATCTACTACTATTAATAAATTAATGTTTTCCTTATTTGCAAAATCAATGTGAATTCTTTGCCAAGGTCTGGTTGACCATTTCCAGGGTTGCCATTTTCCTTTATTTGGCCCATCCTGGGATTGCTGACAGCTTCTGCACTTATTTACCAAAAACTCGATTTGGGTATCTAGATTTGGCCACCAAAAATGTGATCTTGCTACAGCCTTCATTTTGTTCATACCGGAATGAGTCTCATGAAGACAGTTCAACATTTTTATTCTGAGAGATGGTGGAATGACAACTCTCATTCCCCAAACCAAACACTCCCCATCTACAGTTAGCTCAAGTTTCCTTTGAAAATAAGGTCTGAGGTGATCAGCCACCTTTTCAGGCCAGCCTTGCTGAGTATAAAATTTGGCCAATGAGAGCACTTCGTCTTTTTCAGTTTCCGTGGCAATTTCCTCTGCTGTGATCGGCAATTCTTCCACATAGGATAAAGCATAGACATTATTTAATCTTGGAATTTCTTCACAGCCCACAGGAAAACGTGACAGAAGATCTGCATTCCCATGGTCTTGAGTTCTTCGAAATTTAATATCGTAAGTATAAGCTGACAAAATAAGCGCCCAACGCTGCAATCTTGAAGTAGATAAGGTGGGGATTCCTGATCTTGAGCCCAAAATGGTCACCAATGGCTTATGGTCTGTAATAAGAATAAATTTTCTTCCATAAATAAATTGATGAAACTTGGTAACTCCATAAATAATGGCTAGAGCCTCCTTCTCAATCTGAGAATAATTTTGTTCTGCTACCGATAAAGTCCGTGAGGCAAACATAATCGGTCTCTCCTGGCCTTCTATAATATGTGACAACACAGCGCCCACTCCAATCTGCGATGCATCAGTGGCCAAACACAATGGCAAAGTCGCATCATAAGGGACTAGCACCCTCTCAGAGGTAATGCTATTCTTGCACTTGTCAATGGCCTCTCCACATTCCTTTGTCCAAACCCAAGGACGTTTTTTGTGAAGAAGCTCATGAAGAGGCTTCAAAAGCTCTGGCAAATTGGGTATGAACTTCCCATAAAAGTTTACCAAACCAAGAAATGACCTTAATTCAGAGATATTCGTAGGCGTTTTGGCCTTCTGTATTGCTTGTACCTTATGATCTAAAGGTCTGATGCCCTCTTCCGTGACAAGATGTCCTAAATATTCTATTTCTTTTTGCAAAAATAGGCATTTTTCTTTCTTTAGTTTGATATTATACTTCGCCAGGCGAGCAAATATAGTCTTCAACAATGCCAGATGTTCTTCAATTGATGCTGTGGCTATAAGGACATCATCAATATAACAAATTACGCCTCCTATACCTGACAAAACCCTATCCATTACAGATTGAAAATAACTGGGCGCATTTGCCAATCCAAATGGCATTCTCTTAAACCTGAAAAGCCCTTTATGAGTATTTATCGTTAGTAACGGTCGGGTGCCTGGGTCCACCTCTAATTGCAGATAAGCGTTCCTCAAGTCCAATTTAGAAAAGTATTTTCCCTTGGCCAATGTGGAGAATAAATCTTGCTGTGTGGGAAGGGGATAGGCCGCAGTGTCCAAATATTTATTTAGAGTTACCTTGAAGTCGCAGCAAATTCTGATCTCTTTATTTTTCTTCGGCACTACAACCACTGGAGTGGCCCATTTACTGCTCGCCACCTCACATAGATAACCCTTAGCCACCATTTTGTCTAATGCTTCAGTAACTGCTGGCCTAATGGCGAAAGGCACCGGACGAGCCTTATGGAAAATTGGATTCACATCACACATGTTTACTGAAAATGTGAAACCTTTTATTGGTTCGGTTGTCTCCACAAATAGGGCTTGATTTTCCTTCAAAATTTCCTCAATGGTAATTTCCACAGGCATATGTTTTACCGCGAAACAGCCCAATTTCAATCTATTTATCCATTCTCTTCCCATCAAAGCCCTCTTTTCTCCTTTCACCACCAACGCTCTAAGTTTGTAAGTAATATCTTGACACTCCACTTTGACATTGATTTTACCCAGAATGGGTACCACGGTACCATCATAAGTTCTTACAATAATACTCGCTTTTTCCAATTTCAAGTGTTGAAGACTATTTTTAAAATCCTTTTCTGATATCAGTGTTAGACCACTACCCGTATCCATTTCAAATTTAATAAAGTTTCCTTCTACTTTTAACTCCATCAGATAGGGAGGGTCACTTGAGGCAAAATTAATTTTATACTCAGGTATCGTCACGCTTATAATTTTCTGGACATACTCTTCCTCCTCTTCTTGGTCTCCTATCTGATGTATATTTCCCGGCTGATTCTGATGTTGCCTTAGATTTCTTCTACTGCTCCAACATATTGAGGCAATGTGTCCTTTTTTATTACACTTAAAGCATATCGCCTCCTTAAATCTACATAGTTCTTTATGCTGTTTACCACAATGTTTACATTTGCCATTCTGGAAATTTGACTCAACCTTGCGTTCCATCCTCAACTTATCTACACAATCTTCACCCTGCTCCAAGTGAAATAATTTTGTATTTTTCTCGGCCGCTTCCATAGATAATGCTATCTCAATTACCTTAGCCAAAGAAATGTCGCCCTCCGACAAAATTCTATTTTGTATTTTGGCATTATATAATCCACAAACCATTTTATCACGTAAAGAATCCTCCAGAAAATTTCCAAAGTTGCATGAGGAAGCCAAACGCTTAATTTCCACCAAGTAATCTGAGATGCTTTCTTCCTTTAATTGCATTCTTTTAAAAAAAATGAACCTCTCTACTACAATTGAGCGCTTTGGAGAGAAGTGCCTTTTCAAGATATCTATTAGGTTATCAAAAGTTTTATCTTTAGGTAGAATAGGACTGCACAAATTCTTCAAAACACCATATGTTTTACTTCCCATGAGGGTTAGGAGATAAGCCTTTTTCTTCTCATCCCCTGCCTCCTCCAATATGAGAAACTGTTCCAATCGTTCATAAAACGTTTCAAAAGTTTCAGTTTCCTCATTATATTCCTTAAATTGGTAACTAGCCATTTTTTTTCACTCTTCTTAAATTTGCATCCTAAAACTTTGCAATTTGTGTCTTTTAAAAATTACTTTCAATTATATGCAAAATCAAAGACATTTTCTAAAAATATTTACTTCAAAATTCGAGGGTACTTACTCTTATATCCTCGTCGCCAAATGCAACATCTTCGTACACATTTATTTTTAGCAAATCTTTATTGTCTTAGTAAAGTCTGATACAGCCTTTTATTGTTTATTTTCGGAACGCCAAAAAGTGACAAAAACAAATCAAAAAGGGATGATGATAACCTGCGTCTTGCAGATTAACATTTTCATAGAAACATATATATATACATATTTATTGCTAGCTATATATCACTTGGGATACGAAAAATCAGCGGCGAAAGGCGAATAGCGAGGGGGTGGCGTTATATCGAGAAAATACATTGATGTCGATTGGCACAAAACGAAAAATCGGCGTAAGGCGAGGGTGGCGTTATATCGAGTGGCGTTATAACGAGAGTAGACTGTATAAAATTCTCTCGAGTTTTCCTTGTTATTTTTAAGACCTGTTGTGATGTCTCGAATATATTTTTTTGATTATTAAAAATATTGTGTAAATAAAACGTCAATTATTTGTATATCAAAAAATATATAATATGTTTAAAAACAATAAATATATATTCTACAAAAATATATAAAATAAAATATTCTATGAGAAAATATTTTTATTATTAAAATATTGAAATTAATATTTGACTACACTCTTTTATTTAGTTTTAAAACCATGCTGTTTTGAAAAGTTTAGCGAGAATTTATCGAATATCCTTTTAAAATATATATTTCAATTATATTTAAATTTTATTTTTTATAATAATAAGAGTACTTTTAAAATGCCCCCCAGTAATTTAAAGCGAAAGGTATAATATCTAGTTATATAAATACGATGCCACACTCTATGTGCAACGCACGATTTAATCTCTAAAACTTTTTTGAGATGAGACCCGATTTACAAAATGATTCTTCATCACCTAAATAAGGAGAAAATATAGAATAGAACTTCTCTCGAAACGACCCCTAGTTGCAGAGCCAAAAGAGAGAAAAGGTTCTCCTCGTATATATACAGTAGAACAGCAAATAGATAAAAATAGTAATTTTGGCGGTAAAAATATCTTTCTCATTAGGGCTTCCTCTAGAAAGAATTATTATCATTGTGGTTCTGGTATATTTAGGTTAATCTCAAAACTGGAAATAAAAGTCAAAATTTAGGATAAATTTATCCCTTTTAAAAATCATTATGCATAATTTGGGCCATGGGGAGATTTTTAGCCAAGATATTAAGTGTCATGAATATATACATGGTAATGTAACATGTGAGCTTTCAACTTGAAATGAGTCAAGGATATTTATTTTAAAGGGTCAAAGAAAAGGGCATTTAAAAATTTTTGTAGAGTTTGCTTGTGTCATGTGTCCTCTCAAATCAACAATGCCTTCATCTTATTTGTTACTAAGCAGTGTGTGTTACATATAACGTTATTATATTACATTTTTAAAACCTCAAATGAACTTTAATGCTTTACCATCTATTATTTGGGAGAGTAGAAAAAAAATTATGATTTCATTTTAAAAACTAGATCAGTATCTGAATCAATTGAACTGTGTTACAGAAAGCTCAGAGGAAAACCAAAGCCAAGAAGTTCCAAAGATTGGTTAACCTTGCAGCCTCAGATGAAGAAATCCTCAGTGACACAGAATCAGAGTAAGTATTGCAATAATGAATAAAAAATAATGCAATGCATACATTTACAAAATACATATTTTAAAAAATTAAAGTGTATATACACTTAAAACTAAAAATAAATTAATAAAAGATTTACTCATCTGATATTTTCCCCAAAATTTAATAATACTAAATCTGAATGAGTAATTTCAATTTAGACCAGTATTGTTATCATCCTCAGACAAGAATGCCAATACAAAGCTGTTTGTCGCAACATCACATATACAGTAGTCTTCCATGAAATATATGGCAACTCTCTGTCTCTCAAGGAAGCAATATCTCATTGGAGACATATCAGGTCAAGTTATGATAGCAACCCAAACATAGTAAATGTTTTATGTGATCTATATTAGTTTAATAATATATTCTATGGAAAACACCATTTTGCAAGGTGGTTCTACAATTGAGTTAAAAATAATAAAAAATACATTTAAAAAACCAAACTATTATTTAAATGCCCTAAAAAGAAAAAAATCTTTTATCTTCTGTCACTGATCAATTAGATTTATTTGAGTGAAAATAAAAGCGACGGGGGACGATCATGAATTTCACACAATGTGATTTAATATGAAGCAACTGATTAGTAATTTTTTATGTGTTTATTAAATTTTACCTCTACTCTCAATATGATCGTCCCCTGCCACTTTTTTTTTCACTCGTATAAGTATAATTGCTATATAAAAGCTTTTTAAAATTTTATTTATTCAATGATAAAGCACAATTTAAATTATAGATTATAATACAAGAAAATAAGACCTAATCCAAATAATTTATTAGTGTGTGACGTTTCGGCAATTTTTCATTTTTTTTTATGGTGACAATGCTCTTGCCGAAACGTCACACATTAATAAATTATTTGGATTAGGTCTTATTTTCTTGTTTTATTTATTCAAGTGTTTAGGCCTAAATTTACAAAATTTTGATTAAGAAATTAAAATATATAGGAAATTTCACTAAACTATTTAAACATGCACATCAATATAAAACTATTTAATACAAAGCAATAACGCGGCATCTATACATATAAAACAAAAGGATTTAAAAGCGCAAATGTTTCTTTTATAATAATACAAACTTCTACTGTCCTTACTGCGATGAAAAAATATATATTGGGAGGGCTTGGCTCATCAGTGGTGAACCCTCCCAGCGGTTTCGCCAATTAATCCACCAGACCGCTTCTCAGAGCTCTAATACTGCATTGGATCATTCTGCTTTTATATGCTACACTGAAGGATGGAATCTTAGAAATGGTTTTCAAGTAAACTATGGACATAAGCTTATAGGACAGTAGAATTACATTTAAATATTTGCATCGAGCAATGCTCTTCCGCAAACTATAAAGACAAGGCCAGTTAGGCATAAATTAATACAAAGCAATAACGCGCCATCTATACATATAAAAAAAAAGGATTTAAAAGCGCGAATGTTTCTTTTATAATAATACAAACTTCTACTGTCCTTACTGCGATGAATAGATGTATAGATGGCGCGTTATTGCTTTGTATTAATTTATGCCTAACTGGCCTTGTCTTTATAGTTTGCGGAAGAGCATTGCTCGATGCAAATATTTAAATGTAATTCTACTGTCCTATAAGCTTATGTCCATAGTTTACCTGAAAACCATTTCTAAGATTCCATCCTTCAGTGTAGCATATAAAAGCAGAATGATCCAATACAGTATTAGAGCTCTGAGAAGCGGTCTGGTGGATTAATTGGCGAAACCGCTGGGAGGGTTCACCACTGATGAGCCAAGCCCTCCCAATATATATTTTTTCATCGCAGTAAGGACAGTAGAAGTTTGTATTATTATAAAAGAAACATTCGCGCTTTTAAATCCTTTTGTTTTATAAAACTATTTACACACTACAATATTAGAATATATATTTTATTAATAAAATCTCCTTCATCTTCTAAGCTTTCTGATAATAAAGAGTTCAGATGGCCACTCTTTTATGAATTATAAATATCAACCTGGCATCAATGAAAAAAATCTCCCTAGAAATAAATATGCTTGACACTGCCTAATATCTTGGACTTTCACAGCCATTGTAAATAAAACCAAAAGTCCTAATTCTCTGACTGACAACACAAGTGGTTAAAGAGATCTTTTGAAGGCCTAAGGAACCTGAATTAATTATATAAAGGACACTTAATTGCAGAGCCAGTGTCCTTTAGTGAGGAGAAAATAGTCGTGATATCAGCCGCTCATTACGCTACAGAAATAGGTGCACCTATCTTCTTAATTTTATAAGGAATAGAAAAATTCTATTCTAAACCTGGCCACCACAGTGACCTATAGAAGTTTGATATTTATTACTTTAGTTTTGAAAGCTGTCTTAAGCAATAATACAAAATTTAAGACTTCTGTGTTCTGAGATTATATCAAAATCAATCACAAAAATTGAAAGGAAGTGTAGCAGTTAGTCCATTCATCACCACATTTTTATAGAATGCTGGCCGCTCTTTACACCACAAAAACAACTTCATTTGAAAGGGGAATTATTCAATTTCTATTCTCTAATCTATTCATGCAACAGTGTCCACCAAGAAGTTTGAAATTTTGTTCTCTTGCATTGTTAGTGGGAATGAAATAGACTATTAAAATACCAGACTTCTACCTGGTCTAGGTGTATATTAAGAACTACTACCCATTTTATGAACAGGTATAAAACAACGGTCATTTCCAAACCCTCCTTATTAAAGTTTTACCCATATACATTTATAGGTGTATTCAATATAAATGTGTGCATGGTGATCTTGAAAACATTGGTTTTCTATAACAATGCACCTAAAGAATGCAATATCATTATTGATGACATGGAATTTGAACAAATTAAATTCTTTAGGAAGTATCATAAATAAAGATAGGCATAATTTGAATTATAGATTATAAACGCAAGGTAATGAGACCAAATCTAAATAAATAGTGTGCGACACATTTGATAACAATGCTATTACCAAAATGTCGTACACTATTTTTTTTGGATTTGTTCTTATTACCTTGTGTTTATAAATAAAGATGGAAGATGCAAAAAAAAAAAAGTGTTTGTGAATTATAAAAGAGAAATACATATATTTTAAGAAGAAATTTAAATATGCAACTAAAGAAAATGATGCTTTTAAATGTTTTGTTTGGTGATATAGATGCAAAGTCTGAACAATGACCAACAAACCTGAGCAGAAAATGACCTATTTTGACATCTGATGTGCTTGAATTCTCAAGATTAAATAAATAAACTTAATTAGGGTATACCCTTCTAAATGAAGTAATTAAAAGGTTGCGGGGTTTAAAGGTCATATATATTCCAAGGATCAATGGGGGATTCATCTGTTGACCATACCGGAGCTACACTGAAGGTAGACCAAGGAAGAGTTGGTTTCAGTTTTATTTTCATGGTTTTAATTTCCAAAATTACCATTTTTACTGAATAGCAACTCTCTGGTAAGGGGATATCTTTCCCTAAAGGACACTTTATCTCTGCAATTAGGTGTCCTTTACAGAGAGGTTCTACTGTATATATAAATATATATAAATAAAAATATTTATTATTACTTAATCTATATCTATATATATAAAATTGAATGTCTGTCTGTGTGTACTCTATAGATTCAAAAACCATACCTCCAATCGCCGTGAAAATTTGGGATATCATTAGGTATATCCCCGGGAAGGTTTTTGAGAAATAATTTCTTGAATATCCTCAGAGTTATTTGTAGATTTAACTCGCAAGCAGCGCCACCATTGCGATGATGATAACAAGTTTTTTTTCTATAAGTTTTATTATCACTAAGTTTATTATCTTAAAGATTTTTTATCAAAAGTAAGATTATCTCAGGATGACACAGCAGTTTATTTGAGACAAGAATAATGATACAATTAACTTCCAATTACCGAGGGAACCAATTAATATTGATTTTATTCAACTTATCGAGTATTTTTCAAGGGACCGGGAAAAAATGTTCACTAGATAAAACGATGATTTTGTAATGTAGAAAATTAGGAAAGACAAAATTCACAATGACACGGCACACAGGGACCGGGAAAAAATGTTCACTTTATCGAGAGATTCAAATTTACGAGTTTCAAATTATCAAAATATATCTTTTTTTTTTATAAGTTTATAGAGAATTGTTTTAACAAATGTTCATTAGACAAACCTTTACTCGGGTAAAACCTCGGGCCAAGCCGGGTACATCCGCTAGTATTTCAAATAAACATTTATTTACAGTCGAACCTCTTTAATTCAGCACCCCAAGGGATCAGAGCTTTCGGTTGAATTAAGGTTATATGATTAGGTAATCATCTAACTCGCTAAAATAATATTTTTTTTAAATAGCTTTGTAATATAAATTAATGATATTAATTGAAACCATTGTGTGTTTTTATATTATTTTCATGATTAACTTTTAGTATCAGTGACAAAATGGCATTAATACATATTTTAGAAACATAAATAATTGTAACAAATAAATTTATTGGCAATGTGTTTCTTTTCAGTAATATAATCAAATATTAACTCTACAGACATTAAAATATTAAATATAATATATTAAATAATATTTTATTCTAATTGAAAAATATAGCAGTTGAAAGGAAATAAATATGGTAAATATATAAAAAGAAAATTTTAAAATATTATTTTTAAATAATCATGAAGAGATCTTTTAAAAAATTCCTTTATAGATATCTGTTTTTGCACTGAAATCCTATTCAGGATGTATTCCAGATGGCAATTTGAAAAAACATGCATGTCTTTCTTCTTCTAAAATGTTTTTTTAATAAATAAATTTTAATGTATTAAAGGCATCCACTGCTGCTGCAGGTGTTATTGATTTTGTGTTTAAATCTTTTATAATAACACAGAAATGGAATATTGAAATAAAATGTTATCATAATCATTGTTGGATTATTTTATAAAGATTTATTTATTTAAAAAGAAATTATTTATAAATTTAAAAATAGCTAAAATATTTCAATGTTAAAAATAAAAATTATTATTAGTTAGCGCATGATGCCGAAATTCCTGCGTAAAAAAAAAACAACAATAACATCCGCGAAATTGCGCAACGGCACTGCAAAGTGAAACTTAAACTAACCAGAAACCAAAAGTGCGCAGGCGCGATCGTATCGTCGCCGCCGTAATACCGTTTAGCGGTAAAGTTGCATGTAAAATAACATTCAACTGTCGAAATTCGACTTTTAAAATGGTCGAACTATCGGAACTGTCGTATTATCGATACTGTCGAATTACGGTTTGTTATTTGATAGGCCGGAGGTCGGGACATCGGAACATGGTCGAATTATCGCCGAGTGTCGAATTGGGGTGTGTCAAATTAACGAGGTTATACTGTATTTAAGAACTGTTAATTTCACCTTTTTGATATATTTACATTCAAATATAAAAGAAAATAAGACCTAATCCAAATAATTTATTAGTGTGTGACAATGTTGTTGCCGAAACATCACACACTAATAAATTATTTGGATTAGGTCTTATTTTCTTTTATTATAATCTATAATCCAAATTGTGCCTTATCATTACATTGAAATAATCAACTCTAAAATATTTTTAGTTATTCTTTCAAAACATAAACTATGCTGAATATAAACACAAATATAAATGAAGTCAGCAATAATATGTACAGGATAAATTATTATTACAAAACTACAAAGTATTTTAATTAATTAGAAAATCATGCATTTACAGTTTATATTTCTAGCATCCGCTACAAAATAATCTGGAATTAGCAGTTATGAAGATAATTGCTCAGAACAGAGTGAAATGGTGATTTATTATGGCTGACCTATATACTGGAGATGAAGCTTTAAAATTGGGCCTTTTATTTAGGCAAGTGTAAATTGGTGACTATGGGAAAAATTAAGAGGACAAATTTTAACCTTGTGTAGAGCTGAACTGACCCCTCTGCGTGTTGTCTAGTGAAGGCAGTGAGACCACAGATAATGTCAGAGGTCTGCCTGATTCTGGAGAGTCGGAAGAAGAGACAGCTCAAGCAAAGGAAGTTCGACTGACAAAAAAGTTCCTGGCAGAGAAGAGAAAGAAAGGTAAGAATTCTTGATTATGTGTTGAATAGTAATTTTTACAACCCATGATTTGCATTCTTAATAATAATCACCTTAATGCTATTATATATACTAGATATCAGGTAGAATGATCACAGATAGCATTGATGAACTAGTAGCTTTCATTTTTAGCTTTATAACACAGGCACATGTGTATAATGCATGCAAAAGTTAACTTATCTCTCCCACTGACACTGTTTTCTAATCAGCCAGAAGAAAGCTATGTTCTTTGAGAGGACCTTTTTACTTGTACAGTGGTACCTCGACATACAAGTTTAATTCGTTCCGCATACCTTGCTCGTATCTTGAATTACTCGTATCTCGAAGCAAATTTCCCCATACAAAACAATTGAACTACCATTAATCCGTTCCAACCTCCAAAATGTCACCCCAGTTATTTTTGTTACGTGGTTTTAAATAATAAAAACGTATTTATAAATATCAAATATTTATTGCACAAAAACAAAAAAAGAGAATGTAAAGAAATAAATTAGATATCCTCACTGGTCTTTGCCTTCGGGTTCGACCTCCACATAACTTGCAGTTTTTCTTTCAAAATCTTATGTGATTTAAATGCTCTGGGGTTTTCCGAATGGTACGCGAGCAGAGGCTTGATCTTGCAGTCGCCACTCGCATTGGCGCACAGTGCTAGAGTCAATCTGTCCTTCATAGGTTTGTGGCCTGGCATCATCTTCTCCTCTGCCGTTAAATATGTTCTATTCGGCATCTTTTTCCAGAACAGCCTTGTCTCATCACAATTGAAGACTTGCTGAGAGATGTATCCTTGGGCTTTTATTAGATCGGAAAATGTTTTTATGTAATCCTCAGCTGCCTTCATATCTGAACTTGCTGCCTCACCATGTCTGACAACGGAGTGAATACCGCAACACAAAACGCGAACACAAAACACAACTTATCACAGCGGAAGTACGCTGCTAACTGATCGAGATGGCGCGACTGCGTGTTACTACCTGTTGTGTTTTAACTTTAAAAGCACACAAAAATATAATAAACTTGAATTTGTTTATTCAAGTCTCAAAAAATAAAGCTTTGCATATAGAACAAATAATAATGAAGAAGAAGAAAGAAACATTTTAGGAAAAGCAAAAACAAAACAAAAGTACTGGTCAAAAAGAAACATTTAAAATCACAGATTAACATTTTCAACACTACCGAACCGAACTCGTATCTCGAATTTCGCTCGTAACTAAAAGCAAAAAATCACTTGCTCGTCGGCTCGTATCTCGAAAAACTCGTATGTTGGGGCGCTCGTATGTCGAGGTACCACTGTACTTATCAATTGTAGACTTTGCATACTTGTTTGTTTACAAGTAAAGTTTGTTTTTGTAAAATGAGTCTATGAAAATCTCTCTAGCGAGTGCCCTCATCGACTTCCCAGGGTCCTTATCGAAGGCAGCTTGGACACGACTTATTAAGTCTGGCCTTCTGATACTGTCAGAATGTCGACAATATCGTTTCCACTAGGAAACTTTGGTCACATCACCTTTTGCAGCTTCCAATGCTCTCCAAACTTTGAAAACAAATGATCAGGTGACTTTCAAGATATAGCAGTTTCTGAATCGGTATGTCCTACAGCCAAGGAGACAATAATGGCATGCCTCTTCATTTCTTGTGTAAGAGTAGGCTCTGCCTTGTCTATCTGCAACAAAAAAAAAAATATGTTACTATAACACACAGGAATGTGTAGCACCTATATTGTTTGTTCTCAAAATGCTGTCACAGCCTGTAGGTGTTTGGTTGGTTATATTATGGTTGCACTTTTAAAGATATCTGGATTTTGAAATATTCTCAATTTCTCTAAACTTGTAATCCCAATTGTTTCCAAACCCATGTGTGTGATGTTCCAGATGAGGATGATGAGGAAGCTGCAGCAATTGACAAAGCACCTTTGGTATCCCGATTGAAGGAGGAGGAATTGGAAAGAATAGGGAAACTTCACAAACTTGTGGCTGCAAATGTGAGTTATCTTACAGTGGTTTTCACTAGTTTTTTCATATTTATCTAAATGAATTATTAAGTCTATATTAAAAATATATATATTAAATTTGTTAATGTTAAAAAAGAATATGACTTATCTCCTAACATGTTTTTAAAATAGAGAATTAGATTATAGTAAATACCACAGAAGAGTTAAGATTAATTAAACCTAGTGTTGTTGTCAACATTCCAATTTTTTTTCATCCCAAAAAATATTGTTGAGTTTAGGAAAAACTTATAAAAAAATAGGTTTACCTATAACTGTTGAGACATAGGGTGGAGTAAAGCTTTAATTTCCTACAAAATTTTAGGTGTTAAAATTTATTGATTGTAGCTTTATAAATATAATCTATAAGATCACACTTATTTTTGACTAGTTTAGGTTCTAACGTCTCCCTGTGTTTGTAGTACATTCCAGTGGACCCCCAATCCATTGTATACAAGAAGAAGCACTCTCTGCCTGTATCATCACTCACAATCTCTTCAAATGGCAAATATATATTCACAGCCTCCCATGACTGCTTCATAATCAAATGTGAGTATTATACACACCTAATTATGTTTTCTATATTTTTTTAATTTTTAAACTTTAGAAATATAATAAAATCTCCCAATATAGCTACACTTCTTGTAAACTCAAAACTGACTTTCCTGATCTAGTTCAACTTCCAGTGAGGCCAAGAATATCCTCGTTTTTGGGAGGTTTTACAGTATCCATATCAACACTATCTGATTATGGAGTGGATTTATGCCATTTACCATTTCCATCCTTTATCAGGCCAACACAAATTTTAAATATTAATTTACAGGAGAACTACCTGTGAGAAAACCTAAAAAAATGGATATGTCTTTTCTTGGAGGTAGCAGCTCATAGAAGTTTAATTGTATTCTTCTTCTTCTTTCTTATCTCACATCATGATTGGGTAAAGTAAAATGCGTCTGCCTTTGTCATTAAGACTGGGAGCACTACTCAGTGGCAGGCTGACTTAGCTCCAAAAGAAATGGCCGCCTCTGACATGAGGAACAGACGCCATGTGCAGCCGCTCCTAACATGGAGTACAAACGCTGCTCATCCTGTATCCCTGGATCAGGAGCCCTTATAGGGTACTATCAGCCGGGCCAGCTGAGCCCAGGTGTTTTAGCGAGCTTGTTACTGCTCCCCCTCCTCCTTTTTCATCCGGGCTTGGGACCGGCAAAGGCGGAGTATAAAGGCAAAGATTGTATTAAATTTAAATAGTCAATTCTCAATTTAAGACCAAGCCTAGGAACTAAAAATTCTCATGTTTTATATAATCCCTATTTTATCACTATTAAATTAATGAAAAATATTCTTGTTAAAAAAAGAAAGAAAATAAATTGTTCTTTTGTAAAATCATAAAAGTTATTAATATAGTAGAACTCTCTAAAGGACACCTAGTTGCAAAGTTGTGTCCTTTGTTGAGAGGTTGTCTCTCATGAGGTTTCTACTGTACCAGGCTCAAAACACATAGATTTATCATCATACTAGACAAATGACCGGCTTCTCCTGAAATCTTCCTAAGTGGTTATATTTTACTAACCAAATTATATATATATATATATATATTTTTGCTTATCCCTAGTACACGTGGTACAGGCCATGATAATCATGGTGGGTAGTTAGCGACTGCTTTTACTGTAAGCGCACCACATGTCTACACATGTGAAAAGCAGTTCGACTTTGCACTTACAAATGTGCCAGAGCCCCGTTTGGTTACTTGCACTCGCTGGTGGGGTTGGACTTTTGCAAGAATCGGGGGCCATTGGAGCATTTATTTTTTTTTAAACAGAAAAAAGTGTCCAATGCGGGAATCGAACCCAGGTCGTAGTGGTCGAAACCAAATGGTCTAACTAGCCTTCCACCGACCCCCACCAAATTATATATATATTATATATAAAAAATGATATTTCTGTTGATTTTTGATCATGTTGAGGATTATGGTAATGGTGATGCAGTCGTGGCAAGAATCTTGAAAGTAAAATAGTAAAGATTAGAAATTGCTTTAATTGAGCCTTTAAGATATATAAAAACATGATAAAAGTACTGCCTGGTTAAGGCGAGAAGAATAAGGAAAACAAAAGATTATTTACATAATGTACAAAGATTGTAGCCGGCCAACGGGGAACAACAACAATGAATATTTATAGAGAAAGCGTGACCTCTGGCGGTCGATTTAAACAGAGTATTTGAATCGATGAAATAAAATTTTAAATAAAATAACATTTTAAATACCTTTATATAACATATATACAGTTGAACCTCCCTGTAAAAATGACACCTAATTGCAGAGCCAAAGTGTCCTTTAGGGAGAGGTGTCCTCTTACCGGAGAATTGCTAAATAGTAAAAATGTTAATTTTGCAAATGAAAACTGTAGAGAGGTGTACGCTAAAGAGAGGTTCTACTGTATATATTATTTTAATCATTAAAAATGAGATCAGTAGGAATACTAGAAAAGCTTTTAGTTTAAAATGACCTAGAAATAATTTTTCTGCTCTCCAGGAGGAACATATGAATTTTTTAAAGCTAAAAATTTGGAGGGTTGATATTTTACTTTGAACATTTTTTTTTTTTATAATTTCATAAAAATATATGCCTTCGTGATCTCCCTGACTAAAGTACTTTAACATGGCTGGGGATTAAACTAACATGTGTAATACAGTATACCTTTTTAATGCACCCTTTTTTTTTTTTTTCAAATCCAAACATGGCTATTTTCTTCAAGTTTACCGACTATAATCCAACATTGTAATTCAGATGAAAATTCTGATTCTTGGGGTGTTGAATTAGTTTGTGACTGCATTAGTAGTGTTTTATAAATTGTAATACTCCCATTTGTGCCATTCATTTCTGTACCCAAGAGCACAGCTTGCTTTATGTGTTCTTTCCCCCTCCTGTATAATGCTATCGGCTTAAACATGTTTAGAGATCATTTTATAAATTCAAATATGTAATTTCAGTTAATATCATAAATAAAGGCTTTTAAATATGAAATATCACCTATAAATAAAATATATAAAAGCTTTCTCTGTTGACAGGGAGTGGGGAAACCATGGAAAGGCTGAAGTACATCCGTGGGGAGGTTGCTGTGGAGAAGAACGGCAAAAAGAAGTTCCCCAAGTTGCTGGCCTTGGCTCTCTCTACCGACTTCAAGTTCTTGGTGAGAAAAAAATCTTTCTCTTCCTAATGGGTAGTCCTGGTGTCACGATCAGTGCTGTGGTGCAGGTGGCTGGTGGAATGAACAGGACAATGAACATTTTTGACCCCACCACTTTAAATAGGCTCCATACATTTAATAACTGCCATAAAGATGCTATCACAGTAAGTATTAAATTTTAAAATGTTTATTCAAAGAGTAAAAAAAAGTTGAGAATATCAGACAATGTGTTTTGTCATAACAGTATTATAATACAGGATTATCAAGAACATTGACATTGTTGAATGACCAGTCCTTTACAAGTAGCTTCTTTAACATTGAAAAACACAAGAAAAAGGTATCTCTTTATCATGCAACTGAGAGGTGCTGATGGCTTGTGCCATCTGTCAAAATAAATATCACCTATTCTTTTGATTTCTTGAATTAATCCAGAATTGGCCAAATACCCATTCTTGATTAATCAAGAAAAGCTAACCCGTTTCATGATTTTTCAGGATGCCTGAATGACCTTTTTTTTTTGTTGGTTGTTAAGGTACAGCTTGCACCACGATGATGAGGGCCAATAGCCTGAAACATGTACGTGGTTCGCTTTTCTTGATTAATCAAAAATGGGTATTTGGCCAATTCTGTAAAAATTAAAAATCAACAGAATAGTTGATATTTATTCCGACAGATGGTACAAGCCATCAGCAAATCTCAGTTGCACGATAAGGAGATGCCTTTATCTTAAATATATCCACCTTATCCTGATACAATTTCACATTTGTACAATTTTTCACATTGAAAAACTTTGTCCCACAGACTGTTGTCTGACAGCATTTCAGCAGCAAATAATGAATTGTTCAATTATTTTTTCTTTCAAGATACACTTTTATAAGGTTCCAATAATCTTTGTTTAAAATCAATTGATCCAATATCTTCATTTTTTCACAAACCTTGCAGTTGATTGATAACATAGTTTTTTCTGGATTATCAAGGATACCAATCAATGTATTAAAATATTTATTGCTGTTTATGTTACCTTCATCTGTTACAAGGAGCACCTTACCATTAACTTCTTGTTTGATCTGCAATACTTTTTGGAATTTACAAGAACAACCACATTGTGATCAAAGGCTTAATCAAGCTTGCAAATTGCATCCCATTAAGACTGAAAAGAGCCTTGATTTTTTTGTTTTGGTAAAAGTTTAGTGAGAGTGCCTTAATTTTGGCAGACAACTTTGTTTGACTAATGTTTTCACAAATGGAAAGAAAATATTTTAACTGAGTAGAAACACATTTTTATTTATTTACGAAGGATATATAGGTGCTTTCTACTTTTGCAATGTTTTGTTCTCCATAGTTGATGCTCTTGGCAGGCAAAGACTTCACATGTCCAGGAGCATCATCTTGAATTATTATGGGGACTCTGCCATCTGGACTTTTATTTTATTACCCTCTTTTTTGAACTCTTGGGCATGTTTGAGAAGTATAATCAAATGAAGCAAGAGAGATATTTTTAGTATTGAAAAAAAAGTAAAAATTTGTTAATAAAGGATGCTATATAAAAATATGCTAGAAGCCATGAAGTTATTCAAGGGTATAAAGTAATTTTATTGAAAATCTGTGAATTTTAAATATTATCATTATATCAAACTAATTTTTGTGTCTTTTTAAAATTTGGGTTAATTTTTTATATATATTTTTGAAATGATTTATTAATAAAGGATAACAACCCTAAAAGCCTTCTTTGATTTTAAAAAATGTAGAAATTAGTTCATATTACATGATGTTCCTTTATGTAAATTATATAGCACCAATAAAGGCAACCCAGATGGAGGCGAGCAGGTAAAGTCCGGCCACTTTACATACCAGCAACATTTCAAGGGGTTACACCACTTGAGGCCTGTTATTTAGCACTCCGGGACCTTTAAGACAATGAGGGATTAGACACAATATGAGAGGCTGTCCAGCTGTGTCAGTCCCATCACTGTCTGGTTACTTAAATCCCTCTTCCAACTTGTGTTGGGTTTATTTCCCCTTTTATAACACAAACACACACAAAGTATTTGTACTTTTCATTCAGTATAGATCATTTAAAAAAAAGGAAGAATTTGTAGAAAAAAGTTGCCCTAATTATTATTGAAATTGTCTAACAAGTGAGTTGTGGATGTAGGGATTAGCCTTCAGGAGGAACTCTCACCAACTCTTCAGTTGCTCCTTGGACAAGCATATGAAGATCTGGGATCTGGATCACATGAGCTTCATGGACTATGGGTATACTCTACACTATATGTATACACAGTATAGGTTACCAGGCCAAATCCAAATAAGTATTCTTTGCATGACATTTTAGTAGCACTTTGTACTAAAGATCTTGGCAATCTTAATACCAAAATCTTAAACAGAATACCTAATCGGAATTGGTCTTTACCTTGTAAGAAAGATAAATGCTGCTTACTAAAACATTTTCTATTAATCCAAACACTCTAATGACATGCAACTGTCAATGGTCCATCTCAAAGTAGAATAAGGTAAAAGCCATGCAATGTATTTACTAAATTTAAAGGTCAATTTAAAAGAAGTGAAATACCCTTAATATAAAATAGCTATAAAATTTCCACTTAAGAAGAGATGAGATTTATGTGGGAAGAGTGTTTGGAAAACTTCTATGATATTAATATCAAAAGTTAACCACTCTAGAGATAGATGACTCCTTGAGAAAGTGACCACTGTTTTGCTGTATTTCTAAAAAATATATCTCAATAATATTTGAACAAAAATATACAGTAAAACCCTTATATAGTGAAATTTGGTTCACTATAGCAACGATTTTTTTTTTTTAACTCTTCTAAATTTGATCATATAATTAAAGGACAGACACAGAAAAAAATCTACCTTTTAATAGTGGTCACTTTGTTTTAATTTCCTGAATTTACCTATTTCCATACATTAATGCCGTGTGTCAAAATTGCCACAAAATAACTTGTTAAAAGAAATCCTTTAATGATAGGTTCTTGTCATTATAATATATCTACCTTTACATTTAAAAAAAAAATCAACATTACCTAGGAGAAAATCTTTTAAAAATGGTATAATAAACTGTACATAAAGTTATTTTATACTTTATAATATGAAGAATACTTTGCTGCTTAAAAGCACTTTTCTAGCATTTCCTTTCAAACGAAGAGTTAGAACCTGTCATGCAAACCATTTCTGCCTACAAAATAGCCAGAGTTAATGGCATAAAAATAACCCATTGTGGCATCATGGGCCTGTTTATTTAGATTTTTTTTTTAGCCTAGGTTAAACTAGCTAGCTTCAGAAAAGGGATGCTAACACGTACAATTGTGGCAAAAGTTGGGGTCGATTCCTCTTTGTAGCAATTTTTATAGCCTTTTGCTTCAAATAGTAGAAATGATACTTTTCTTATTAAAAACTTTTTGAAGTTCTTGTATATATTGTTTCACTTTTTTTTTAATCTAGTGGTATCATGTTAAGAAGTTATACAGATATATACAAACGTGCAGTGATTTTTCTTCTAACTTTGGCTACTCCCTCTATTGGCCAGACTTTGGCTGAGCAATTTGTGAAATGGCAGATTTCAGGCTTTGGCTGTAACATAAAATAGATTTCAATAATGAAAAAATAATCTATCTTTTTAATATAAAATTAAAAATTGAAGTAAATAAACTTTAAAAAATATAAATAATTTTTCTTTAAATTGGCAATTTTTTTTTTTATGGTTACATCCACAATTTGTCGAGACAAATTTTTAGTACAGTATGAAATTTATTGTATACTCAGAGTTGGCTTATATCATTCTAACATATTATTGTTAAAACACCATAAGAAGAAATAGAGGTTAAAAATAACTCATTCATGTAATTTATGCTTGTGATGGCTGTGCAGGGTTGGCCATGAAGGTTCTGCACACTCAATTGACTGCCTACAAAGGGAAACACCAATTACCTGTGGTTCTGACTCTACTGCCATCATGTGGAAACCTGCTGAAGACTCCTCTTCTATCTACAACTTTAACAAGTAAGTGTGGTAGGAGAAAAAATATTTTAACAAAATTATATATTGATAAGGTACAGTTTGGATTATTGATTAGAAATATAAGGTAACAAAGCCAAATCTAAAAAACTACCGAATTTTCGGTAACAGCATTTTTACCAAAACATCATGTACAGATTTTTCGGTTTAGTTTTGTTACCTTATGAATTATATCAGAAATTTGTTTGAACTATATAATTAAAAATCTGAAATATGAAATGCTTTATAAAGCTATTTGTATTTAGTAGATAAGTTCTATTTGATAATTATTATGGTTTAAAGAATAAAATTGCCTGGTAACCATGTCTATACTCATTTTTGAAGTAAATCTTTGAAAAATATTTTATTCAAATTATTCTTCTTGGAGATGAACTATAAATATTGAGAACATAATTTTATATAGTGCAATCTGTTCTCAAGAATTATTTCGATGCTACTTTTCAATTAAAAAAATTATAAGAAATACTCATTGTGAAAAATATTTCATAATTTTAATACCTTTTATTCAATTTGACTTTAAATCATGAATAAAAACTTTCTACTGCCCCCCCTACACTGTGATGAGAAAATTATGGGAGGGTCTGGCTTATCAATGGTGAAACCTCCCAGCGGTTTCGTTAGTTGATTCTACCAGACCATCCTACTTTTATATTTGGCTGTTTTGCCTTCATATCACTCTTTAAAGTGATTCTTTTTTTTTCTTTTTCTTACCACAGTAGGGCATTTGGAATTTTTTTTTTATTTAGATGTGATACTGGAATTATGCTGGGATCAGGTTGATTAAATAAGAGAAAGGCATCTCCTGATCTTGGAACTAAAAGTTTAGTTGTACAAATAGAGATATATATTTTTTGGAAGATAGAGCAATCCATAAATAGATCTTTAGAAAGGCATATATTGGATCAAAAATATAATAATAATTTATAAATATTGTTAAATAAATTATCTTTTGATCCTTTATATGCCTTTTTTATTAAAGAGATATATATCATACTTGTTCCATGATGGGACTAGAATATCGACCCACTTTGTATTGTAGGAAATCCTTGGACTGTATCCGGATGATTGATGAGCACCATTTTATAACTGGGGGCCAGGAAGGGTGAGTAATGTATGAAGTTTATAAGGTATTTGGTGAGACTAACAGTCTGATTCAGAATCTTGGCTATTTGGCTGATACACAAGAAGAACCCTGTTACTATGGTGAAGAAAGCCCATGGGGTGGATCCTCTCACCCAGATTCCACGGTGGATCTCTGCTGTGGCTGCCCAGCCATACACTGACCTCATTGCTTCAGGTGAGACTTAAGAACCTTAACATTTTAAATGATTCCAAAAAAGAGTGATAAAATGATGGGTTGTTTAAACAATTTATTTTTACAATTTTAAAATTCCTTCGATTTACTTCATGAAATTAATAAACCCATTCTGAAATGATTATATGATATTTTTATTTACTGCATAAAAAAAAAATTTTCAAGACAGTTCATTGCGTGACCACGATTTTTGCATATACAAGGGTAACTCCAAAAGTTTTTGCAATCAACATTAAATAATTATACCATTAAAAAATACATGTATTTTTTATCACCTATGCAAGATTTCACCATGAAAATCAATTATCGAAGCACTAACACCAGTCATCTTTAAGGATGGAATTTACGACATTGATAAAGCCTTGCAGTGCTTCATCATCAGTGTCAAATTTTATCCCTTTCAACAATAAATTTACTTTTGGAAATTAAAAAAAAAGTCACAAGGTGCTAGGTCTGGTGGATGAGTGACAAATTGGACACCAGATTTGGCTAAAAGTCTGTTTGGGCTGAGGTGTGCGGTCTTGCATTGTCATGGTGAAGAAGGATTCCTCTAAGTTGAGCTCTTGGTTTGCTTTGCTTGATTTTTTCAAATACTGCTGGAAGGCATTTTATTGTATGCCAGTCACTATTAACTTTCTTTCGATCTTCTTACTTCATAATATCAATGAAATCACTTTCTCTAAAAAAACAAGCAACCATTTCATCAATATTTCATGGGATTCTTTAGAAGTTGAATTACTTTTCTAATCATAAAATACCATGGCTCATAAACTTTCTCTAGTCAACTCCATTGTTACTGATGCCATGTTTAGAAATTACCGATGCTGCTGTAAAAAAGTCGCACCCTCTATGAGTCATTGTTGTTACTATTTTATGAAAATGTTTGTTAGGTAAAAAATACTTGTAGATTTTAATGTTATATTTTTAAAAATATTTAATATTGACCCTTGTTTTTCAAACAGAGGAATGATTTTTCTTTTCTCAATTGTTTTTGACACTGCCTTCTTTGACAAATTACTTAAAAATAAATAATGTCATAAATAACTAAACTTTAATGTCAGCCTTTGTTCAGATATTTCATATTGAGATATATATGTAGGTTGTTTGTCACATATGTGCCTGGCTAAACTTTTGGTCGTACATGGCCTTTTTAATTTTCTATTAGAAATATATTTAACATGCATGCAGTAGAACTTCAATAAGAGGGCTCCTCTCTAGAGTACACTTTGGCTCTGCAACCAGGTGTCCTTTAAAAGAGGTACTACTGTATAAAATATATTTTTGTTGCATCAATCCAAAAGTGTGCAATAAACCCAATGTAAATCATTATCACATGTAGCATCTGAAAGGGTAAATTAATTGTTAGTTTTTTTTTAACTAAATAGATTCACATAGTGGTTTGTAAACTTTTTTTATGAGGGATCAAACAAACATTAAGAAAAAAGGAACCTGTGCAGATTAATATATCTGAATATTTATAGCAATTTGATTTATTTTAAATAATTAAAATTAAGTTTAAAAATATACATATGTTTTTATGAAATCTTTTCATAGCAATATATATTTTTTCATTTTTAATAAAACTTCATATGCTTTTGTACAATTTTTTTTTTTTTCAAATTGTGAATTGAGAAGCTATGCTAGTACTCATCTTTGTCTTATTTGGGAAAGTGTTAGTAGTCAACTTTAGCTCCAGTTTGTCATGTTGTTTTCCTGCAGGTTCATCTGATGGAGCAATAAAGATGTGGAATTTCAATGAGGAACAGAGGAAACTATCTCACCTATTTGATATTGCCATGGTAAGTACCCCACTGTTTTATATAGTTTTGTTTCACTGCTCACATATACACTAAGTTCATCTGCTTGCCTTAGCCTTTCCTTTTTCTCTTCAATGCATTTCCAATTTTAAGCTAGCATTCAAATTAACTACACCGTGGGTGCATGTAAAGAGCACAAGGAAGGGATTGTTGATGTGAGAGCAATATCTCATAAGAGAGTAGAAAAGAAATATAGTTCATTTTAAATTTAAGGCCATGACCAGACCTTCTGTCTTAAATCTGATTTTATCTTGGATCTTTTTATTCATATATATAATCACCTGTAAATAACTTAAAACATTTTGTGAAATTTAAGTTTGTTATTGTTAAATTCAAGTAAAAATAAATTGTTTACTACCAAATCAATAAATTAGATAATTATATTTATTACTATTTAAAATGTTAATGACATATGTGTTTACCATTATAATATTTACAATATCAATGTAGGGGGGTCGGTGGAAGGCTGGTATAAACCGTTGGTTTTCGACCGCTGTGACCCGGGTTCGATTCCCGCATTGGGCACTTTTTTCTGATTAAAAAAATGCTTCAATGTCCCCCCTATTCTTGCAAAAGTCCAACCCCACCACCGAGTGCAAGTAACCAAACGGGGCTCTGGCACATTAATTTGTAAGTGCAAAGTCGAACTGCTTTTCACATGTGTAGTGCACTTACAGTAAAAGCAGTCGTCTTCTATCCACCATGATTATCATGGCCTGTACCACGTGTACTAGGGATGAGCAAAAAAAATAAAACAATATCAATGTGGTGTTTATACTTTTATTTTCAAAATAACTTTTTTTTTAAAATTATCAATCAAAATTGTTTTGAAGGAAGATCACAAAAATATTTGTTTCAAAAATACATATTTATAAGATATTTTCATAGCATGATTGAAATGAACTTACATTTCCATTAATTTTCATAAATATTTACATTTTCTATGCTCTTATGTTTAAAATATGTCATTTTAACCATTGTAAATGTTTACTTATTTGTATATATTTTAATATTTTTCTTTTTTTTTTCACTTAATTTCAAAAACATTTTCAAAAAGCAGTTTCTTATAGCTCGATGTATTCGACGCCGTCACAATTTTCATTAATACCTATTTTCTATAATCGACACCTCAATGTTTTTTTATAGACAAATATATGTTTTGGGTGTTATTGGTGCCATGCTCATGAACTTAATCCGCCAATCAACGTTGTTCATTTGCTAGTCATCATGCAGTGTTTGTTTAGTTCAGAAATATCATTGGAAAATGAAATTCTATACAGTAGACTCTCCTATGTACTAGAGCGCCATCTGTTATCAAATTATAAAACTATTTTAGAGGCGTAATGTTCTTTTTAAAATAAAACAATTTCAAATGATGAGCCAGGCCCTCCCTTTAATTTTTCCATCGCAGTAAGGACAGTAGAAATTGTTTTATTTTAAAAAGAACATTACGCCTCTAAAATAGTTTTATAATTAGACTCTCCTATAACGCGATTAATGTGTTCCGTGTTGTATGAAATCGCGTTATAGGAATTCGCGTTGTACGAAATAAAACTTGTATAACGCGAATGTTGTTAGGGTAAATTGTTAGTGACAAATATCATGTAAAAATGTATTGTATAAAATGATGTATATAGGAAAAATAATTATATACGAAAACAAAACTAAATGTTATATTATTTTATATGCAAATGTATATAAAAAAACAATTTTTTTTTTTAAAGTTTATTCACTACATAATATATTTATTTTTTTTAATATACATTTGCATATAAAATGATATAACATTTAGTTTTGTTTTAGTATATAATTATTTTTCCTATATACATCATTTTATACAATACATTTTTACATGATACAGTATATCTCCTTTTCAATTTTTCTTATTTTCCAACTTTATTCATCATGCCTGGGGAGCAAGTTTCGTAATTTTTTATATTTGCAAAATATTTACATGTAAATTCTAATTTAATACCTTATATGCGTTAAAAATAATATTTTAAGCTTTAAAACTCAATTTAACACTATTTAAAAATTTTACTTACAGAAACACACATGTGCAATTAAATTAACAAAGTATACAATACCACTTTGTTCAAAAACAAAAAAAAAAATGAAAACTGCATGTGCATAAAAATTAAATGTATTGTACAGTTGTCAATATGGAAATTTCCGCATTTTATTTTATAACGCGTGTTATACGAAATCTGCGTTGTATAAATAAATTTGTCGCAATTTTTTTGATCACGTTGTACGAAATCGTGTTGTAAAAACTCGCGTTATAGGAGAGTCTACTGTATATGAATACGATTGAGTTTTATTCTAAGAAATTCTCTTTGTTAAATAATTTCAATTTTTTATCAATCTACAAGTACCTTTCAAAGCTCCTACTTGATTTCTAGCTTTCATTTTTATTGAAGATTTTTTAAAATGTAGATAAAAGTGGATCAGTGTGTTAAATTAATGAAAAAGAACACCTGAAATTCGAGAAACTAAATAGAAAAAAATACTAATATTCACTCAAACAAAAAATATTTTTATTAAAAAAAAAATTGATTAATATGCATTCAAAAAAGTTCAATTTATCATTATCTACTTATATAATTGCCTTATTCTGTCTGTGTGAAGTTCACGGATAGATTTTGGTCAGAATGGATAAAATAAAAAAAGTGTCAAGGGATGGGAATCGAACCCAAGACCTTCCGCTTACCGGGCAGATGCCATGACCACTAGGCCACATGACCACAATTTATAATTGTAACAAATAGTATTTGAATCAAAACATTCAATCGGGTAAAACACGGGCGTTGCCCGGGTCATTCGGCTAGTTATTTATATTTACTTGTGTGTGTGCATGTGACTTGCTAATGTTTAGGTTAAATTAAATAAACAATCTAAATATTCTCAAATATATCCATCACATGTGTGACGGGCTAATGCTCTAGTAATTAATAAAACATTGCCTATTGATTTTAAAATTAGGCATGGTGTAATGATATGACATAACTGGCTATATTGAACAAAAATTCAGTTCCGTTGGGGTTGACTATTGCAAGGTTACTATACAATGCTATCTATAGTTTGCATGCTAGGAAGCTCCATAAGTTAATATAAATGTTTATTCCAGGTGGGTTTCATCAATGATCTCCAGTTCTTTCCTTCAGGTGCCAAGCTAGCAGCTGCAGTTGGCAAGGAACACCGACTAGGACGATGGTGGGTCCTCTCCAAGACCATGAATGCTCTGGCTGTTATTCCCTTGCCGCAGAAGTCATCTAAAACTTCCAATGGGGATTTAGATGATTGAAACTAGCTTTGCTTGTTGATTGGCCTATGGTCAAATTTGTATATACTGATGTAAAAATTTGTTTCACGACAACTAATTTTATATATATTGTAAATAAAATATAAATGATTATTTATATTTTAAAATTCTATACATTGATATTGGTGTTTTTTTTTTAATCTTTGAACACACTTCAATTGTTGTTAAGTGCCATTTTCTTATTTTTTGACCCACAATTGTTTTTCGCTCTGAAATATAACCTTTAAAATGGATTCAGAAGTCACAAATGGATCTTGCTTATAACATTGACTAATTATAAACACAAGGTAATATAAGACCGAATCTAAATAAATAGTGTGTGACATTTCAGTAACAGCATTGTTACTGAAACGTCACTTACTATTTATTTATTTGGATTTGGTCTTATCACCTTGGGTTTATAATCTATAACCCAAACTGTGCCTTATCAACATGGGCTGATATGAATGAATTTGAGCATCCTTTATTTTTTTCTAAGTTATTGTATAAAAAGCTCTGATTATTATTCAAACAACATATTTATATTAAATTGTATTTTAATAGACACTCTAATAAAATGCCTTTGTTTCACCTTTTATTGCTAGATCACAAATGCTTTTTCATTATAAAATCAAAAAGTTGCTATTTTCCAGCTTTTTAAATATTTTTATTCTTTTCAACCAATAAGATGCATGATTGTCTCTCTATTGATTCGTAATACTGGTGTTTATAATGATAAATCATATTCACTTCTCAATTTTAGACAAAATTTCCATGGTCCTGAGGTCCCAAATACAGTTACTAATCCAAAAAAGCAGTTTTTTTTTTGGATCATTTGTTGTTGTTGTTGTTTCTTATCTCTCCCCTTGTGTAAAGATTACACGAATTCCATGAGTTCATGCTCCTCGAGCTGTTTTATGATGAGCAGCGGCCTCTCCCAAAGGTCCTGTTTAGTGCATCTAATGCAAGCCAAAATGTGTTCTGGGAGCTGCAGGTACCAAACTACATTTTGGGCAAGTGGGATAAGTTTTGTTATTATTTTCTATCTTCAATGGCTTGAGATGGCCCGTTCTAAATCTTGTTAGTGTTGTTTGATGCTGTCTATTTTTGATCTTCAGAGCTCCTCCTGGGTTCACTCCACTGTACCAACTGTGCTTAGGTGGGATCCTCCAGTTCTTGTTTATTTTTGTTTTGGCTATTGTTTCTATTTCTTTAAAAGTAAGTTTATTTTTCTGCGGCAAGGGTTCTTTTGTGCCTTTTTTTGCTAGCACATCAGCAGCTTCATTGCCTTCAATGCCAACGTGTGAGGGTATCCATTGAAGGTGAATTTTTGAGGTTTTTGAGAGTTTTTGGAGATAACCAATTATGTTCCTGCTTACTTTGTCTCTGAGTTCCCCTGTGTGACTCAAATGTTGTATGGCACTTCTACTATCAGTAAGAATCCAGATATCTTGATAATTAGTATTTCTGATGGATTTTAAGGCTTCATAGATGGCTATAAGTTCTGATCTGAAGACTGAGCAAAAATCTGGGTTTCTTCTGTTCATTTTCTCAATGCCATTTGTGGTTTTGATGAGACAGCCACTGCCAGTGTGTCCCAACTCATCTCTGCTACCATCGGTATAGATAGTTATTGCATTTTTAGGAATGTTATTAATTATTTCTAATGATAATTGTTTTAAGTATTCTGGATTTTGGTATTGTTTGTTGGTGGGTTCATTTAAAGTGGCATTAAAAATAACATTTTGTAGTGGTTTGCATGGAGAAATTTTTTCTGCTAAATAATTTTTTTCCACTTTATATTTTAAAAATTCATTTCTTTTGGCCAGGTGTAGAGGGCCTTCTTTTTTGAGTCTTAAATTGGATTCCCAATTAAGTATGTACTTGGAAGTTCTGTGTTTGTTTCCATAACTCTTGATTTTGTTTATATATTTTGGCAGATTGTAGCTTCTTCTATCCTTTAAGGGCATAATGTCAGCCTCGTAAAGTACAATATCATTAGGGCAGGTATTTCGAAGACCTGTAATAATTCTAGCTGCACTTAGTTGTATCCTTTCCAGTGATTTTAGATTTGTTTCAGATGCTGTACCATAGATTTGATATCCATATTCCAGGATAGGTCTAATTAGAGATGTGTAAGTTAATTTTAGTGTGGTTGCATCGGCTCCCCACTCTCTTCCTGAAATATATTTCAGGATTTTTAGTCGGTCTCTTCCTTTTCTAATAACGTCTTCAATATGTTTACTGGAGTTAATTTCTGGATCCAGGATGTAGCCAAGATATTTAGGATGTTTATTATATTGCACTTGTTGTTCTTTCAGAATAATTTTTGGTCTTATTTTGTATAGTTTCTTATCGGTAGTAAAAAGACAGGTGTCAGATTTTTGGGGGTTAAATTCTAATTTATGTTTATTAGCCAATTTTTCTAGGTGGAAAAGAGTCTTGTTCAAATCTCTTTCAGCTTTTTTCCAGTTAGTATTGCTGCTCCATAGAATAATGTCATCAGCGAATAGTCCAATATTGGTTTTATGTGAAATTTTTTCTTCTATGCCTGCAATAAATAGGGTGAAGAGAGTTGGGCTAAGGACTGATCCTTGTGGTAATCCTTGGTACAATTTGAAGGTTTTAGATAGAGTACCATTATATTTGACCCTGATGTATCTATTTTTAAGGAAATCATTTATCCAAGTGATAGCTTTTCCATCAATTTTGAAATGCTTGTATAATTTTGTAATTAACTTGTTTTTCCATACTTTATCAAAAGCTTGTGTAAGGTCTAAAAAAGCAGCTATGGTGTGGTTAGTTGGTTTTCTGTTTTGTGCATCTTTTACCTTTTGTGTGAAAAATAAGAGTTGGTCTATTGTCCCATGTCCTTTCCTAAGTCGAGGTGGTAGGTGAGTCGTCTGAGTATAATTTTTTCCATTAATTTGCAGCAAATACTTGTGAGGGAGATAGGTCGGTAGTTTTTTGGGTCATCAGCAGATTTGTCAAGTTTTTTAATAGGAATTATTGTTGCAGTTTTCCAGTCTTGAGGCAATTTTCCAGTTTTCCAGGAGTTATTGAGAATATCAAGAAGCTTTTCTTTGCCATTTTTGCCCAAGTTTGATATCATTTGCCCATGGATTCCATCTGGCCCAGGAGTCTTGTTTAGGTCAGTGTTTTCTAATGCATAATCTAGCTCTTTCATATTGATTTTTTCATGGAAAATATTATGAGTGCTAGTGACGTTTTTACAGTCATGGATAATCTTTCGGGCCTTTTTTTCAACTTTCTTATCTTTTATTTCAAATTTGATTTTACTACTTATTTGATATGAATTACCTAAAAGATTAGCAGCATTTTTGTCATTAGTTGCTGGGGTACCATCTGTATTCTTAATCATATTTGTGTTTTCAGTTTGTGGCTGGGCTCTGTCAATTTGTTTTGCCAAATGCCAAAGTTTTGTATTTGGGTTTCTTGGGTTCAGGTTTTCACAAGTTTGTTTCCATTTTTCCCTTTTCATATTTACGTATAATCTTTTTATTTTTGCATTCACAATGTTCAGTTCAGTTCTACAATTTGTTTGGTTTTGGGTGCACTTTTTTTGTAGTTCATTTCTTTTAGTTATAAGTGTTTGAATATCTTTTGCCTGGTGTGTATAATTTGGAATCCATTTCTTAATATTACCTCTTGGTATTGAAACTTTGGCTGCTTTAATAATGGTGTTTTTGAAAGATATCCAATTTTGTTCCAGATCTTTTATTCTAGTGGGTGCTTTTCTAAAGTCTTCATTGGTGTTTTGCTGGTAAAGATTACAATTAGCCTTTTTGAAGTTCCAGAATTTTTCTTTAATTGAGATGGTTTTGGTCTTGGTGCTAATTTCTATCAAAATAGGCAAATGATCACTTCCAATACTTTTTAATATTTGCCATTTGCATTTGTGGAAAATGTCAGGACTGGAGAAACTTATATCAAGGGCTTGTGCTGTATTATAACTGTAGGAATGGTGGGTAGGATTCCCATCATTTAAGCACATGAAGGCATTGTCGTCAAATAAGTTTGAAAGTATTTTGCCTCTTGGGTTTGGCGTGGAACATCCCCATAGTTGATGTTTGGCATTAAGGTCACCTACAATAATAGTGTTGTCTGTAAGAAATTGAGCCATTGTTCCATCGTCAATAAGTTTATTGTTTGGTGGGTGATACATATTGAATATGTTGATGGTTTTGTTTTGATTGAGGTAGACTTTGATACCTTGGGCTTCGAGGTCTGATGTGTTTGGAATATTAATGGCTATGTCTTCATAGTACAAATTCTTGATTAAAAATGCAAGGCCACCCCCTTCTTTATTTCTGTCTTTTCTGAGGATATTGTAGTTTTTATATTTGAGATTGTACTTTTCATTTAATTTGGTTTCCTGTAGGGCTATAATTTGTATCTTTTGTTTTTCAGCTATTTCCATTATTTCTTCTAATTTTATTTTTGTTGCTGTTGAGCACAATCCATTGATGTTGCCCTGCAGAATGCTCAATTGCTTGGAAGCTGCAAAGTTAGAAGTTTGTGGAGACTGTATTATACTTATCGGACAGAACCCTCTACCTAAGTCCTGAACGCGCCCCTGTTTATTCTGCGCGACGGGCGATGCAGCATGCAAATCAACATCTGATCTCATGGAATGGGGTATAGGGGTGCAGCTTTCGTTGATCATGGCACCATGATCCAGGCACACTTTGGTGAAAGTCTGACTTTGCCTGTAGTTTGAGGCCGTTCCTAACATGGAAGCAGACGCCTTTGCTGCCGACTCTAACATGAGTACAGACACAGCTCCTCCGTATCCCTGGAGTGGGACCCTTGCTGAGGTCTATCAACTGGGTCAGTTGAAGTCAGGATTTTTAAAGAGGTCTACTCCTCTTCTAACAATGCTGCTGTTGGTCCGCGACTGCTTATTTGTCAGAGTTATTCTGCTTGTTTCGCAGCTGGCCTTCATATCTGAAGGTCGTTCCCCTATCCGCCACCTGGGGACGCGCCCTATAGCAGTCAGCTCTGCCAAGGGGGATCATTTGTGGAAGAGTATTGCTTGATGCAAGTATTCATAGATATATTTCAACTGTCCTCTACTAAGCCTATGTTCATAAATATAATTACTTCTATAGTTAATAGCGTTCTTGCTACAATCGGGTGCCAATGAACACAAACATAAATATATATATATATAGGCTCTGATTAAATTCATTGGAATACTTATTATAAGCCTGCGCAATAAAAAAAAATCTATTCACAGAATTTCTAAATGAGTATAATATAGACATGCCCTTGTCTCTGAAACTTGGCTTAAACCATGTCACAGAATAAAGATTCAAAATTACAACACAATCCGACAAGATAGACTCAGGACAAAGGAGAAGTATCAATAATTTCTATCCACAAAAAGTACGACTATATACCCATCAAAACCAACACCTTCAGTTCGAAAATAACCGGTATATCCTTAAAGAGCATTTATGGCTGCCAAATGAATTTATTTTTTTGCTGGTCCCTTGAAAAATACTCGATAAGTTGAATAAAATCAATATTAATTGGTTCCCTTGGTAATTGGAAGCTAAAGGAATAGTATCTTGCCTTGGAATTGAATCATTATTCTTGTCTCAAATAAAGTGCCGTGTCATCCTAAATTTTGTCTTTCCTAATTTTCTACATTACAAAATCATCGTATCATCATGATAATATTTAGAGCAGATTGTTGAATTATAACAGAAAAATTAGAATATTTATCTTGATTATTTTTAGGCGAAAAGTTATTTCAAAAATTTTATTTGCTAGAAACCTTCCCAGTACTATACTAAATAACTTCCCAAAGTTTCATGGCGTTCCAATAAGTGGTTTGGTCAGGCATAAAGGACACACACACACACACACATACATTCATTTTTATATATATAGATAGATTAAATTACACTCCAAAACATAGATCAAGCCATCACCATGCATTCTATACAACTTACAAGAAGCGACCACCTATAAAAACACTGACTTAAGCAGAAGATACCTGCCAAAGATTTGTCTTACAAACCGCCTAAGAAAAAAAAAAAGATCATGTGACCCTCAAGATAAAGAGGCATATTTCAAAACCCAGAAGATCGCCAAAACTGCACAAGACAGCATGACAACACCATCTGGGACTCCTACATTGAAAATCTTAATGTATCTGACCAAACCATGTGGAAAGCTATCAAACACCTCTGCTATACTGAACAAATAGAAATTATTTTAAAAACAAACAATGGAATGGCATTGACTTCACATGAGTCATCAGAAATCCTAGCAGACAGCTATGAAAAACAATTAATCCAAACCCTTGTACCCAATTTTCAAAACTAATTCCCTGGCTCGAAGCCGAAATAACGGATTACTTAAAGGAAAATACAGAGAAAGGTCTTGACCTTACTAATATCAGTGAACTTGAAGCAATTATTGCTTCCTTGCCAAATGAAAAAAATCCCAGGAATAGATAAAATACCGAATGAAGCGATAAAGCTTCTTCCAAAACATCTGATTCAATCATCAATGAAGTCTTCAATGCATCACTTGTGCTGACACATTTCCCCAACCAATGGAAAATACCAATTATTTGTTCCATTTTGAAAAAAGGTATATCAGAAAATGACCCTTCTAGTTACAGACCCATATCCCTCTTACCTGTCATTTCAAAAATTAATGAAAAAAAATGATTCTATTAGACCAAAACAATTTGACTACCAACCAAAACACTCCACCAATTAGTTGTTGTCACGGAGAAGAAGAGCAGTGGCCAACAATCAAATTGACTGGAGGTGTCTTCTATATTTCCAAGGCATTTGTCAGAGTGTGGCATGAAGCCCTGCTTTACAATATGACCCAAAAACGACTACCTAGAGCAGTGATTCTCAACCAATGTGCCGCGGTAATTTTGTGTGCCGCGAAATTATAAAAATGTGCCGCCGAATTTTAGTCATATGATTATGTTCACGTTTGTATTGGTTTTTCTTTTTTTCTTTTTCATTTTTTTACTTTTTAAAATAACGAAATTAGCAAATTGAATGTTAGAGATGTATATTACTTATATTTTGCATAGAAATATTGATACATAATTTGAATTTTCTTGCATTCAAGTTAGCAAAAGTGTGCCGCGAAATTCTAAAATTGTGCCGCCAAATTTTCAAATCTTTAAAATAATGCCGCAACAAAAAAAAGGTTGAGAATCACTGACCTAGAGACATCAAAAGACAACAATGAATTTCTTAAAAAATAGAAAATTCAGAGTCACTCTCTCTCTACAGCGACAAGAGAAATTCTAACAGGAATCCCCCAAGGCTCCATCACCTGTCCTACATCTTTTGACATATTTAAAAAAAATTCATTTGTGCTAAAGGAACTACTCACCACCTCTTTGCCGATGAAACAGCTATTCTAGCCTCTGCATATAATGCAGAAACAATTTTCAATAGACTTCATGAGGTCTGTCTATATGCAGAGATATTATGCAAAACATGGCGAATAGAAATGCAAGCTATACTTTTCTTGCATTCACTAAATAATTAAAGTATTGAACTGGTCAAAGAAATAAATTTCATCAATGACGCCATCAAGTGGAAGGACAGTGTTCGATATCTAGGAGTAATCTTGGATCATCACTGTACTTCCAAAAACACATTGAGAAAAGGTTTAACCTTGCTAATACAGCAATAAAAGTAAACTCTAACTGACCCACAAAAGAACTGTCTATACTTCAATAATTGGGCCCATTCTTACATTTGGTTATGGATATATATACAGTTAAACCTGTCTATAGTGCCCCCCCCCCCCCCCTCTTGGGACTCACCAAAATAGGGTGTTATAGACAGGTCACTTTTAGTATAAATCGCATCGTACTACGTATTTAAAATTGGGCGCTATAGAGAGGAAGGTGCTATTTAGAGGGGGCGCTATAGACAGGTTTAACTGTATATATATATATATCTATATGGCGCTCTGCTATCTAAAATGCATATGTGCTCGTGGTCAGGATATAATTTCTTTATTTTTAATATATATATATATTCAAAATAAAGAAGGCATCTCCTGACCACGAGCACATGTGCTTTTTAGATGGCAGAGCGCCATCTAAAAAGCACATGTGCTTGTGGTCAGGAGATGCCTTCTTTATTTTTAATATCAACACCTGACCCACTTATCTTTTATTTTTTTCTATTGTTTTTTCATATATATATATATATGGAAGTAATGGTCACCGTCACACAGGGGAACTCAGAGACAAAGTAAGCAGGAACATAATTGGCTATCTCCAAAAACTCTCAAAAACCTCAAAAATTCACCTTCAATGGATACCCTCACATGTTGGAATTGAAGGCAATGAAGCTGCTGATGTGCTAGTGAAAAAAGGCACAAAAGAACCCTTGCCACAGAAAAATAAACTTACTTTTAAAGAAATAGAGACAGTAGCCAAAACAAAAATAAACAAGAGGAGGATCCCACCTAAGCACAGTTGGTACAGTGGAGTGAACCCAGGAGGAGCTCTGAACATCAGAAATAGACAGCATCAAACAACACTAACAAGATTTAGAACAGGCCATCTCAAGCCATTGAAGATAGAAAATAATAACAAAATCTACCCCACTTGCCCAAAATGTAGCTTGGCACCTGCAGCTCCAGAACACATTTTGGCTTGCATTAGATGCACTAAACAGGACCTTTGGGAGAGGCCGCTGCTCATCATAAAACAGCTCGAGGAGCATGAACTCATGGAATTCGTGTAATCTTTACACAAGGGGATAAGAAACAACAACAACAACAGTAATGGTCACCTCTCCCGTCAAAATAAACGTCAGAATCTGACGCCATCTATTGACCTTCGCCGCAACTAGCGGCATCGGGTCGGTGACAAAGCCACAACACCAACTTTGGCAAACTGATAAGCGTCCAGCTAGAGACCATGGTTTCGGGCTAATGGCCCTCGTCAGTCTAGGGCGGACTTTATTCCATGAGATCCACACGGGATCTAATGGAATCCTCACAATCTACCAAAGAGGTGTTTTGCTGGCAATGTGGCTGGGCCAAATTTGGTAGATTGTGAGGATTCCATTATATCCCGTGTGGATCTCATGGAATAAAGTCCGCCCTAGACTGACGAGGGTCATTAGCCCGAAACCATGGTCTCTAGGTGGACGCTTATCAGTTTGCCAAAGTTGGTGTTGTGGCTTTGTCACCGACCCGATGCCGCTAGTTGCGGTGACGGTCAATAGATGGCGTCAGATTCTGACGTTTATTTTGACGGGAGAGGTGACCATTGCTTCCATGGATTAATTTCCTCCCGGAAAATTTTCCATTTATATATATATATACCCAATTTTTATTTCAGTCAATAAAACTATACTCAGAAAATAGGAAACCTTTGAAAACACAAGACCCTAAGGAAATTAAAAAAAAAAACTCCTTATTGGTAAGATTTCAATAATAGAAAATGACCACCAAATTGAAAATTAGCATTGAAATTATATGAACATAGACTACCAAACCAAACATTCCAAAAATCCTGTGACTATAATGAAATAAAAATAATTTTTAAATAAAAAAAGCTTTTATTTAAATGCACTAAAAAAGGAAAAAAATAAATATTTTGGAACCTGCCATTCAACAATTCGATTTATATGAGTAAAAATAAAAGCGATGGGAGACAATCATAAATTGAGTGAAGATGTAAAAAATTTAGTGAATATTAAAGCTGCTACTCAGTTGCCTCATATTAAGTCAAATTAAGTTCGAAATTCACAATGATTGTCCCCGTCACTTTTTTTTTTACTCAATTAAAATCTAGTTGTTGAATGGCAGGTGGCAAAACATTTTCTTTTTCTAGTCAGTTGTTAGTCATGAATTTACAAAACCTAAAATCAAAAGTTAAAATATGTGACAAATCTCACCAAAATATTTAAATGCGCCACACACACATATCAATATTAAACCCAGTATTATTTTCTACTTATAAAACCATTCACACACTATTTATCTATATATATAAAAAAAAAGTTGTGAAAAGTGTTACACTATTTATAACTCAAGAACGGCTAAACCGATTTGGATGAAAATTGGTGGGGAGGTAGCTTAGAACCAGCAGACGGACATAGGATACTTTTTATCCCGTTTGACCGTGTCAAGAACGGCTGAATTAATCCCAAACACAGAACTTCCTATCTCCCACACAGAACTCGCAACAAACTCACCTGTTTCCCGGCATCTACCAGCCAATCCCCACAAGCATGAAACTCGGCCAGAATTACTTAAAGCTCTTGGCCTCCAAATCATTGAGGAAAATAACTCCCTCTTTGACATCACAATTTACACTGACGGTAGCCAACTTGAAACTGGACTGTGGCAGTGGAATTGCTATCTACAAAGATAAGATCCTGGAAAAAATCTCCCACCCTAGACACCTTTCAGTTTATAAATCGGAACTCTCTGCAATAGATACGGCTCTAAAAGACATCAGCTCACCAAGCAAAATAATAATCTACTCCGACTCAAGAGCAGCCATTTATACCCTTCAAAGCTGCTTCTCCAGTCAAGAACCTCTCCTCAAGAGCATTGCTAAGTCTGTAAATCGACTTCCAGCCAACAGCTCTGTCACAGTGCAATGGCTTCCAGCTCGCATTGGAATTCCTGGTAATGAGCTGGCAGACTCTGGCAAAGGCTGGAGCTCTTGGCCTACCTGAAGCCAGAGAATCTACCACCCAACTAGACGAAAGAGACCTCCTCCGTACCATCAAAACCCAATGCCTGCAGGAATGGAAATCTAATGCTGCACATGACTGGTACAGAGCAGGAGGGACAAGCACCAGTTCTGTCCTCCCAAGAGAACAACAGTCTTTGATTTCCAGACTTAAGTCTGGTCATCTACGGACAATGACTTTCCAGAATGGTTGCAAGGTTTTCCCACTATGTACTAAGTGCAATTCTCAACCTGCAACCCCAAAACACATTATTGACTGTATTGACTCATCCATTGATGAGCTCTACTCTTCCCCGCCAGACACTTTCAAAAGTCTCAAGATTTACAAGCTTGATACCTTAATATGATTGAGTGGAGATAAGAAAGAAGAAGAACGGCTGAACTGTCAAATACATTCATTTATACAGATGTATCAGAGGCTACGAGGCTTACCCACGAGCTTATGGGTTGCATACTAAAAAATAAAGTTTAATTTATGTTAGAAATATTTATCTTTTTTTTGTAAATAAATATATTTTTTTATTAGTGTTTAAAATATCAGCTTTAAATTTATTTATATAAAATTGAATGTCTGTCTGTACTCGATAGATTCAAAAACCATACATCCAATCGCTGTAAAACTTTGGGAAATTGTTTACTATTCTACCAGGAAAGTTTTTGGTTTGAATTTAATTTGAAATAAATATTCGTTGCAATTTTATTTGCAAATTTTCTACATTTTAAATTAGACATTTTCAATTTTAATTTAGACACATTTTCTATATATTCTTTATTTGCCTTATTTCGCAAAAGAAAATATCTTATAGTTTTTAATTAAAAAGGCATATATTGGATCAAAATATCATTTGATCCAATATATGCCTTTTTAATCAAAGATTTATTTATTGATTGCTATATTTTCAAATCTTATAGTGTATTTAAAATTTAATAAATGTTTTCAAAAAATTAAATGTGTTTTAAAAATATATTTAAACACAAGGTAAAAAGACCAAATCCAAATAAATAAATAGTGTGTGACGTTTCTGTAACAGCGTTGTTACCATCTTCAGACAAAAGTACTGAATCTATTTCTAAGTACATTCAGTACTTTTGTCTGAAGATGGTAACAACGCTGTTACCGAAACATCACACACTATTTATTTATTTGGATTTGGTCTTATTACCTTGTGTTTATAATCTATAATCCAAATTGTGCCTTATCAAAAATATATTTAAATGTACAGTATAACCTCGTTAATTCGACACACACAAATTCGACACTCTACCGTAATTCGACAGTATCGATAATACGACAGTTCCGATAGTTCGACCATTTAAAAATTCGAATTTCGACAGTTGAATGTTTTTTTACATACAACTTTACCGCTAAATGGCACACAATGCAATTTAAAAAAAAAAAAAAAATCTTACCAAAATTAGCCTTACTCTATGTAAATAATGACTTTTGTATTTTTTATTAATTTTTGTTCTGGCCTTTTTATTTTTTTTATCTCTTTTTGAAAAAAAAAATGTTTAAAATGCAGTCGCAGTCATTAGCAAACACATATGTTTGCCTAATTTCCATGTACTCTTTTATTTTTCACAGAAAAATATTTACATGCCAGTATTTTGGATTTATTTTTCTATAAACCTATTTTTTCTTATTCTTACTGGGAAGATGGACATCACAGTCAAGATCCATCGCAGTCACTCACTCAACTCAGGCAATTTCAAGGGTTAATGCGCTGGAGTGGTTACCTCGGGGGTTGGGTCGAAAAGCTGCCATCTATTTAAACTATATTGATTTTGAAACAAGTAAATGGATTGCAAAAAATAATTTAAAAATAAAATTAAATCAAATATCTAAAAACTAATACAGTATAACCTCGTTAATTCGACACACACCAATTTGACACTCTGCGATAATTCGACCATATTCTGATGTCCTGACCTCCGGCCTATCAAATAACAAACTGTATTTCAACACTATCAATAAAACGACACTTCCGATAGTTCGACTATTTTAAAATTCAAATTTTCACAGTTGAATGTTTTTTTACATACAACTTTACCGCTAAAAAGGTATTACAGCGTCGGCAAGCGGCGACGAAAGGCGGGCACCAATAGGATCACGCCTGCACACTTTTGATTTCTGGTTAGTTTTTTTCACTTTGCAGTGGCGTTGCGCAATTGTTTTTTTTTTTTATCTATTTTAAATAGATTTCTAAGCCTTGTTTTTATTAAAATCTTTTAAAACATACATTGCATACATATTGTGGTGGGATTACATCCAGTTATGTACAAATTATGACATATATGAATAAATAAATGTAAAAATATATAAAATAATCAACATATATAGTCACGACCGTCTTTCCTCCTCAATTCCTCATGTCACGAATGCGCGCGCATCATCATTATGATCATTATCATTATCTAATGATAATAATAATTATTATTATATTATTATTTTATTATCATCAACATATATAGTCACGACCGTCTTTCCTCAACAATTCCTCATCTCTGTCACGGATGCGCGCGCATCATCATTATGATCATTATCATTATCTAATGATAATAATAATAATTATTATTATTATATTATTATTATTATCAACATATATAGTCACGACCGTCTTTCCTCAACAATTCCTCATCTCTGTCACGGATGCGCGCGCATCATCATTATGATCATTATCATTATCTAATGATAATAATAATAATAATTATTATTATCAACATATATAGTCACGACCGGCTTTCCTCAACAATTCCTCATGTCACGGATGCGCGCGCATCATCATTATGATCATTATCATTATCTAATGATAATAATAATAATAAAAATAATTATATTATTATTTTATTATCAACATATATAGTCACGACCGTCTTTCCTCAATTCCTCATCGCTGTCACGGATGCGCGCGCATCATCATTATGATCATTATCTTCTATAGAAGCTTCTATCTTTATAAGCTTCTATCTTTATAAAGTCAATTCGCTCGCGCCTCTAGCGGTGAAAATGAGGGGTAATACCAGCTGACCTAATGTACATGTAAAGTTTGGAGCGGGACGTTTCACAAGAGTGACATCCACGGCTCCAATTTATAATTGTAACAAATAGTATTTGAATAAAAACATTCAATCGGGTAAAACACGGGCTTTGCCCGGGTCATAGATTATAAACACAAGGTAATAAAGCCAAATAAAAAAATAGTGTGTGATAAGGCACAATTTGGATTATCTACTTATATAATTGCCTTATTCTGTCTGTGTGAAGTTCACTGTGTGAAGTTCACGGATAAATTTTGGTCAGAATGGATAAAATAAAAAAAGTGTCAAGGGATGGGAATCGAACCCATGACCTTCCGCTTACCGGGCAGATGCCATGACCACTAGGCTGCCCGGGACATATTTTTCCGTTCACATTTTTATTTTTATATTTTCAAGACACACACAGTTTGGGGCGGGACGTTTCACAAGAGAGACATCCACGGCGCCAATTTATAATTGTAACGAATAGTATTTTAATTAAAACATTTTTAAAATATATACGCACTCGGGTAAAACCCAGGCGTTGCCCGGGCCATTCGTCTAGTTAATATATATATAAGAGAGATTGAGATTGAAACTGATTTATTAATCATTCATATAAGATTATATATAAAATATTTGAATAAATATATATAAATAAGACCCCGCTAATACGAACCCCGGATATAGCGAACCTTCCCATATAACGAACCTATGGTGATTCCATTCCATTGAAAATACCATCGTTATAACAAACTTTGCGATTTTTAATATTACGAACCTATTTTAGGTCCCAAAATAATAAAATCTATTAAAAATACTATGCTTATAACAAACTTAAAATTGTAATTGAAAAAAATTAAAACAACAAAATTTTGAGCATGTTCAGCTCACGTATCGCAATTTCAAAACAATAATTTTAGCGCCATTGTTTGTTTTCATTTACAATCAATTTTTGCTGTATGTTGTATAAATTTTTATACATTATACTTTTTATTAAATAGAATATCTTTGCAACCATCAAATTTGAAATAGAAAAATGCAAATGGCTTCCAAAATAAAGAAAACAAAAGCATTCTAAAAACAAAAATGTTATTGTAAAACGACACTTGAAGCTACACCGCATGAGTTTCTTTTTTCCACGAAAAATCAAATTTTTTTTTTTTTTAATTTCAAGGTGAAATATCGATTATTTCTAACCTTTTTGGATGAGTTATGAAAGGATGAATTATGAAGAGTAATGACGAACGGAAAAATAAAAGTGTCCAGGGATGGGAATCGAACCCACAATGTTCCGCTTACCGGGCAGATGCCATGTCCACTAGGCTACCCTGGACGTATTTTTCCGTTCGTAAATGATACAAGTGTCGTTTTACAATCACAGGCCGCAGTGTATTATATTGTATTATAAGTTTCTTTATGTATCATTTACGAACGGAAAAATACGTCCACGGTAGCCTAGTGGACATGGCATCTGCCCGGTAAGCGGAACATTGTGGGTTCGATTCCCATCCCTGGACACTTTTATTTTTCCGTTCGTCATTACTCTTCATAATTGATCCTTTCATACCTCATCCAAAAAGGTTAGAAATAGTCGATATTTCACCTTGAAATATAAAAAAAAAAATTGATTTTTCGTGGAAAAGAAACTCATGCGGTGTAGCTTCAAGTGTCGTTTTACAATCACAGGCCGCAGTGTATTATATTGTATTAAAAATGTTATTACTTTAAAAAAAAAAGGCCATTTTCAAAACTTTTCAAAGTGAAACAACACAGGCAAAATTTCAGGACATGTTGAAATAAGAAAATATAACTTTTTTATTATAAGAGGTAAAATAGAAGTCTATTAAAATTGTTTACAAAGAGGAATCAACCTCAACTTTTGCCGCAATTGTATGTGTTAGGGCTAAAAAAAAAAGTCCAAATAAACGGGCCCGTGATGCAACAAAATTTATTTTTTATGCCATGAACATTTATATGAACATTTTATGCCATGAATATTTATTATAAGTTTAATACTTCTATGTGATCTGGAAGTATATTAAAATTTATTTTAAAATTCTGAAAGGAAATTTGTCTGTTCCTGGGCAGTCTGACAACCAGGAAGTCTGAAATTTTTTAAACTTGCATTGTCATCAGATTCTAACAAGTGTACAAATTTTCAGCTTTTCAGCTACCTGCTCTGGAACAAGATTTGTGGACAGACAGACATAGAAGCAAGTTAAATAAAAGCTTTTAAAAAAGATAAGGAACCTCAGACCAAGACAAGTTCTATATAATTTCAAGCAAAACAATGAAAATTAGAAAAAGAAAAAAAAATGAATGTTTAAACCTTAATCTAGCCAGATAAATCCCTAGCACTACTCATAGAAACAAACACTACAGAGACCGGATCTACAAAATACAGATCGTTAATATCAGTTTATATATGTTGCAAAAGTGAAAGTGATGAAGGACTGGGGTGTGACGGAGCGGCAATTGGCTATTAGATCCTGCTGTCACCTCGAGGGCATGCTCGCAGAAGAAGTTCCAGACACCACTACTTGGGGGAGCTTTTTGTTTGCTGTTCGTATCTAATCTTTCCTTTTTTTGTACCTTACTTTTTTCTTATTAAATAATTTGTTATTGAATAATCACCGCCTGAATACACTGTTCAACAACATTTTTGCCCAAGAGAACCTTATGATGTTTCTAGTGTAACTTTTCATGCTGAACTCAAAAATCTAATCAGAAATTTTGCATCACCCATGGTTATTTAGTGACAGCCTTTTTTTAGTATTGGGATAAATACAGTAATAAATGCAGCAACAATGCTATGTAAACATTTTTTGCATAAGCCTTATTACATTACCCTGGTTAATCAAAAAATATTTTTCTTTGTCCTAAAAAAACAGCATCTTATCTAAATGTAACTCTTTGTGCCGATTCTAAATACACCATTAGTTTTTTCTATCATGCAAGATTTCTGAGATACACCTACTTGAAATTTGGAAATATTTTTAATATATAGGCCTATAAGAACGAAATATATATATTTTATTGAAAAGTAGTGACAGTGGATTTTCTTCTATACTTTGCTTGTGGCACATCCCTCTTGAGTGTCGAGCAGTAGTCAGCAAGCATACCGGGACTCTATTTACCTTGGTACCACTTCCCATGCTTGATATATACTCTATAACAAAAAAATCGACGCACCAAGAAGCAGTTGTCCGATTTATATGAAAATACGTATACAAAGAGGTTTCGACCAAACATGCAAATGATTGAAATTTGGTGGCCGATTTATGCAAAGCAAGAGCTCCAGCACATCTGAACTGCGCATCCAGCATGAGCATTCTAGACTCAATATTCGGCGCGGCACGAGCTGATTTTCAGAATTTACGTTTAATATTTTAGCAGTACACCTATTTCTACTGTATCAATGCCTTGCCGAAATATTCGTTCTCATTACGAACATATGTCAGAGTTTGAAACTGGTCGTGCCATTGGATTGAAAGAGGCTGGTTGGTCTAATCGACTAATCGCGCGACATCTGTGTCGAAGTGATGCGGCTATTAGGCAATGTTGGCAAAAGTGGGTCAACAACGGAAGTATGCAACGTCAGGACGGCAGCGGTCGACCAAGGGCAACAACAGAACGGGAGGACAGAGCAATTGTCAGAATGGCTGTCGCAGCACCGGAATCCACGTTATCTACCATCCAACGTGTGACCAGCACACAAGTGTCCAAAATGACCATCAACAGGCGACTGAGAGAGCGGAATCTAAGAGCTCGCCGACCCTTACGATGCATACCTCTCACACCTGTGCACCGACAAGTCCGACTACAGTGGTGTCGGGAGCGATCAACTTGGAACTGCGCTGACTGGGAACATATAGTCTTTAGTGACAAGTCCCGTTTCTTACTGTGTCCTGACGACCGTCGCAAACGTGTCTGGAGACATCCTGGGCAGCGTGTGGATCCTGGCCTTACTGTCGAACACCACACAGGTCCACAACAGGGCGTTATGGTCTGGGGTGCCATTTCATTTGATAGCAGGACCCCATTGGTAGTCATTCCTGGCACCTTGACAGCACAACGGTACGTAGATAACATTCTACAGCCTGTTTTGTTGCCGTTCCTCTCACATCACCCCGGGCTTACTTTTCAACAAGATAATGCCTGGCCACACACGGTACGTGTTACTATGGATTGTCTTCAATCTTGCCGAACTCTTCCATGGCCAGCAAGGTCGCCTGATCTCTCGCCTATAGAGCACATCTGGAACGTGATGGGAAGGCGATTGCAACCATCCCGGAATGTTGACTATTTAGCCCGACAGTTGGAGACAATTTGGCAAGAAATCCCGCGGCACACCATCCGGAATCTTTATCAGTCCATGACACGCCGGGTGGCAGCCTGCATCCAGGCCAGTGGGGGTCCAACGACATGTTGACATTCTCAATTTGTGACGATCAAACTCTGAAATAAAACAATTAATTGTTCTGAAATTTTAATAGTTTTTTCCCCTATACATGCTCTTTACATACACCAATTTTTTTCCTAATCTGACAACTCCTTCTTGGTGCGTCGATTTTTTTGTTATACAGTGTATCTTGATGAAACCTCTCACCATGCTCATCGCTAACTGCACCAAGATTGTCTGGAAAGAAATCTAGATGTGAATTCAGGAAATGGATCTTGAGAGACATGTTACATTCCAGTGCCTTGTAGGAAAGCAACAGATCATTAACTATGTCTCGGTAATTTTCAATCTTGACACTTCTTCTAAGAAGTTCGTGCAAACGTTTTTAAAAGAATTCCATGCTGCTGCTTCAACTTCATTTAAGCTATCTTCAAAATTCCCATCCTGCAGCAATTCTCGAATCTGAGGTCCAACAAAAATGCCTTCTTTGATTTTTGTATCACTTATGCTAGGGAATTTTCACTTCAAATAGGCAAATCCAGCAGCATTTGGATTCATTGTCTTGACAAAGGTTTAATATGTAGTGGTGGTAAGTATATATTTTCATATTTGACCAATGGAAAATGTGCAATATTTTTGTCCTGGAGTAAGGGTTTAACGGTGTGGCCAGTTCTTTTTTCTATATTGCCTTTCCTTGTCTCTACTATCCCACTCAATAAGTCAGAAAACAACAAAATTTTGTATATCCAAGCTGTAAACCAAGCAAGAGAGCAATGACTTTCAAGTCACCCTAGATTTTCCAGCTGTATCTGTCGTACTCTACCCTTTTCAAAAGCAGTTTCATGCTTTCACAACTCTCATGTTGAATGTGTGTGCTATTGGCACCTATGGGAACTTATGACCTTTGTGAAGGAGAACAGCTTTCAAACTAACTTTAGAGGACTCAATGAATAAGCGCCACTCTTCTGTATTATGTTCATGACCAAGCACATCTTTAGACTAACAACATCATTGCAGTACACTGTCATTTTCTTGTGAAAAGAAGTCTTGAAATTCCACTTGTCGTTTGCAAATAAAAAAATAACATACTTTTGTGTCCTTATGCAACAGATTCCAACCTTTTAACCTAGAATCTAAAAGTTCATTCTGTTTTTTGGATAAATGCAAATCATGTATGAGGGCATTCAATTCTCCATTAGTTAATAAATGAGGTTCGGGTGAAACATGTTCTTTAAAATTTGTGTCATCCGACTCTTTCTCATCACTATTTGAATCATTGTCACTAAATGTAACATTTTTGGGAGGCTGTAGCACAGGTAAATCATCACTATGAGGAACTGGTCTCATAGCAGATGGAAAATCTGAATATTTAATTGTATGTTTTGATTTAGATGTAATACCTTTAGTTTTTGTCAAACAAAAATAACAGTCAGAATAATGGTCTTTTGGTTCCCTCTATACCATTGGAACAGCAAAAGGCATATGGCCTTTACCTTTAATCACCTTGTAAGAGACTGAGCACAAGCTTGACAACTATGATGAGAGGCCCAAGTCTTATCTTGGTCACCAACTTTGCATTCAGAAGTAAAGTTCATAGCGCTTTTTGATGAGCGGTGTAATGTTTCGCCTTTGAGCTTTGAAAGTTAATTCTCCACAGATGTAACAGAAAGTATTTGGATTATTAATGCAACACCTTGGCATATTGGCACCGTCTTGTGTACACAATCTATAAAAACAATTTGATAGAATACAAAAAAGGAAATAAAACTATCAGTATTTCAAAATATAAATAATGAATATAATCAATGAATTAAAAAAATGATTTTTTTATAGATTAAATCTGCTATCTCCACTGCAATGCTACTAAACAAATTGTTGGTTTATGTATCAACTTGTCCCCTCGAACATATCACCTCTGGCTCTGAAATAGATCAGACCCTCCTCGACCGGCGCTGGGCTCTCTCTTTCTCTCTATGAGGTAATCTCCAACATGCCTCGTACTTTTGTGCAATTCCATTCGCACCTGAACCCACTCTGACCACCATCACTGCATCTAACCAACCTGCCTACCATGACAATAAGGAGAGAGGAAAACATACCTTATACATATACACAGTTGAACCTCCCTTTAGCAGACACCCCGCTAGCGGATACCTCTCCACAAAGGACAGTTTTCATTTGCAAAATTACCATTTTTACAATTTAGCAACTCTCTGGTAAGAGGACACCTCTCCCTGAAGAACACTTTGACTCTGCTATTAGGTGTCCTTTACAGGGAGGTTCTACTGTATATGTATACATATATCCATAAATAAATCTTTAATTAAAAAGGCTTATATTGTATCAAAATATCATTTATTTTACCAATATTTCAGTTGGCTGAACGCCAACCTTTATCAAGGTGTTATAACATTTTAAAGTGTGGCAACAACAAACTCAGCGCCACATAACGTCAACAGCATAAAGTTTTAAAATATTTTGTTATATTCAATGGGGAGAAAAAATTTGATATTTATATATATATATATTTCTTTCGTTTTTTCATATATACGTATATATATATATATTGATATATGTGATGTCGTGACGTCACCGGACGTGACGTAGCCGCCGCGCATGCGCGGGGGTAGAAGAAAAAAAGCCTATCTCGAGTGGTAGCATGAGACCATGCGTATATTTTAAAAGTTAATAAACTATGTTTCCTTCTTCACCGTAGAACCTTTAAACTGGCCTTTGTCGTTAATTAAACAAACATAACAATATATAAATCAATTTTTTTTCTCCCCATTGAATATAACAAAATTTGATATTTATATATCTATATTAATAAAATGCAAATTTCAAAGGTGTTGTTCACTAAAAACTTTCGTTACAATGCATCAATTTCGACCAAATTTTCAACATTTATGTAAAACGAGATGGAGCAGGTTTTGCTTAACATCAAAATATTTTTCCTAACTTTAACATGCGTAACTTCGCTGTTATCGATTAAATGCAAAAAAAAATCAACAGAGTTAATTTTATTTATATATAAATACAAAAAAAAATTCAGCAATTCATTCAACTCAATCTAAAAAAATATTCAAAACAAGCAATTTTAAGATAACACCATATGTAAAACAGTCGGCCAAGAAAACAACAACGATATTACATCTTTCTCACATATTCACACACAATCTTGATTAATAATTAAAACTAATCTTTAACATTGTTTATTATACTTCATAATATATAATATTCGTTAGGCAAACTTTCACTCGGATAAAACCCGGGCGAAGCCGGGTACACATCCGCTAGTATATATATAAATTGATATATATATCACATTTTTTCTCCCCATTGAATATAACAAAATATTTTAAAACTTAATGCTGTTGACATTATGTGTTCGCTGAGTTTGTCGCTGACACACTTAAAAATGCTATAACACCTTGATAAAGGTTGGGGTTCAGCAACTGAAATATTTGCAAAATAAATGATATTTTGATCCAATATATGCCTTTTTAATTAAATATACATATATATAATATACGAATGGCCCGGGCTTCGCCCCGGGATTGACCCGTGTGCATATCTACCCGAGTGATATGTATTCAGATAAGATTTTTTTTAATAATTGTTTGTTATTAGCATTATCTATTTGTTTGCATCAGCCTAATTTAATCTAATCTTTGATAGAGGGCGCTGTTCGTGAGCTAAGTAGAATAATTTGAATATATAGTTTTAAGTTTGGCATACCCGAGACATTTGGCCTATATCGACAGATGAATCAGCTTTATAATCAATATGGGCATTATACTGCAAACCTGAAAAAGGCTTATGAGTCCAAAGCTGAATACGCTGAACAGGAACTTGCATAGTTTGTGTAGCTGCGACGCGGGCTTCAGAATACCTAAGACGGCGAAGCGCACGACGCGTCTCACTTTGAAGTGGTGTCTCAATAGCTCTAGCATTCCTATATCTCCTGGAAGCAGCCGTATTCCTACCAAGTAAACGTCGGCTGTGGCGAGGCATATTCTGAAAAAAAATTTAGATTGAGATTAATAACAAAAGCTTCAAAACCAGCAATTTCTAAACAAAGCATAAAAATTTCCTGTCTTTTTGAGGTAAAAATCAAAATTTTCAAATTTTTTATTCAAAATAACCTTCAGATATGTTAAAAAGATTTTAAAAAACTAAAATCATAATATTATATTACCAAAAAATTAATGTACAAAACCAGTTATCATTAAAAAGCTTCAAAAATAGACCAACCGCTGGATACGGCAATGAAAAAGCATGCTTTTTTGAGCTAAAAAATAGAAATAATTTTCAAAAATACAAAATACAACCCCTATATATGTTAAAAAAAACTATAAATAATCTACTTTTAAAATATCTAAGCAATTAATTAAAATTTTGTTAAGGTCCTCAAAAAAGATAAAATTGAGCACATTGATGAAATTTCAAGCTTTTTAGTGAAAAAAAATAGAAATAACCCAAATTTTTTTTACAAAACAACCCATATAAGTGGAAAACACCATAAATAATCTGTTATTAAAATATCTAAACAATTAATTTAAAATTTTGTTAAGGTCCTCAAAAAAGACATAAAATTGAGCACATTAATGAAATTTCAATCTTTTTTTGTAAAAAATAATATAAATAACCTTAGTCTTATAAAAATACTAACCACGTAAGTTAGAAATAGCATATATAATCTGTATATAAAATAAAAAAGAAATAAATTAAAATTAGCCTAAAAATTTATCTAAAATATAAAATTGATCTCATCAAGTAAGGCTTCAACTTTTTTTGGTATAAAATATGAAAACTATAAAATAAAAGTATCTTACCATGTATAAAAGTTATTAAAATATATATAAAAAAGATTAAAACTAATTTTCCAAGAAGTTCAAAAGTGTAAACACTTTCGAAAAGCCTAAAAATTTATCTAAAAAATAAAATTGATCTCATCAAGTAAGGCTTCAACTTTTTTGGTATAAAATATGAAAACTATAAAATAAAAGTATCTTACCATGTATAAAAGTTATTAAAATATATATAAAAAAGATTAAAACTAATTTTCAAAGAAGCGCTAAAGTGTAAACACTTTTGAAAGTGTAAACACTTTAACTCTGTTGAATTTTTTTGTATTTTATCGATAACAGCAAAGTTATGTATGTTAAAGTTAGGAAAAATATTTTGATGTTAAGCAAAACCTGCTCCATCTCGTTTTACATAAATGTTGAAAATTTGGTCGAAATTGATGCATTGTAACGAAAGTTTTTAGTGAACAACACTTATGAAATTTCCATTTTATTAATATAGATTAAATACCATTGTACTTTATATCCCTATATATATAAAAGTCAGTGTATGTATGTCTGTCAGATATACATGTCCACAATATGTAACTAATCTGGCTGAAATTTTAACAGTATATAGAGTTAAATCTGGAAAAACTTATAGGCAAATTGGCAGGCTTCTATCTCAAATATCCTTTGAGTTATTAACAAATATTAATAAATTTTCCCTATTTCACTCACAACCAGCGCCTCACTGTGGCAACTTCGAGAAGTAAACAACCACGTGGGGCCCTCCCACAGCGCGACGGGGATTGGTGGAGCAGGATGTCTCACAAGAGTGACCTTAAGTGATGTAATTCAGCATGGGGGCAAGAAATCACTTGCTATCATTATTTTAAGTATATATCAGATTTAAAATATTCTATATACAGTTACGAGCAACTTTCCTAATCCGTCATCCTTCTCTGTCACCGTTTGCTTTTATTGGTTGGCTACGGTCACGCCACCTTTGCCCCCCCCTGCCGCGGCGCGCGCCCGTTGGCTGTCGGCGAGCACGTGACTTCCCTGTGCGCACGCATGGCGGGCGGTAGGCTATAGTTATTAACTAACATATGCAATTAATTAAGGCGCCAATTTAGAATTGTAACAAATAGTATTTGAATCAAAACATTCAATCGGGTAAAACACGGGCATTGCCCGGGTCATTCGGCTAGTATTAATATAAAAATCAAAATAATACAATTTTCAAATATCATTGTGAAAATTTGTATTTTTATTTTTATATTTTTAAAACACAAACACAGTTTGGAGCGAGACATTTCACAAGAATGACATCCACAGCGCCAATTTATAATTGTAATGAATAGTATTTGAATTAAAACATTTTAAAAATATATGCGTACTTGGGTAAAACCCGGGCGTTGCTAGTATTTATATAAAGTAAAATAGTTTCAATTAATTTCTTTTTTTAGTAATTTATATTACAAAGGTATTTTAAAAATGTATATATATATAAATATATATTATTTTAGCGAGTTAGATGATTAGTTAATCATCTGATTAACTTTAATTCAACACTTCCTTTAATTCAACAGAAAGCTCTGATCCCTAGAGGTGTTGAATAAATGAGGTTCAACTGTAGTTAGCTTTCCATTCTTGGTATTTACCTCTGGACTAAAATCCTATTCAGGGTGTGTGTATTCCAACTGATCAATCTTCATAAGTCATGAATGGCTTTCCTTCTCTGTATAAATTGTTTCAAATAACAGAGGATTACTCTCCAAGACATTTCATTATTTATGTTGTTGACTTGCATATACTTATCCAACCAATGTGGCTGAACATTGGATCAATATAATTTATTTTACCAATATTCCAGTTGGCTGAACGCCAACCTTAATCAAAGTATTATAACATATTAATGCGTGTTACACATTGATAAAGGTTGGCGTTCAGCCAACTGAAATATTTTGATCCAATATATGCCTTTTTAACTAAATATTCAAAGATATAAAATGATTTTAAAACATCATTATCATATTATATAATACAATGTTTACTTTAAAGCACTCTTCAAGCATTGCACCTTTCAAATTAAGTTAATAAGTGTTTTTTTTTCCATTTCATGTTTCCACATATTCTTCTTGAGTCTAGATTTTGTTTTGAATCTGTCAGGCAAGCCATTGCTGGCTTCAAAATCACCATAGTTCACAGATAAAAAAATATTTTTATATTTGGACATTTTTTTTAGCCCTAACATATACAATTGCGGCAAAAGTTGAGGTTGATTCCTCTTTGTAAAAATTTTTAATAGCCTTCCATTTTATATCTTATAATATAAAAGTTATTATTTTAACATGTTTGAAATTTTTTGCCCGTGTTGTTTCACGCTGAAAAGTTTTGAAAACGGCCTTTTTTAAAAAAAGCTTTTTTTAGAATGCCTGTTTACTTTTGTTTTCTTCATTTTGGAAGCCATTTGCATTTTTTCGATTATTTTGATGGTTGCAAATATATTATATTTAATATGAAAAAATTTATACAAAATACAGCAAAAATAGAATGTAAATAAAAACAAACAATGCCACCAAATTTATCGTTTTGAAATCCCGATCAGCGATCTGAAACATGCACAAAATTTTGTCATTTTAAAATTTTTTAAATTTCAATTTTAAGTTTGTTATAAGCCTAGTATTTTGAATAGATTTGATTATTTTGGGGCTTAAAATTGGTTCGTTACTGGGGTAGTTCGTTATTTTAAAAATTGCAAAGTTCGTTATAACGATAGTATTTTCAATGTAATGTAATTGGGAATTACCTTAGGTTCGTTATAAGGGAGAGTTCGCTATATCCAGGGTTTGTATTAGCAGGGTTTTACTGTATTGTGTTTTTACAGGGAGTTTTACTTCATTATTTCAATATGAAGAAAAAGCTGCTGAGAGTCATCATAGTTTATGGTGACCATGCTCTAGCTGAATTAAAGTGTCAGAAGTGGCTTGCATGATTTAAATGTGTCAATTTTGATTTGAAAAAAAAAAAAAGACAAAGAAAAATACGGAGTGCCACCAAGTTGAGGATGAAGAATTAGAGGCAAAGCTCGATGAAGATCCAATACAAACGCAAAAGGAACTCGCAAAAACACTTGGAGTCACTCAACCATCCATTTTTTATTGTTTATAAGAAATGGGAATTATCCGAAAGGTAGGAAATTGGGTGCCATATGAACTGAAGCCAAGAGACGTCGAATGCCATTTTTTCACGTGAACAACTGCTCCAATGTAAAAAAAGAAAGGGTTTTTGCATCGAATTGTAACTGGCGATTAAAAGTGGGTCTATTACAATAATTCAAAATGTCGGGCAACGTATGGATATGTATGGCTGTCCTCATCATCGACGGCCATGCCAAATATTTATGGCAAGAAGATTATGCTGTGTATTTGGTGGGAGTAGCTAGGAGTGGTTTATTATGAGCTGCTACAACTGAATGAAAGGATCACATGGGAGGTCTACCAAGGGCAATTGAAGCGTTTGAGCCAAGCATTGCAAGAAAAACGGCTGCAATACGCCAATAGACACAACAATGTGCTAACAGATGATGAATAAATATGATAAAGCTTGGCCACATGCTGCAGCACCAGTTAAAATGTACTTAGAAATGCTCAAATGGGAAGTCCTACCTCACCTGCCGTATAGCCCAGACATTGCTCCTTCTGATTATTATATCTTCCGATCAAACATGGCCTAGCTGACCAGCACTTCTCCAATTACGATGAAGTAAAAAAATGGATCGATTAATGGATAGCGGCCAAAGAACTGGCTTTTTTCCGTGATGGGATCTGTGAATTGCAAGAAAGATAGGAAAAAGTAGTGGCGAGCAATGGACAATACTTTAACATTGAATGTGTCTAACCAATTTTTCACAATATTTGGAACATTGAATGTGTCTAACCAATTTTTCACAATACTTTGAACATTGAATGTGTCTAACCAAAGCTTCAATTTACAAAAAAAAAAAAACACACACACAAACTAAAATAACAATGAACTAAGATATAAGAAAATAAGACCTAATCCAAATAATTTTATAGTGTGTGACGTTTCGGCAACAGCATTGTTAACATGATCAGACAAAAAAAGGACAGAGCCTCAGACAAAACCTTTTTTTTTTTTGACTGATGATGGTAACAATGCTGTTGCCAAAACATCACACACTATAAAATTATTTGGATTAGGTCTTATTTTCTTGTATCTATAATATATAATCCAAATTTTGCTTTATCAACAATGAACTAAAATTGTTGACAAAACCTGTTTTATGATATAGTAAATTATAGTTGATAATTAAAGAAGTTAGATTGTATGTTGATAAAGTAATAATATTTGTTACATTTGTTATTTTCTGATCCCAGAATATACAATAAGTCAATGTTATGCTTCTTCCAGAAAGAAATATCTCGTTTTATTGGATCTAAAAAGAAAAGGCTTTGATAATGAAAAACAGGAAATACTCAGAAATGCTAAAGACTCAAAGACTTTCTGGAAAACTATTGCGCTCTACAAAAGCACATCTATAATCCAAGGAGAAATAGCTATACAGGACTGGCTGAACTTTTACCGCAAACTAATGACTACAGAGAAAAATTTGAGAATTTGTAATTTACATAATGTGATTTCTCAGAACGATCCTATATTGGACTCAGAGATAACCAATGCAGACATATACAAGGAGATAGCTGGTTTGAAGAGTAACAAGGCATGCGGGCCCGAAGGCATCCCCAATGAAGTATTAAAAATACTCCCTGATTCATACATACTGCTGTTGAAACAACTCTACAATAGTGTTATGACGACTGGAAAATACCCAGCAATTTGGACTAATTCCACTATACACTTAATCTTTAAAAATGGTTATAAGAACAGCCCCTCCAACTACCGAGGTATTGCACTGATTAGCAATGTATCAAAGCTTTTCACTTCAATCCTAAGATCAAGACTGGAGGAATGGGTCGAGGGAAGAAGGGTTATACCGGAAAACCAAGCGGGATTTAGAAAAGGAAGATCATGTATTGACCACATATTTACACTCACTACTTTAATCCAACTATCATTATGAAAAAAGAGGGGAAAACTATATGTCTTTTTTGTCGGTCTAAGGAAGGCATTTGATACTGTAGCTCACTCAATACTTTGGAATAAACTTTACAACCTAGGCATAAGTTACCAATTCATAAGTACGATCAGAAGTTACTACGAACAAGCAACTATAGCTATCAGATGGAAGGGATCATTTACGGAAAGTATTAAGATAAACTCGGGAGTCCTCCAGGGAGAACCACTTTCCCCACTGCTCTTTATATTATTTATCACGGACTTAATCGAAATTTATAATAATTCAGACCTGCCGAGTGTAAATTTGCCAGAATTTGGAGATATCCATTTATTGCTGTACGCCGACGACATAGCAATTATAGGTGAGTCCAGGATGAACCTCCAAAAGAAGATCAAAATACTGAAAGAATATCTCGATGAGAGAACTTAATGACACTAAATGAGTCCAAGTCAAAGATTATGGTGTTCCGTAATGGAGGTAAACCCTCAAATAAGGATAGATGGTTCTGGAATGATAAACCCATAACAATAACTTCAAGATATACATACTTGGGATTCCCTCTGACACCAACAATAACAACTACTCACCCGGCAAATTACTTTAAAGGAAAAGCACTTACAGCAATTAACGCCACACACCCAATATTAATAAAATCAAAAGCAAAGTCAATAAATTTATCAATCAAACTCTTTGATACAATAGTGAGAGCTGTCCTGATGTATGCTGCTCCATTGTGGGCAACAGAGCATAAAGACTTACTGGACAGTATACAAGACATATTTATCCGTAGGTTCCTGAATCTGCCCAGATACACTCCAGGCTACATAATCAGATTAGAAACCGGTCGTATCTCATTGAGTGTAACAGCTTTAAAATTAACCCTGAAGTATTGGCTGCGGGTGTTGAATATGAGCAGTGACAGATTGCAGCGTATATGTTTTAATAGAACACGGGAACTGTCTAATGCTTCGGGCACACCCATCGGTTTCATTAAAAAGCTCACCAATCTGCTTAACAATAATGGATCCCCTGCACTTGTTTCCTGTGATGATCCTGAAACGCTGAGGAGCGCGATTACAGGGCTCTTAAAAACAGCGGCAGACCAATCTATACAAAACGACCTTACAAGAATGGATAAATCTAAGCTATACTCTCACTACAAAGACATTCACATATCTTTCATGACGGAGGGATACCTTTTAGGGGATTTTCCTTTCCCGGTTGTAAGACTACTCACACAAGTTAGAATACTTTCAAGTTTTTTTAGAGAAAACCACACCAAGATGCTCTGCGGTGAGGACCCGATTTGTACCTTCTGTAATTCAAAACTAAAAAAATGAGATCACTCACTATATTTTTGATTGCTCTGCTCTGAAAGAAGAACCCTTATGCTCAAAACTGGGCAACTATGTGCTTCACTTCCATCAATAATTGACAATATGACCCAGAATAAGTATATTGCTACGGCGTTTTATGGTTTCCACACGTCGATATCTAAGAAGAAGGCCAAGTGACACTCACTTTCTTACTGCTACTCTTTTTGTGTTGTTTTTCTTGCTTCCCTCTTTCTCTTTCTTGTTTTTTTTTTTCTTTTTCTTCTGTCTATATCGTTGTTTCCTTTGTCTCACTGCTTTGTTCTTATGCATACCTCTGGTGAATCCTGTATAGGGTCAGTGACCCTAAATAAAGGCTTTTTGTTGTTGTTGTTGAATATACAATAAGTCAGTTTCCATAAAATATTCCAAGACTATTCTTCGCAACCTACTCCTTGCATCAGTTTCATCCAGATAGATCAAATATTGTGGAAATAAATGTAGAAAATTAGCTTGAAATTTTATAAATACAAATAAATTAGCCTATTCTAAGGTTTAAACTCTGACAGTGACTTCTTTTAGAATACTATATTGTATTAAAATTTCATCCATATTGAGTTAAATATTGTGGAAATGTATGTAGAACAAACATTTCATTATTTTTATCTGGAATAATCAATTGAAAACTATATCATCTCGCATGGAGTAATTCACTTGTACGCTATAACTCTCATCACTGAAATGCATGCTTCATGAGATTTGGTTATAATGTTTGTTTGGTTATAGGAATTAAATTGGTAATCTCAACTCTATATTGGGGTTAATATGGTGAGAAATGAGTTGCAGTATATGTGTAGCCACTTGTTAGGAAATCAGAATACATAACCATTTTTTTACAAGGTGGTTAACAGGTAACTTTTTTATAGCTACAAGAAAATAAAGACATAATCCAAATAAATTAATTGTGTGTGACGTTTCGGCAACAGTGTTGTTACTATCAGATAAAATGTTTTTTAGATATTTTTATTACAATAAATAATTAGTGCATGCTAACTCTTCAGGTAACTTATAATTTATTGCAATATAAAATAATATATATTTACAGAGCACAATAATGCTTTTTAATATATCTTTACCAGTTTAGTAGTCATCCACTTCTTCCTCATCACTAAAATAAGAACTCTTTTTATATTTTTTCCTTACAGGCATTGGCTCACTTGTGGAACTGTCTTTGTTTCTTAATTGTTGTTCATAATATATTGCCCCACTCAAACTTTCCAATGCTGGATCTTCACCTTCATTCGATTCTTCCTCTTCTTCAATTTCTATTTGGTCATTTTCTTTTTTCAATTTCCTTTTACGTTCTTTTTTTGGAGGAGGCTCTCTATCACCCAACATATTTTTTGGACAATTGTAACTCAAATGTCCACAATCACCACATTCATAACACTGGCTTTTATCTGTATAATTTTTCCTTCTTATAAACTCTGCAGCCCTTCCATTATCTTTTGCTATACTTGATTTCAATGTTCTTCCAAATAAAACTTGTCCATCTAATCCTCTCACACAACGATGCGCTGAATCTTTATCTAAAAAAAGTACAAAGGCAACTCCTTTACTTTTTCTTGTGAGTCGATCTTTCATAATTGTGACTTTAACAACCTTGCCATATTTTTCAAGAACTTTGTGAAGGTCGGAATTTGTAAGCGAAAAGGGCAATTCGCTAATATACACAGTTGTTTTACTTGGAGCTAATTTAACACTCATTTTGATTTAGACTATGTCTCAAGGATATTTTAAAATCAAGATTTAGAAATTTCAAAACGCTTTGACATTTATTGAAATTTCATTATTTGGTAAACAAAATATATTTTGTAAACAAAAAGTGTCGCTCCTTTAGTACCAAACACATTTCAAAAACAGATTATTTAAGAAATTGTTTATAGAGATAGAAGACTTTTTTGAAAATCATATTTAAATATAAATATTATTAATAAATATTGTGTTTATACTTTTAAAATTATTTTAGAATCTTTAGTCAAATATATTATGAAGGTCTTGCACTTTGAGCATGTTGTATATATATTAATTGATTGTTACCACAGAGTGTGTGTGAGTTCACAGGTAAATAGGCGCTAACCGAAACAGAAAAAAGTTCCTTTGTTTAATATTAGTTTCCCTTTTATATTTTGTTCTCTCTCTTGTAAATCAATAAATATAATGTTTAATTAATAATTATTGGAATCAGTTTCATTAATAATTCTAGCAAAGTCAACAATTGGTAGCAGAGCGTGGTTTGTTCAATATAAAGCTAAAAAGCGAAAATATTTAATCTGAAGATTGAGCAAGAAGTTTATTCTGATCGGTAAACTGAATATATTATATAGATTAAGTTAAATTATATCTATGTATTGCATGTTTAAAAAAGCTACCCAATATTTAAATAAATCTATCTATATATATATATAAAATTGAATGTCTGTCTGTCTGTACTCTATAGATTCAAAAACCATACATCCAATCGCCGTGAAATTTTGGGATATTATTAGCTATATCCCCGGGAAGGTTTTTGAAAAATAATTTCTTGAATATCTTGAATATCCTTAGAGTTATTTGCAGATTTGTAGATTTAACTCGAAAGCAGCGCCCCCATTGCGACGATGATAACAAGTTTTTTTATTTATTAATTTTCTTATCACTAAGTTTATTATCTTAAAGATTATTTATCAAAAGTAAGATTTTCTACATATTAATTGCACAAAAGTCAGAGTTAGTTTTATTATTTATCTACAACATATATATTGGGAGAATAGATAAAATGATGATTTTGTAATGTAGAAAATTAGGAAAGATAAAATTAAGGATGACACGGCAATTTATTTGAGACAAGAATAATGATACATTTCCAAGGCAAATATACTATTCCTTTAACTTCCAATTACTGAGGGAACCAATTAATATTGATTTTATTCAACTTTTCGAGTATTTTTCAAGGGACCGGGAAAAAATGTTCACTTTATCGAGAGTTTCAAATTTACGAGTTTCAAATTATCAAAATATATATATTATTATTTTTATAAGTTTATAGAGAATTGTTTTAACAAATGTTCGTTAAACAAACCTTTACTCGGGTAAAATCCCCGGGTACTTCCGCTAGTTATATATATAAAATTGAATGTCTGTCTGTGTGTACACAATAGATTCAAAAACCATACATCCAATCGCCGTGAAATTTTGGGAAATTATTAGGTATATCCTGTCACAGGGGAGGAATATGGGCTAGGGGAGGGGGTGATTATGTCATGTTTTAGAAGTTGAGATACCTGGTCCTGAATTTCCTTCTGGTAGGCATAGGGAGTTCGGTATGATCGGAGGGAAATAACCTTATCGGAAATAATTTTGAGCTTTACAGGGGTTATGTTGAGTGGTAATACATTGGATTTATTGATAGGGAAAATATCTTTAAAATAATACAATAATTGCTGATAAGGTATAGGCATTTCTGGGCATTGTTCGATAAATTATTTAATCATTAATTCTCTGGAGGGGCATGGGCTAGTAGAAAGGTTATTAAGGTTGTAAAGGTGAGAGGGGCATTCAGGGGAAGATTGATAAAAATTACTGAGGGTTGTTGGTAAGCAAGGCTCACGTGGAGGTTGGAAATCGTCAACGCTTAAGCTAACCGAGTGAATTATGGGTCGTTTAGGATTAGCAGTTATTATTCGCGAGCTGTGCTTACAAGTGGGAAGGTCACATACAAAATGGTACAAATGTTTAGGTACTGGAACACTATTTTGAAGTATAATTGATTATGAAAATCTATTGATAATCTTAAAAATTGCATAACATGAATAGAGAGAATACCAAATTCAAGGGGTGAATTTAAAATATAAAATGTTTCATTAAAATTATTAAATTGTATTGGTAAGGTAACTAATCCGATTGGTGTGGCATGACTAGATATAGTACAGATAATAACATCATTGTTAATAGGGGTGGAACAAATGAAACTATTAAAATTTTTAATATATTCAAATTGATTCAAACTAATTATGGAAACATTGGCACCAGAGTCAACTAGGAATGGCATCTTTAAAGAATAAATGATAGGGGTTAAAACAATTGTGTGTGTGTGTGTGCACTTACAGGCGTATGCTGGTTTAGGGCGCAAGTAGGCTCATTGAACTCCGGTGGAGCTCTGTTGCCGAAGTTGGAATTACTTGGTTTCTCCCGAGCTCGTCGTTGCTGAGGTCTCGTAGACACCTGCAGGCCAAGTCGATCTTTGGTGTTGCTCGACGTTGTGGACCACAGGTGTAAAGGTCCGAAATATCCGCTGGTAGGGCCCTCGCTGCTGACACTGTGCGTGCCAGTGTTGTCCGCCACAGTAACGGCAAGGATATGGTGGGGTCTTGTCCACGGTGGTGGAAAGTGCTCTGCTCTGGCGCGGTGATCGTTGTTGGGCAGCTTTAGTGCTGGTGTTATCCCCTTCGTAGGCCAGCTGCTGGGCTAAGCACAACCATTTTTCTGGTTCCGAGGGTTGTGCTATCTTTAACAGGTTGCCGTAGGGGCGTGGCACACCGTTGGATAGTGCTTGCACGATGGCACTCTTGGAGGGTTGATCGCCAATCCTATTCGGACCTTGTTCTTGTAGTAGGTCTCGATCTCGGCCATCGACGTGCATTTAAGCTCATAGAATCTTGAAGAGTGAAGCTAGGGCGTCGGGGATAGACGGCGCAGAGTGACTCCTTGACCTCTTCATAAGTCTTATTGAGTAGAGCCAACTCTTGTGCAATTTTGCGAGGTTCGCCTCTGAGTGATGATAGAGCCTTTCGAGTTTGACGTGTTGGCTCTAAGTTGTGAAATTTCGGCTGAGACTCAAGTTGTGAGAAGTATGCGGCAGGTTCATCTCCGTCGTAGGTGATTGCTTCTTTAGCATCACGGTTCAAAAGTTGGTCGAGACAGAGGGTGAGAGCTCGAAGAGAAGCGGCTACAGTAGAGTCGGTTGTTGAGTCTTGTGGAACCTGGTTGTGGGTTTGTCCGATCATCGTGGTCTTGCTTCTGGTTTTCTTCATACTCTGGTATATGAGGGATTTGCTTCTCGACCAGGTCTTATCCTGTCGACTTTTATGTGGTATAATATAATAAGGTGGAAAGAGAAGGAACCCAGACAACCAGCGAGAGAGAGGGAGAGAGAGGGGCCTGCCACCGCTGAGCAGCCGTTCGTGTCGCAAACAATCACCAACTGTCCTAAAAGTCCCAAGGTGTTGACGGACGGGCCCCATTTGCCGCCCCTTGGAATGTCGCTGCTGTCTCATTTGACCGGACTTTACATCCCGTCTCTCTCTGGGCTGGCTCTAGGTTTGCTTTATTATTCCTGGAAGATTATATATTATGACATATATATATATGTGAAATCTTGGGACCTCTTGGACCAGTGTTACCTGATGCTAGACGAACCTCGATGTCAACTCTACCGTGCAGTCGTGGTGGAAGGCGACACAGCTGGGCCAAAGGTGAAATAAGCAAACAGAGATTCCACTTAGAAGCGTCTGAACGTCAAGAAGGAATGGGACGAGGAGATTTCTGGCAGGAAAGGGTTTACCTTTTATCGGAGCGTCCGGCGGACTGGTGCTGAAACAAAGGTTGGCTAAGGACTGACTATCTGAGGCTCGGGGCCTCCTTTTATAGCTGAGCTGGGTCCATGCAGGTCACTGCCCTTTTCTGGCGTAAACAGAGGGGGAAAGTTATATTATCCAGGAGGGCCACGACCTCGTGAAAGTTGGACTGAGTTTGCTAGGCCTTCTTTTCTATTCTCCCCTAAGCCTGATTAGTTAAACCTTAATTTTCTCCTGTTAGTCTCCATTCCTTCTATCTGTACAGTTGCTATACTTTATTAGATTCTTACGCGGTACAGATTGATGTCAGTTGAGGCTTTCTATTTGCAGTAAATAACAAGTTATATACAATCACGTGATGGACATGTGGTAGTAGATATCTGGATTATTTACAACAATTCCCTGGTCTTAAATCATCACAGATGGCCCCGGATGTGAGAGGGTTCATATGGAGGGATTTAAGAGAGCGGAATAGGAAGACTGTTATTAAGGAAGCATTTTTTAAAAATTAATTTAAATGAGTTGGTATATAACATGGGGTTGATTTCTATGTATTCATAAGAGATAATAAAGTATAAACAACTAATACTAAACATACAAGTAAAAATAAAAATAGGAATAAAAGCTTTAATAGAGGACATATAATGATTATAGGTAAAAATATAAATGATTGGATGGGTAAATCATGATCTTTTCGTGATGGGCGTTAGAAAAGGTTGAGGGGTTATTTGTGATTAGGTTGAGGCAATGTCACCTTGACTCAAGTCCCAAACCATTTAATGTGCACGGCGCGGAAGACCTAGGCCATGTTTCACATGTAAATTTAAGGACCTAATAAAGTTACAGTACCACAATCGAATAGTAAGATAAGGGTGATTGTTATGGGTTTGATGAATTAGTCGTTATGACGTACGCATGCAGGATAAATGAAGGCGAAGATCAGCTACCAGAAATCAAAGTTTTAATTGGAGTCGTCAGGGGCTTAGCGAGAAATAGAGTAAAATAAAAAAGATGTGCCAGCGTGTGGCATGAGAGTGCCCTGGAATATATTTAAAAAAAAATACAATTTGCATGTGTCCAAGCCAGAAGTTGGGATAGGTAAATCTGGGGGACGGTGTGTCAATATTGTTAATTACGAAATCAAAGTAGGTCAAGTCTAGCCTGAAAGGAGTTAAAAGTTCCTGCGTAAAAGGAATGTTAGTATTTATTAAGAAATAACCTTTAAAATGGTTGATTAAGAGGTTATTGAAACTTGCCCTGTTTTTAGATCATGATTTTTAGTTTGTTTATAAAAGAATATATCATTGAGATATGAAGTTGCGAAATTAAGGCTTTGCATATAGCGTTAAAGGATTTGAAAATCGAAATAGAATTGCGAAGTTATATGCAAAGTAATCTTTAAAAAAGTAAAAATAGTGATGACATAATACAAAGATTAACACACTATAGCGGTATATAAGGGGTAATAGAAAGTGAACATATTAAATAAAAAAAAGAGCAATAATATACTCGATAGCATTGAACATGGTAGCGGAAGATGAAACAATGTAAATAACATCTAATTTATAAAGTGAGAGAAAATATGAAATGACAAATGCAAATTAGTGATATAAACATGAAATACAAACTTGAGATTATTAGATATGAAAGACAAAATATAAAGTTGATTATAAAATAGTCATAAAGCAAAAGTAAATAAGCTTTGGTAAAGAAAAATAAAATAAAATGACAATAATCTAAACTGATTGGTTGACGTAAAAAAAATATAAGAGCTAGTTAATGATTATATAAAGAATATTTTAAAAAATGTTCATCGAGAAAGAAGAGCAAGTAAGATTATACATAGAAATTATATATCGGGAAAGAAGGTAAAGTTGTAGGCCAAATGTATGTTCCTGTTTTTTAGGATGGGTGGAGAGAGCTTAAAATTGTCCTCGGATGATATCTTTGGTCTTGTTGGCCTAAGTTGTTCTAACTTATCGAATTTGTTTTATGTTTGACTCGACTCGTGGATCACATTGTTTCCAACTGTGAAACTCACTGAGTCCTAATGTTGTCGATTTTTTGTTCCCTGCGCCACGTTTAGGTGAAAACGTGATTCTTCCTAAAGCGGCATTTATATTGTGTGTGCAGGAAACACGGCGATCTGTTCTAACCGATCAAGGGTTTTTTTAAACATATGTGGGTGTGTGTGATTTTTGTAGGTAAAATGTTGTCCTTGGAGCTAAGTGTCGATGTTAAGTGGACAAGTTAATTGAGGGCGAGAGAATCTAGACCTGGTGACTTGGTTTTGGTTTATTAATGAAAAAATAGATATTTTAATTCATTGGGGTCAGTAGGCGGGATTAGATTTTGGATTAATTAGTTATTCTGTTAGTGGACTGATTTGTTAGTGACAGTAGAATGGACGTGTTATACAAGTTATTGCGTCATTGGGAGCGACCTTGCCGTTCGCGAAAATTGCACCGGGGCTAGGCCTGGTGTTGAGAAACCAAGGGGTGCACACAGTAGTACCACCCCCCCGCCTTCGCGTTGGTTCCCCGCGTAAACCTCAGAACCTCAGAGGTCCTTGATTCGACGGCAGATTCAGGGAGTACTGTGATCAAAGGTTCGAGGGCTAAAGGGGGGGAAGTCCTATTGGAGCTTTAGGACGGGTTTAACTAAGTCCGAACGAGAGGGCTCGGTCAGCAACCTTGCTATGAACTCTCGGAGACGCCTGTGGGTGAGTGGTCAACCCCATTGTAGCCAGACCATACTGGCGGGCGCGAGGGGCCTACCAATGGCCGCTCGGTGCATGGAGAATGCATCATTCCTTTTGGCTGTGTGGACCTAGATTACGGAGAAAGCCTGGGATGCAAGGGCCATAGAAGCCTATATCATCCCTGGCTCAGTCTTTGATTGAGCCGAATTTTTATTCTGTAGTTATTTGTGCGGGGAAGGAGTTTTTCCCGCCCTCTACAATCACTCTAGAGGGGAGTGAGTGGAGAGGCGTCTCTGCGTGTTGTCCTCCGTCGGGGTGCCACTGGCTGATGTCCAGTGAAGCTGTAAGCTGGCCGTCTGCCCTTGGTTGTCTGAGGCGAGGCGCACGTGTCTTGAAACTCTTGGGTCTTCGCTCTGTGTGTGCGTCATTGGGAGCGTCCTTGCCGTGCGCACCATGAAAAACCAAGGGGTGCACACAGTAGTACCACCCCCCCGCGTTCACGACGTTCCCTGCGTAAACCTCAGTACCTCAGAGGTCCTTGATTCGACGGCAGATTCAGGGAGTACTGGATAAGGGTTCGAGGGCTAAAGGGGGGGGGAGTCCTATTGGAGCGTAGGACGGGTTTAACTAAGTCCGAACGGGAGGGCTCGGTCAGCAACCTTGCCAATAAACTCTCGGAGACGCCTGTGGGTGAATGGTCAACCCCATGGAGCCAGACCTTAATGGCGGGCGCGAGGGGCCTACCAATGGCCGCTCGGTGCATGGAGAAAGCATCATCCCTTCTGGCTGTGTGACGTGGTTTTCAGCGAAAAACAGGGGATGCAAGGGCCGTTGAGCCTATATCGTCCCTGGCTTTGCCGAATTTTCTATCTGTATTTATTTGTAGCGGGGAAGGAGTTTTTCCCGCCCTCTACAATCACTCTAGAGGGGAGTGAGTGGAGAGGCGTCTCTGCGTGTTGTCCTCCGTCGGGGTGCCACTGGCTGATGTCCAGTGAAGCTGTAAGCTGGCCGTCTGCCCTTGGTTGTCTGAGGCGAGGCGCACGTGTCTTGAAACTCTTGGGTCTTCGCTCTGTGTGTGCGTCATTGGGAGCGTCCTTGCCGTGCGCACCATGAAAAACCAAGGGGTGCACACAGTAGTACCACCCCCCCGCGTTCACGACGTTCCCTGCGTAAACCTCAGTACCTCAGAGGTCCCTGATTCGACGGCATATTCAGGGAGTACTGGATAAGGGTTCGAGGGCTAAAGGGGCGGAGAGTCCTATTGGAGCGTAGGACGAGTTTAACTAAGTCCGAACGGGAGGGCTCGGTCAGCAACCTTGCCAATGAACTCTCGGAGACGCCTGTGGGTGAATGGTCAACCCCATGGAGCCAGACCTTAATGGCGGGCGCGAGGGGCCTACCAATGGCCGCTCGGTGCATGGAGAATGCATCATCCCTTCTGGCTGTGTGACGTGGTTTTTCAGCGAAAAACAGGGGATGCAAGGGCCGTTGAGCCTATATCGTTCCTGGCTTTGCCGAATTTCTATTCTGTAGTTATTTGTAGTTATTTGAAAAACCAAGGGGTGCACACAGTAGTACCACCCCCCCCGCGTTCACGGCGTTCCCTGCGTAAACCTCAGTACCTCAGAGGTCCTTGATTCGACGGCAGATTCAGGGAGTACTGGTTAAGGGTTCGAGGGTTAAAGAGGGGGAGTCCTATTGGAGCGTAGGACGGGTTTAACTAAGTCCGAACGAGAGGGCTCGGTCAGCAACCTTGCCAATGAACTCTCGGAGACGCCTGTGGGTGAGTGGTCACCCCACTGTAGCCAGACCATACTGGCGGGCGCGAGGGGCCAACCAATGGCCGCTCGGTGCATGAGATTGCATCATCCCTTCTGGCTGTGTGACGTGGTTTTCAGCGAAAACAGGGGATGCAAGGGCCGTTGAGCCTATATCGTCCCTGGCTTTGCCGAATTTCTATTCTGTAGCTAAATGGGATATCGGCGTAGATTAATTGCTTAGGGAATTAGAACGGTATATAGTAAAAGGCACGCACTAATATTTAATTTAATAGCTGGCGAAAGTTCATTAGAAAACACGGGGTGGCGACGGGCCGTGACAATGTCGGCTGTTTGTTTGCTCGTGTCCAGCGGAAAAAGGGGGTGCGAATCTATTTTTGGTGCGATTCCGGATTTAGGTCAGGGGCCCTTTGCGGAGCTGCTTGCTTTCTTCCAACTTATTGGAAGATCTCTGCAGTAAGGTGCAGAAAAGGAGCTGAGCAAGTCGGGTGTATAAGACGGGATTTCTGAATGTCAAATATTGGTTAAATTCTACTAAGTGCACATCAGGTGTTACGCGAGGTGTTTGAATTAGAGGCTGGGGCACGAGGAATAATATATTTTCTGTATAGTATTTAAGTTTGTTCACATGAACTGTATCATCTTCTTTATTTAGGGGTCGATTGGGTCTGTTAATTCGAACTACGTTCGGAGATATTATTTCTATAATTGTAAACACAAAAGCGTTTTGATTTGTCACGTTTGGTGACAAGCGTTATGGGCCTGACATAGGGAGATACAGAGGTTGTAATTATCCCGTTTTCAAGCATTTGTTCGATTTGTGTTTGTATTTCGAAAATCCGGATATTGTATCTATTGATATTAAATCGAATGGTTGTTGTGTTTCGAGGTTGTTGCGGACTTAGTAAAAATGTTATTCAGTGATATCAGGCTAAAGTGAGTGAAAGTGCGACTTTCGACGTGGACACGCTTTGAGGTGAGAAGTCACAGGCGTGAAGGCGTCTTTGGCCTGAAAAGTGAAAGAGTTTTGTGGTGTGGCTCTGTATCAAGAAGTGAAAATTTGTCAATGAAAATGTGCCACGTGAAGTCGTTGTTTTGTACAAAATCTAACCTGTTTCACCATGAATAACAAATTTACTAAAGTCATGGGTGCTGGTTGTACGAACATATATCGAGAATTTTTATATTGTTAGTAGATATGGCACGTTTAATGTGAAAAATCTTTTTTTTTGTGTGTTTAGTGGGGCGACGTTATGGAGCTTGTGTGGCTCGAAATTAGATTTGGGTGTTAAGTCGCGCGCTAAAATTGTTGCCAATTGGAAAAAGTGATGTGAGAGGGCTTTGTTTATTTTGTTGAGAGAGATTTTTTGATGATTAAATATGCATGTAAAAGGAAGGTACGAGGGAGTGTAGCTATGTTGGACTTTGGTGTAGCTATGTTGGAATAGTTTTGGAAGGCTGTGACTTAGGTTACTTCTGTCCAAAGCTATGAAATAAAAGGACATAGGGGCGTTGAAAATAGGATTAGGAACATTACAATGAGACCAAATAAGAGTGTTGGAGTTCACCACGTGTGAGCAACCCGTTCCAGGAGAGGAAAATTTAGTAAATGGGACAGTTGTATTAACCTGTCCATGGGACACGTGTTGCTTGCACGAGGTGAATTCGTACAATATAGTTGGTAGGGGTACATTATATTGATATAGGAGTAGCTGAGGACAGTTTTGAATTAGTAGAAATCGTTTTATGGAATTAAGGGATAAAATGCCAAAAGGCAAGGGTGTATCTATAATATGGCACTTCAAGTTCTGCGTTATATGACCTATTTTTAAGTTTAAAAATGAATAACCCATGGTGAAAACATTGTTAGCTATGGCGTTAATAGTAAAGTTAAATGGGTAGATATTCTATTTTGCAAACTGGTTTCTATTATTTTAAAAGTATTCCGACTAATTATATCGATAGATGCTCCTGTATCAAGTAGTAGAGGTAGGTTTACATTATTGGACAGTTCAGCTCGAACGAGCAATTGTTCAACAAAAGTTATGTGAGGAGGAACCTACTGTTGTGCTGTCTTGTGGGTTGTTGCCGTGGTTGGAGGATCCTTGGGACAGTTAGAGTTCATTGTTTGCGCTGGGCTCGTGGTTTAGAGATGGTCGGGGGAGCAGGTAACATACGCTCGCGTGTTGGTAACTCGGAGGGGCGCTTGCAGGAGATTTGGTGGCTTTCTCAGTCTTGTAGAGTATTGTAGTTGGGCCCGATCAGTTTGGGCGTCGTAGTTGTCTAAGCAAGTCTGCGCCTCGTACGAACCATTGTAGCGCGGGAGCTCCACATCTCGCGATAGTCCGGTCGCCGCGAACAGCTGATGTAGCGTCCTGGTCAAGCTCCCCAGGATATCCGATACCGCCGGCGGGGGCGTGGCGTGGCGCCCTCGTGGCTGGGGGGAACTTCCTGCGTCCTACCGAGAGTGTTTTCCAGCTTTGGAAAAGTGATGTTTTCGCCACTTTCGTAGTCGGGATCGGACTCCATGGGCTACTTTGAATCCTCCCCTCTTCCCTGTTCCACCTTTCTGTACAGACAGTGGTCTACTTGCTTACTTGTACCTTGGCGTCCACGATCCTGTCGACTCTTTGGACGGGGTAGTCTGTGATATCTTGGGACCTCTTGGACCAGTGTTACCTGATGCTAGACGAACCTCGATGTCAACTCTACCGTGCAGTCGTGGTGGAAGGCGACACAGCTGGGCCAAAGGTGAAATAAGCAAACAGAGATTCCACTTAGAAGCGTCTGAACGTCAAGAAGGAATGGGACGAGGAGATTTCTGGCAGGAAAGGGTTTACCTTTTATCGGAGCGTCCGGCGGACTGGTGCTGAAACAAAGGTTGGCTAAGGACTGACTATCTGAGGCTCGGGGCCTCCTTTTATAGCTGAGCTGGGTCCATGCAGGTCACTGCCCTTTTCTGGCGTAAACAGAGGGGGAAAGTTATATTATCCAGGAGGGCCACGACCTCGTGAAAGTTGGACTGAGTTTGCTAGGCCTTCTTTTCTATACTCACCTAAGCCTGATTATTTAAACCTTAATTTTCTCCTGTTAGTCTCCATTCCTTCTATCTGTACAGTTGCTATACTTATTAGATTCTTACGCGGTACAGATTGATGTTAGTTGAGGATTTCTATTTGCAGTAAATAACAAGTTATATACAATTACGTGATGGAACATGTAGTAGTAGATATCTGGATTATTTACAACAATTTCATGGTCTTAAATCATCACATATATCCTTATATCTATAAAAATGAAATCCAAAATCGATGTTTGTTATCGCGTTGCGAAAAATTTACAGAATCAATCATTATGAAATTTCGCATGTAGGTAGCTGAAGATTTCGTTTAACATATAGGCTATTCAAAAAACTAAAAGAGTTAATGTGCTTTTTTAAAAAATAAAAACCAAAAAGCGTTATTTCCAGCCTTTTACCGCTTGGGCGCAGCACTGGTCGCGACGATAAATGAATTTGATTGGTTAATAATTAACACGTGGTTTGTTTACACGATGAATGTTAGTTTGTTCACACTATGAATGTTTTTAAAAGGTAAGATTATTCAATCGCCGTGAAACTTTAGGAAGTTATTTACTATACTACTGGGAATATTTCTGGTTTGAATTCGATTTGAAATAAATATGCTTTGCAATTTTATTTGCAAATTTTCTACTTTCACTCGCAAGCAGCGCCTCTCGCGGATTCTGGTGATATTACATTTATAAATAGTAAAAATGCTGAAATATGTTCCAAGTATGATAAATTTAATCAGAAATATAGTAATATAATATTCTAAAGACGTTGTAAAAAAACTTGGTATTTCAATATTAATATATTTAAAGAAAATTTGTAAAGTTTTTGTGTTAAATGTTGAAATGTTCTAATGTTAAAATATATTTTTACATTGTTAATTTAATTTGCTGTTGTTTTATAATTATGAAGATGCAAATTTAATTGTTGTTGTTTTTATCGTTTGTTTATATATAAAATTGCACTGTATATGATGATGATAACAAAAATGAATTTTAAATTAATATACATAATTCATTGAGAGAAAAAAAGAAATAATCTTTTATAAAATCCACAAACGTGACAATATCTTATTTGAATTTAATAAATGTTTTAAAAAAAATGTTTCAAAAATATATTCAAACACATATAACAATATTTATATACGTTTATAAATCTATATAGAGGTGGATTGGATGTTTTCTAGAATCGTTTTAACAAATGTTCGTTAGGCAAACTTTTACTCGGGTAAAAACCGGGCGAAGCCGGGTACATTCGCTGAATACAGTTATTTAGAAATGTTTGTTTTGGCAAGATACTATTCCTTCAACTTCAAATTACCGAGTGGACCAATTAATATTGATTTTATTCAACTTATCGAGTATTTTTAAAGGGACCTGAAGAAAATTTCAAATTATCGAGAATATAGACAAGTGTAGATTCAGTATAGGAATTGGATGTTTGCTAGAATCGTTTTAACAAATGTTCGTTAGGCTAACTTTTACTAGGATAAAACCGGGCAAAGCCGGGAACATATATATATGTGAAAAAATAGTACAAATGTAACATTGTACTTGGATAAGGTGCGTAAATTAAGAAAAAGGCATCTCCTTATCGTGCAACTGAAAGTTGCTGATGGCTGGCGCCATCTATCGGAATAAATATCAACTATTCTCGTTGATTTTTAATTATTCCAGAATTGGCCAAATACCCATTCTTGATTAATCAATGGCGCCAGCCATCAGCAACTTTCAGTTGCACGATAAGGAGATGCCTTTTTCTTAATATATATATATGTATATATAAAGCAATACTCAAAGCCTCCCCGCATAAGTTTCTTTTTTGTGAAAAATCACTATTAATTTCAAAGAGAAATACGTACTATTTCTAACTTTTTGGATGACGTATGAAAAGGTTGAATATATGAAGAGTAATGGTCTATATATGATTGGATGACGTATGAAAGGGTGAAAATATGAAGAGTAATGGCGAACGGAAAAATAAAAGTGTCCAGGGGCGGGAATCGAACCCACAACCTTCTGCTTACCGGGCAGGTGCCATGTCCACTAGGCTACCCTGGACGTATTTTTCCGTTCGTAACTAATACTTAAAGTAACTTATAATACATTATAAATGACTGCGGCGTATGATTATAAAGCAATACTTAAAGCCTCCCCGCATTGTGGGTTCGATTCCCGCCCCTGGACACTTTTATTTTTCCGTTCGCCATTACTCTTCATATTTTCACCCTTTCAAACGTCATCCAATCATATATAGACCATTACTCTTCATATATTCAACCTTTTCATACGTCATCCAAAAAGTTAGAAATAGTACGTATTTCTCTTTGAAATTAATAGTGATTTTTCACAAAAAAGAAACTTATGCGGGGAGGCTTTAAGTATTGCTTTATAATCATACGCCGCAGTCATTTATAATATGTATATATGTTTGTCGGCTATGCACGCCCTCAATATGTAACTAATCTCGCTGAAATTTGATGGACAGAGAGTTAAATCTGGAAGAGTTTTTTGTCGCGCTTTAACCAAGAAAAATTATAATTAACCAGGTACTGAGCAACAATATTTTTTTAGTCAGAAATGATTATGACAATATTGCTATATCATGCTTGATCGACATAAACAAAATTCTTTAGGGGAATATTTACCAAAACAGACCACGGGCGAAGCCAGATAATAATTTTCAGTAGGCAGGAACAAAATTCTACCAGCGAAACATTCACTCGAGCAGAAGACACACGAAGCCAGGTCATCTCTATATATAAAATATCGTTTCTCGGCCTTTTGGCTAAGATCATGTAGTATATCTCTAGATATTTTTATTAATATATATCTTTTTAAAAATCTATTCAGTAGAGAGAGTGGATATGTTTTCTCGAAAATATATCTTATATATGTAATATGGCCAAAAGTTATTACACTGCAATATTTGATGTATTACACTGTTGTAGAATCCTGTCGACTTAACCGTTCTGTGACAATATCGTTGCGGAATTTCTTGTTGTTCGATTTGAATGGTGAGGATTGGTTGAAACGCAGTCGTTGAGTGGCAAGTGAAGCACACAGTTAGGAATAATCAGGACACATGATGAGGTTTGAAAATAAAAGGCAACTGGGTTGGAGGAAAGAAAGCTTGAGAAGAGCGGAGCGATTTGGATTGTTAATTATCTGATCACATGGTGGTGATTGTACTTAGCTGCGGGATGAGCAGAGGGAGAGAGGCCTCGAGAGTAGATGTCACCTTGTTGGAAGCGGAATCACAACTGTAGGTGTTGTTCCTATGAGAGCCAAATCACTACTAGGTCCGAACTCGGCGAGAACGAGTGAACAACTGACCATTCTTGCTTCTCGATTTAACACCAAGACTCAGTTTCTTTTTGATTGGTCGAGAGATGTCACATGATCTTTTCCTATTGGTCGACCTATTTAGGTACTGTCTTCTGATTGGCCCGGCGGTTTTCTTTGGTGTTGCTTTTGCCGGAAGATATATCCGATTTCGCCAGGAAGTGTTGGGTAGCTCGACGCTTATAACTTCGGCGGATATTAGATACGTCCTGTCTTTGCCGGAAATATTGGGCGTTAGCTTAACATTTATAACTTCTGCGGTCACTAGATACGTCCGGCCTTCTGTCAGGAAGTATTGACTGTACAAGTTATTTATAATTGTGCCCGCTTTAAACCTATTTCCTATGTTTGGTTGCTACTTCTTTCCTCCAGTTACCTTGTTCTTTATTAAATCTTTGAAAATCATACATTGTACATGCATAGTGGGTCGGGGGTGCATACAATTATATACAAATTATGACAGATGCGCCCCCTACATGTGAAGAATTCAAGAAGGGGTTAGCCTGAGAGAATTCTGTAAAGTGAAAAATAATTTTGTGGGAAAATTAGTTGTGGGTATTGAGAGTCTATATACAAGCATTGGTGGCGATATAAGAAGTAAAATAGAATGGTGTTGATGATATAGGTTGAGTATAATTAATAGAAATCAAAAAATTTTTTAATTGTAAGAAATCAAAATGAATGCTATGGTACATAGTGGATTAAAAAGAAAGGAGAATGCGCCTAACTAATTTCTACTCGAAATTGGAGATAATAACGAGGGAGTTCTATTAGGGCTTTTGAGAAATCAAAAATAAAAATGAAAAGTTGGAAGAAATCAAAGTAAATGCTTGGTTGCATGTTGGAAAAAAAAATGCTTCGTTGCATGGTGAAAAAAAAAAAGAAAAATGCCTAACTAATTTTTGCTCGAATTTTGAGAAAAGAAATCGAGGAAATTTCATAAGGTCTTTTGAGAAATCAAAAATAAAAATAAAAATAAAAGGTTTTTGAGCGAAATCAAAGTTGAGTGCTTGGTTGAATGAAAAAAAAAAAAGGAAAAATGAAAAATAAAAAGGTTTCAAAAATAGGATGATTTAATGTTTTTAGTGTAACCGAAAACCAATGAGTTTTCGTTGATAATGAAGTTATGGCAATATAAGCTAAGTGGTAAATAGAATGATAATTGATAAATAAAAATGATAATATAAACTAATTGGAAAAAAATGATAATTAATGATTAAAAGTGATAATAAGTTGAATAAATTGATAAATTGATTAAATATTTAAATTTTAATTGAGAGAAAATAATGAAAATGATTAATATGAAAAATAAGGTGTATTGGTTTGAACCCTTTTGTATCTACATGCCCTATACATTTTTTTAATTGCTCAATTATGCCCTATAAATTTTTTGTCTCATCTGTAGCGACACTTAGGTGAAAACGTGATTCTACCCCTCAAGTGCGTTTATGCTATGTGTACAGGAGACATGGAAATCTATATAACCTTTATGTGTAATTTTTTGTCTTTGTGTGTGTTGTGAAAAAATGTTAGAAGTCTGTTGTGTAAGAAATGTGTGAGCGAGTTCTATGTGTTGTCTTGTGGATGTGGAATTGGATGGTAAAAATCGATATGTAGACTCGAACTGGAATTCAAAATCGGTGGCATAGAGAGGTTCCCAGTTGACCTCAATAGGGGACCTTCTCATTGTAATTAGAGATACGGAAGCGGGGTGTGTCGGGCAAAAGAGAGGGAATGAAATGGGAGATCGGACGAGGCGCTCCGCTTTGTTTGCATAGGCCGAATTTATCGCCGCGGATTACACTTCCTGTCGCGGTGTCTCAAAATTCTCACTTCCTGCCGTCTAATTTATTTTGGGTGCGGCTCAGATCTTGTTTTTGGAGTGTGACTTCTCCAACACTGGTTGCTCATCTTTCAGTTACTTCTATCTCTTCGGAGTTTATTTAGATTTTCTGCAAAGATGGTTCCTAAAATTATGAGAAGTTTTATAAATGTTTGTCCACAATGAAGAACTGCTTGTCCACAATGAAAAACTGCTTGTCCACAATGAAAAACTGCTTGTCCAAAATTAAAAACTGCCTCTTGTAGTTCGAAAATTTTATGAGCGGACATGGTATAGATAAATAAATAATTAAGGAATAAAATTGGGATACATTTGTATGGTAGAACTAACAAATAAAGGATGAAAATCAGATGAAAAATAGGGTATTGCCCCATGTTCCTCCAGATTTTTGTAAATGGGGACTCTGAAATATTTGCCTGAACCTTATTAATTGTAGAATTTAGATGATTGGTAGGTTCGCAGTTCTCCTGTTTGATCGTTAATGGTTTTATTAGCGATATGTCGGTGGTAATTGATTTAGGTTGAGCTGTGTGATCGTTCTGACGTGGGTGGTGTAATTTTGGCATTGTTTGTGTTGTGTGTACGCTGTGTTTTATGTACGAATTTTGTTTTGCTTTGGGGCCTGTGTCGGTATTTTTACGTGAAGGTTGGTTGTATTCATCGATTCTTCTAGCGAATCGGCAGGTGGGGCAGGTTTTTACCTGTTTTGCGATGTCTTGTGTCATGTTCTGCCAATAATATTGTGACGAGATGAGTCTCGTCATCTTGGAGATGTTTGGGTGGTGGTGTTGTGTGTGTACGGATTTAAGAAGTCTGGTTGTAAGTGAACTTGGGACTATAGTTTTAAGTACTCCTTTTCGGGAGACGGTGCGCAGTTTATTGTGATCCATAGTCACGCGAGATTTTCCCGGTGGAGAAGACTGTTGGCTCTTTATGAGTGGCGCATCTAGAAAGCCACAAAATGGGATACGAGTTACAACGCCCGTTTCATATTGTTGTACTCCATTTATGCTACGGACCTCATATTCGTATCTTGACAGTCTTAACCTCCATCGAAACAATCTGCCTGATGGGGCTTTGATCTCTTTCAACCACTGCAATGCAGGATGGTCAGAAAGTATTGTAAACTTTCTGCCCATTAGACAGGCGCGGAAGTTATCCACACTTTCCACAATGGCTAGACATTGTAGTTCCAAGTCTGAATAATTTCGCTCGTGACCACGCAGAGAGCGGCTGAAATGTTGAACTGGGTATGTCTTCCCATCAGGGTAGACTTGTTTAAGAATACCTGCAATGCCGAATGTTGAGGTGTTACAGTGTACCTGGCATGGCAGATCTTCTTGGTAAAGGTATAATGTGGGGTGTGTGGTAAGGCTTTCTTTCAGGTTAGTGAACGCTTTCTGGCATTCGTCACTCCAGACCCACATGACATCCTTTTTTAGAAGGTTGACAAGTGGCGTCCGCAAGCGGGCGTGGTCCGGAATGAACTCTTTATAGGCGTTCACAGCTTTTAGGAAAGATCGCAATGTTTTTCGATTGTGTGGTTGTTTGGTGGCGTGAATTTTTTCTATGTTTTGTGTAGACGGGATGATTGTATTATTCTTAACGGTTGTGCATGCGCTTGTTTGTTGTTGTTGTCTTTTGGTGTGCGTGTTGCGTTTGTTGTGCGGGTTGTGCGTGTTTGTTGCGTGGTGACGTATGGGTGCGTGTATGTTGTGAGGTACATTTGCGTGGTAAGTGGGTGAGCTGTGTCGGTGTACGGACGCTTTTTTGGGCATTATTGGAATTGTAGGTTGAAGTCGTGGTGGCTTTATATTTTGTGGGCATATAGTACTGGTAATTGGGTTGAGTGAAAAGTTGCGTGGTGTGAGATTAGAATGGTGGCATGTAAATATTTGGGGTTTTGGCAATGAATGCAGGCAAGGGTTTCCATGTGTGAAAGCTTTGTGTGCTGTACGAGTCCTTTGGGACAGGTTTTGGTCTAGCCCGTGCTTTCATTCATTTGGTACATGTTTAGATACATGGTTAAAGGGGTAGGTAGGGTTAGGTAAGAGTTCAAAGTCAATTCTTGACGCCATAAGGGGGGTGCCTACCTTAGTCTCGAAAGGGCCGCTCGGCTGGGACGTCTTGACTTGGGTTGGTTGGCTTGGGGCTCGGGACTGCTCGATGTCGGCATTCGCTGTGCCAGTGCCTCGCGCCGCAGAACTTGCAGTTGGACGGCGGAAGAGGTGCATTCCATGCACCTGGGCGTCGGGGTGTGCTGTGATACGGACCCGACATTGTGGGTGGTTGCTCTTCTCTGAGTCGTGTTGTCGGTACACTGGGGCCGTGGATCCGCTGTACCAGTCGGAACCATTCTCCTAGGTTCTCGGGAGGTACTACGCGGACTAGGCGCTGGTCGTTGAATGGCAGTCCTTCTGTCAGCGTCTCGAGGATCACCTCCTGTGGAAGTCCTAGTAGCAATCCCATGGCGGTTTTCTCCCGGTAGTAGGTCTCTAGGTTGGCTTGCCCAGTAAGCTTCATGGCGAAATATTTCGCAAAGGACGCTTCGCTTGACTCAGGATAGAGATCTAGGAGGATTTGCCTCACCTGGAAGTAGCTCCGGTCGGCCATCCGAAGTTTCCTGAAGAGCTCCAGGGGTTGTCGCGCCAGATAGTTTGGCAGGCGGAGTAATTTTTCTTGTTCTCCCATGGATGCGTCTTCCATTTTTCGGTCGAATGCTTGGAAAAACTGCGTCGCGTTGTATGTGCCATCGAAAGGCGAGATTGTCGACTCCGCTCCATCAGAAATTTTTACTCGGGTCAGGAGCGCCGATAGCTGGTTGACGGCGTCCGCTAGGGGCGCAGTTGTCTCTCGGCCGGTCACTTCCTGTCTTTCTCCTGCCTGTTCGCTCTCTCTTACTTCTTGCCTTCTTTCCGTTGTTTCCGTCGGGCCGTCCGACTTTACGCCTATGGGACCCTGATTAAATTCCATCTCTTTATCCTGTCGACTCTATGTAATATGGCCAAAAGTTATTACACTGCAATATTTGATGTATTACACTGTTGTAGAATCCTGTCGACTTAACCGTTCTGTGACAATATCGTTGCGGAATTTCTTGTTGTTCGAATTGAATGGTGAGGATTGGTTGAAACGCAGTCGTTGAGTGGCAAGTGAAGCACACAGTTAGGAATAATCAGGACACATGATGAGGTTTGAAAATAAAAGGCAACTGGGTTGGAGGAAAGAAAGCTTGAGAAGAGCGGAGCGATTTGGATTGTTAATTATCTGATCACATGGTGGTGATTGTACTTAGCTGCGGGATGAGCAGAGGGAGAGAGGCCTCGAGAGTAGATGTCACCTTGTTGGAAGCGGAATCACAACTGTAGGTGTTGTTCCTATGAGAGCCAAATCACTACTAGGTCCGAACTCGGCGAGAACGAGTGAACAACTGACCATTCTTGCTTTTCGATTTAACACCAAGACTCAGTTTCTTTTTGATTGGTCGAGAGATGTCACATGATCTTTTCCTATTGGTCGACCTATTTAGGTACTGTCTTCTGATTGGCCCGGCGGTTTTCTTTGGTGTTGCTTTTGCCGGAAGATATATCCAATTTCGCCAGGAAGTGTTGGGTAGCTCGACGCTTATAACTTCGGCGGATATTAGATACGTCCTGTCTTTGCCGGAAATATTGGGCGTTAGCTTAACATTTATAACTTCTGCGGTCACTAGATACGTCCGGCCTTCTGTCAGGAAGTATTGACTGTACAAGTTATTTATAATTGTGCCCGCTTTAAACCTATTTCCTATGTTTGGTTGCTACTTCTTTCCTCCAGTTACCTTGTTCTTTATTAAATCTTTGAAAATCATACATTGTACATGCATAGTGGGTCGGGGGTGCATACAATTATATACAAATTATGACATATATTATATTAATATATAACGTAACGAATATTATTATCATTATTATCATAATATTCTGTGTGTTCCGGAATATAATTATCAATAATATTCGTTAGGCAAACTTCCACTCGGATAAAACCCGGGCGAAGCCGGGTACACATTTGCTAGTATATATATATATATGAAAAATAGTACAAATGTAATATTGTACTGGGATAAGGTGCATAAATTAAGAAAAAGGCATCTACTTATCGTGCAACTGAAAGTTGCTGATGGCTTGCGCCATCTATCGGAACAAATATCAACTATTCTCGTTGATTTTTAATTATTCCAGAATTGGCCAAATACCCATTCTTGATTAATCAAGAAAAGCTAACCACGGACGAGTTTCGGGCTGTTGGCCCTCATCAGCGTGGTGCAAGCTGTACCTCAACGACCAAAAAAATTGGTCATTAAGGCATCCTGAAAAATCATGAAACGGGTAGTTAAGGCCAGAATTGCGTGAGAACGCTACAAAATGTGAAAGTTTTGCGTTATTTTATGATGTTTCCAGGAAGGTGCTTTTTGCACATTTTGTAGAGAAGGGCCTCATGCCATACTTTGTCCAAAGCTTTGGCGATATCGAAGAACACGGCTCCTGTTATTTGGCCTAGGTCCATGGCTTTTATTATTTTTTCAGCTGGTGCAATGGTGAGTGCTTGGCTTGGTAGCCAAATTGTTCAGATCTGAGTGGATTATTTTCTTCGAGGGATTTTCTAAGTCTTCTTTAAACAATTCTTTCGAATAGTTTTGAGATGGCAGGTAGCAGTGAGATGGGCCTGTAGCTTGTTGGTTCATGCATGGATTTCCCTTTTTTAAGTATGACACAGATAATGGACGTTTTCCATCTGTCAGGGAAGTGGGCAAGCTGCAGTGATGCGTTAAAAATTTCGGTTATTGATACTAGTATGTGATTAGGGAGCAGTTTGAGAGCTTCATTAGGCAATTCGTCGATTCCGGGAGCTTTTTTATTTGGTAAATATTCAATAATCACTTTTATTTCACCAATGTTGGTTGATTATAGTCCTGTTTCTTTTTTTTTTATCATATATGAATTCACACATTTGATGTATGTACGAGTAGGTTTGGAGTGGATGTATAGGGATTGGGGGTGAACTGTTTTTCATAGTTGCTGGCAAATTATTCAGCTGCTTTTTCTGTGGTTAGTGTTTGCCCATTGTTTGTCTTCAATGTTATTTCTTGTTTTTCAGAGTTGGATAATCGTTTGATGGCTTTCCATATGGTTTGGTCCGTGACTTTCAAGTTTTCGATAAAGTAGTCCCAGCTAGTGTTATCGTGCTCTCTTGTAAGTTTCTGTGATTCTCTCCGGGACCTCATGTAGGCTGATTTATCTCGTGAATCGCAAGGTTTATTTTCATTTTTTTTCTTAGTCTGTTGGTGGATCGTATTTTTTCTTTAATGTGAAGTGGATATCTTCGTTCTAATTTCGGGTCCTTATATTTTGTTGATTCTCTCAAATTTTGCACCACTTGTTCTTCAATGTATGTATTGGCCCCGTCTATTTTTAAAGATGTGTCTAGGATCAGTTCAGAAGGTTCAGCAATTTCCATTTTATAGTTGAAAAGGGCCCAATTTGTAATTTTGATTTTTGTATTTGAGTAGGACATTTTGAAATCCTGTAGCACAAGTAGTGTGTGTGTACTGGGAGATGCTCAGAGGTTAGTTCGTGCAGGACTTTAGAGTATGCGCTTTGGGAGAAGTTTTTGTGCACGGCGATATCAATGATATCTGGAGGTGAGTCATGTGTGGGTTCGTCGGGGTAGCTCACATCTAGGTCCATAACGTCAAATGCGTTTTGGAGCCTTCTTCCGCTTAGGTTAGTGGTGTTGGAACCCCAGGAAGGATGTTTGCAGTTTAGGTCCCCTGTTATGATGGCCGGAGTGTCCGTTGAGAAAATGTTATAGATATCTGTTTGATTTAGATAGGTGTTTGGTGGTTTGTACACGAAAACAGGTTCATATTCAACCCGTTTTTGTTTTTCATAGAAATTCCTGTTGTTTCCAGGCTTGAGGTGGTGGCATGAATAGGTGCATGGCTGTATTTCTTGTGGATAAATATGGCAGTTCCATCACCTTGTCCGGTTAGTCTGTCGTTGAGGAGGATGATGAAGTTTTGAATCCTCATTTTATGGCACGGCTTAAGCCAGGTTTCTGACACTAGTGCGATGTCGACGTCGTGATCGTTCAGGAATTCTGAGAATTGTTGTTTTTTGTTTCGGCGTCTACACGCGTTTCAGTGAATGACCCGGCTTCGCCCGAGAAATCCCTTGGGTGCAATTTCCTTCATACTAAAAGTATATCAATAATAAATATTAGAAGTGCCATAGAATAGCAATACAGAAGTAACACATAAACTACAGGAAAAAAGTGTGTGATGGCAAAAATTGTATTATATTAGTGTTTAGGTATTTGATTTAATTAATATAGTTGATATAATAATATATATTTATATTATCTATATATATAAAATTGAATGTCTGTCTGTCTGTCTGTACTCTATAGATTCAAAAACCATACATCCAATCGCCGTGAAATTTTGGGATATTATTAGGTATATCACCGGGAAGGTTTTTGAAAAATAATTTCATGAATATCTTGAATATCCTTAGAGTTATTTGCAGATTTGTAGATTTAACTCGCAAGCAGCGCCCCATTGTGACGATGATAACAAGTTTTCTTATCACTAAGTTTGTTATCTTAAATATTAATTATCAAAAGTAAGATTATCTCAGGATGACATGGCAATTTATTTGAGACAAGAATAATGATACAATTCCAAGGCGAAGATACTATTCCTTTAACTTCCAATTACCGAGGGAACCAATTAATATTGATTTTATTCAACTTATCGAGTATTTTTCAAGGGACCGGGAAAAATGTTCACTAGATAAAACTATGATTTTCTAATGTAGAAAATTAGGAAAGACAAAATTCAGGATGACACGGCACACAGGGACCGGGAAAAAATGATCACTTTATCGAGAGATTCAAATTTACAAGTTTCAAATTATCAAAATATATCTTTTTTTTATATAAGTTTTTAGAGAATTGTTTTAACAAATGTTCGCTAGACAAACCTTTACTCGGGTAAAACCTCGGGCGAAGCCGGGTACGTCCGCTAGTATATAATATAAATGAGTTTTAAAAATTGTTTTAAAAAATGCATCGGCCGCGGGAATCGAACCCGGGCCGCCCGCGTGGCAGGCGAGCATTCTACCACTGAACCACGATGCTTTAAAAAAATGGCCATATTTAGGTATTCATTCCATTCCGGATTAGTCCGCGTAAAAAAAGTTATTCAAATGAAAAAAAGAAATAGCCAAAAATACTAATCCAAATGCAGCCGAAAATTTTCCTCAGGTTTATAAAAAGCGACATGCAAAATTTGGTACCAATTGGTTCAGTAGTTTTTGAGTTTATCGCGAAACAGACAGACAGAAATTGACTTTTATATATATAGATATATATATATATAAAATAAAAGGATTTAAAAGCGCGAATGTTTCTTTTATACATAAAACGAACTTCTACTATCCTTACTGCGATGAAAATATATATTGGGAGGGCTTGGCTCATCAGTGGTGAACCCTCCCAGCGGTTTCGCCAATTTAATCCACCAGACCGCTTCTCAGAGCTCTAATACTGTATTGGATCATTCTGCTTTTATATGCAACACTGAAGGATGGAATCTTAGAAAGGGTTTTAAAGTAAACTATGGACATAAGCTTATAGGACAGTGGAATTACAATCAAATATTTGCTTCGAGCAATGCTCTTCACCAAACTAAAAAGACAAGGCCATTAGGAATAAATTAACACAAAGCAATAACGCGCCATCTATACATATAAAATAAAAGGATTTAAAAGCGCTTATGTCCATAGTTTACTTTAAAACCCTTTCTAAGATTCCATCCTTCAGTGTTGCATATAAAAGCAGAATGATCCAATACAGTATTAGAGCTCTGAGAAGCGGTCTGGTGGATTAAATTGGCGAAACCGCTGGGAGGGTTCACCACTGATGAGCCAAGCCCTCCCAATATATATTTTCATCGCAGTAAGGACAGTAGAAGTTCGTTTTATGTATAAAAGAAACATTCGCGCTTTTAAATCCTTTTATTTTATATGTATAGATGGCGCGTTATTGCTTTGTGTTAATTTATTCCTAATGGCCTTGTCTTTATAGTTTGGTGAAGAGCATTGCTCGAAGCAAATATTTGATTGTAATTCCACTGTCCTATAAGCTTATGTCCATAGTTTACTTTAAAACCCTTTCTAAGATTCCATCCTTCAGTGTTGCATATAAAAGCAGAATGATCCAATACAGTATTAGAGCTCTGAGAAGCGATCTGGTGGATTAAATTGGCGAAACCGCTGGGAGGGTTCACCACTGATGAGCCAAGCCCTCCCAATATATATTTTCATCGCAGTAAGGACAGTAGAAGTTCGTTTTATGTATAAAAGAAACATTCGCGCTTTTAAATCCTTTTATTTTATATGTATAGATGGCGCGTTATTGCTTTGTGTTAATAGATATATATGTTCATGGCTTCGCCCGATTTTTACCCGAGTAAAAGTTTGCTTAACAAACATTTGTTAAAACGATTCTAGCAAACATCCAATCCCTACTGAATCTATACTTGTCTACACTCTCGATAATTTTTTCCCGGTCCCTTGAAAAATACTCGATAAGTTGAAAAAAAAATCTGTATTAATTGGTCCACTCGGTAATTTGAAGTTGAAGGAATAGTATCTTGCCACAAACGAAGATTTGTAAATAACTGTATTTAGCGAACGTACCCGGCTTCGCACAGTTTTTATCCGAGTAAAAGTTTGCCTAACGAACATTTGTTAAAACGATTCTAGAAAACATCCAATCCACCTATATATTGATTTATAAACGTATATAAATATTGTTATATGCGTTTAAATATATTTTTGAAACACATAATTTTCTGAAAACATTTATTATATTTTAAATAAGATATTGTCACTTTTGTGAATTTGATAATTAATTATTTCTTTTTTCTCAATGAATTATATATATTAATTTAAAATTTCATTTTTGTTATCATCATCACATAAAATGTAATTTCTTATATAAACAAACGATAATAAACAACAACAATAGAGTAAGTAATAATATGCCACCGATTGTAATTAAATCGACGATCGGACCAACCGGCGAGAAACTATGCATAATCGAAGCCTCCTTAATAACGAAGATCCTAGACAAATGTGGAATCGAGTATAAACTTGAGGAAACGGTTCAATCAAAGAAGAGAACTCGCGGCTCCCAATCGGATGACTCAAGATCGCCAACTAGGAGCGAGCGTAATCTGAAGACGCCTAGAATGGACATCGACGAACAAAGTCCCGCCACTGAAATTTCTCAACAAATGAACGTAGCTCACCCACCGCAAGACGATGAAGAAAATAACGACAACGATGGCCCATGGACCACAGTCACTAACGTGAAAAAACCGAGAATTCCTCCTGTTATTGCAGAAAATGTAGCAGATTGGAAGCTTCTTTGCCAAGAACTAAAAGGCTTGTGCACGGAACCATTCCAAGTCACGATTTCTGGCAAAAAGCACATAATTAAATCGAAAAACATAGGCGACTTCAAAAAAATCAGGGAGTATGTACAGAAAAATAATGGAGGATATTCCTACAGACTACAGGAGGAAAAACCACTGAAAGTGGTATTGAAGGGGGTAACAACAGCCTTCAAAGAAGAAGACGTCGTAACTGAACTGGTCTCAATGGGCTTCACTGAGGTCATTGTCAAAAGACTCCATAGACAATCGACCAAAATACCGATGAATATAGTCCTAGTAGAGCTACCGAAAAATGAACACAATAAACGAATCTATGGAATAACTGAAATACTTTACCAAAAAATAGTCGTGGAATCATTCAGGACTACAAAACGAGTGACCCAATGCTTTAACTGCCAGGGTTTTGGGCATGGCCAGCTAAACTGCTTTTTGAAGCCCAAATGCGTCAAGTGTGCTGAAGAACATCATTCGAAGGATTGTCCAAGAAAGTCGAAACAGCTCCCACCAAAGTGCGCTAACTGTGGAGAGGCGCACACAGCCAATTACCGCGGATGCCCAAATTTTCCGAAGCCACAACAACAGCAGCTAAAGCCTCCCAGACAAAACTCCCCTAACACCATACCTCAAGCAAGCTCCACTAAAACAGAAGAAGCAACTGTTGAAAAACAAAAGGCAAGTTACGCGGAATCTACAAAAAAGAAAACTACTCGTTTTGACACCAGGGAACTGTGCGAAAAGTTATTAGAAATTATCAAAACTTACCTACAATGAAAGGCAAATTACCTTTAAAAATCGTTTTCTGGAATTGCAACGGAATCAAACTCAAAAAAGAAGAATTCCTACAGTTTTTAGAAGAAAACTCAATAGACATGGCACTGCTCAGTGAAACACACTTAAAACCATCTGTCGACCTCAAACTCAGAAACTATCAGACAATAAGAGACGATAGAATCGTTGGAAGGGGCGGTGGAACGGCAATAATTCTAAAAAACTATCTTAAATATAAAAAAGTGCTGATTCAAACATCTAACATGGAAAACACCACAATTCTAATGAAACCAGATGGAAGGGCAGTAGTGCAGATATCGTCAATCTATAAGAAACCCGATCTACCACTCCAGGAGGAAGATCTGAATCTCTTGTTAGAGAATAATCAATCAGTAATCGCTGCAGGAGACTGGAACTCCAAGCACCCTCTTTGGGGCTCAAGAACCTCCAATAATAGTGGAACCGTGCTTCATAATTTTTCCGAAAAAGAAAACCTGGACATTGTCGCACCTTCTTCACCCACGCACTACAGTCCTTTGGGAAATCCAGACTTTTTAGACATCGCAATTCTTAGAAACATTCCCTGGGCTTCGAGGATTAAGACCCTGGATGCCTTATCTTCAGATCACCTCCCAGTAATCCTAGAGCTGACCTGCCCGAAGGATGAATTCACGACTAGGGCTTGCCGACTCACTAACTGGGTACACTTCCAACAAGACTTAATTTCCAGTACGCCTCCTAGAGTACCCTTGAAAACGGAAGCCAATGTTGACTCAGCAGTGACCATACTAAATGATAAAATCTACAACAGCTACTCAAAAAACACAGTTATATCATCCTCTTCATCAAAACAGAACCCCTCGACCAAGGCCTTGATAAAAGAAAAGAATAAAGCTCGTAAGAGATGGCAAGCAACCTGGGATCCAGCCCATAGAGCCATTTATTTAAACCTACAGGGAAAAGTTAACAAAGCCCTCAAATCCGACTCCACCGAAAACTGGAACCAATTCATACACAAGATTGAATCAAGCCCAAAGGACTTCTGGAGAAAAACAAAACCCATCAGGAAAAAAACGGAAAGGATCTCAAGTTTAGTAACGAACGGTTAAAACCTTATTGACCGACAAAGAAATCGGAAATGAACTTGCAGAACACTTCTCCAACCAGTTCTCCAAGGAAAAAGAAGAAGACCAACCAAATATAACTTATAATCACCAACAAGAAAAAATGCTCACAATGACGACACCAAATGAAGTCAAAGAAGTAATTAAATACTTAGCTAACACCACAAAGCTCCTGGCCATGACAATATCACTCCGCAAATGGCCAAGAATCTTTCCATCAAATGGATTGTATTTATAGCTGGAGTATTCAACGCCGCACTGCACTTGTGTTACTACTCCAAAGTCTGGAAGCATGCTATAATAATTCCAATTCCAAAAAAATCCGCTAAATCCCCTGAAGATCTAAGACCTATCAGCCTCCTCTCCACCATCGGCAAAATTTACGAAAGAATTATTCTACGTAGACTTCAGATGTACTTGGACAACTCTAACTTCATCATCCCGCAGCAATTCGGATTTAGAAGGGGGCACTCAACAACTCACCAACTCATTGCAGTTCTGGACTATATCCAGATAAGAAGATCCCACAAGGAAGTGGTAGGTGCTGTCTTTCTAGATTTTGCGAAAGCATTTGATAAAGTTTGGCATAATGGCCTTATAAAGAAACTCACAAAACACCAGTTTCCAAGTGACATTATCAATTTTATGCAGAATTATCTACAGGGCAGGACATTTTCAGTCAAGCAAGGAAATTTTATAACTGAACCAAAGCCAATCCAGACTGGAGTACCTCAAGGCTCTATCCTCGGACCCTACCTTTTCAATATTTACATTAATGACATCCCACTGCACTCTAAATGTAAACTTAAGCTCTTCGCAGATGACACAGCAATTTTATTCAACTCCAAATCAGTCAACCTATTGGTTACTCAGCTTCAGAATTACCTAAATGACATAATCAAATGGTGCGATGAGTGGAAACTAGACATTAACCCAACTAAGACTCAAGCAATAGTTTTTCCCCCAAGAGATAACAAAAAATTCAAGCCACAAACCAACTTGACAGTAAACTCAAGCACTATTAGTTGGGCCGACCATGCCAAGTATCTTGGTGTCACTTTGGATTCGAAATTAAAATTTAACCTACATGTCCAAAACACCATAAGAAAGGCAAAGATAGCCAAAATATCTCTATCAAGCCTGCTTAATTTTAAAAGTAATTTAACAACAAAGCATAAATTCACGTTGTACAAAACCTGCATTCTACCCATCATCACGTACGCACTACCAGTCTGGGGCAAATATATCACACCTACGGATAAAAAAAGAATAGATGCCTTCATGAGGATTTGCTTACGAACCACTATAGGAGCCCCATTCAATCTTTCAAACAAAATTCTCAAAGAAGATCTCAACCAACCTAATATAGAAGAGATTTATCAAGACTCTGCGACAAGACTATTCTCGCAATTTCAAAAATCCTCAAATCCAACTATACAAGAAATTGTTCAAAACCAAGGTGACCTCAGCCACCGAATCCGACGACCTGGACCCAATGGCTAGCTGACAGCCAAACACCCAACAACTGCCCTCCTGTAAGGTTCGGGGGGCCACTCCAGCATCACAACTCGCCATGTGTAAATAATATGGACAAGGTGACTCGCGAGCTGTGCTCGAATGTAACACCTGCAAATTGAGATGAAATAAATAAACAACAACAATTAGGGGCTCAAAAATCATTTATTATGGTTAGCAGCTCCGTAAATAAAGATATTTTCACAACAACAATTAAAGTTCCATCATCATTTTTATAAAACAACAGCAAATTAAATTAACAATGTAAAAATATATTTTAACATTACATTTTAACATTTAACACAAAAACGTTACAATTTTTTCTTTAAATATATATTAATATTGAAATGCCAAGTATTTTTACGTCATTGGAATATTATATTACTAAATTCTCAAATTAAATTTATTATACTTGGAAAACATTTTAAGCATTGTTACAATTTATAAATATAATTTCACCAGACACCGCTAGAGGCGCTGCTTGCGAGTGAAAGTAGAAAATTTGCAAATAAAAAATTGCAAAGAATATTTATTTCAAATTAAATTCAAGTCAGAAATCTTCCCAGTAGTATAGTAAATAACTTCCTAAAGTTTCACGGTGATTGGATAATCTCACCTTTTAAAAACATTCATCGTGTGGACAAACTAACATTCATCGTGTAAACAAACCACGTGTTAATTATTAACCAATCAAATTCATTTATCGTCGCGACCAGTGCTGCGCCCAAGCGGTAAAAGGCTGGAACTAACGCTTTTTGGTTTTTTATTTAAAAAAAAAGCACATTAACTTTTTTAGTTTTTTGAATAGCCTATATGTTAAACGAAATCTTCAGCTACCTACATGCGAAATTTCATAAAGATTCATTCTGTAGATTTTGCGCAACGCGATAACAAACATCGATTTTGGATTTCATTTTTATAGACATAAGGATTTTGCTGCTCTGTAAATTTCCCTCGTGGCTTATCTTTTGTTTACCATTCATATAGTTTGTTCTTGCCTGAAATAAATTGTTGTCTCATCCCGAAGTTGGTCTTCGCTAATTTTCCACGTGGGATTTTGGTGGAGATGCTGGGAAATTAGGAAGCGAAGCTGAAGATCGCCGAAAAGAGATAGAGGCCATGGGTGCTGTGATCTACATTTTCGGAGACTGCCTCCAGGATTCCACCGACGTGTCAAAGCCAAGACTTCCCTCCAAGATGACGATGTCCCTATAGACGATACGACGACAAAGCCGCTCTTCACGCCGCAAGAAAAATGACGCAAAGGTACTAGGGACAAAGTTCCAAGGCTTCGATGGAATCCTTGACAGAAGCACGTCAAATCCATGTCAGTAACTACAATAATTGCTAGCTGTGGGTCACAGCTCCCAAAGGGAAGAAGCTATGTAGTAAAGTATTTATTAATTTTATTATTTTTTATTAAAAGGGTGGTCATTTTTATGTTTATATTTTGCTACTCTGTAAATTTCCCTCGTGGCTTATCTTTTGTTTACCACTCATATAGTTTGTTCTTGCTTGGAAAAAATAGTTGTCTCATCCCGAAGTTGGTCTTCCCTAATTTTCCACGTGGCAATATTGTCAGAGGCAAACATCCAAATTATGAAATTATTGCTATTGTCTTATGATCTAAGAGAGAGGCAACAATTGAAGAGATTCAACAAACTCTGAGAAAATTCAAGAAGAAATCCGAGATTAAATCAATCAGTTGAGAATGGGCATGAACAAGCATACAGAATTAAAGATAGAAATTTAAACAATTTCAGTCAAAAAGATGTTTTGTTTGTAATAAAAAGGGACATCTAGCTAATGATTGCTGGTTTCGAGATAAACAGAAACAAGGATGTCTAAGGAAATGGGTTCTTGATTTTATAAAACACAAATACAGTAGAGAACATTCTAATAACCTAGTGGATACTGCGAAAAGTGGAATTAATGAGCAAGCATTTGAAACATATGTAAAAGAATTTGAAGATTCACCAGATGAGAGGAAAGATAGGCAAATATAGTGTATAGATTCAGGATGCATCGCACATTTAACCCCAAACCTAACTTTGATGGAAAATTGACAGATTATTAAAGTGAAATCAATCTGGCTGAGAAGAGCAAAACTACCCAAGCCATAGCCAAAGGAGATATGAGACTTACTAAATGCACAAGTGAAGGTCAAGAAAAAATTCGCATCAAAGATATCTTACATGTACCAAGTTTAAGAAATAATTTCTTGTCAGAGTATACGAATTAGTCAACAAGGAATATTTAGTTATTTTCAATAAGGATGGAGCAAAAATTTATATTGAAGGGAATAATTTAGTTGCTGAGGCATATATTAAAGATTGAATGTTTATGATGGAAACAAAACTAAGAAATGTACCAATAGCAAAAATGAAAATGTCATGGTTATAAATACACATTTATAAAATAAAAATAGCAATATAAGTTTATGGCGTAAAAGATTAAACCATATAAATGAAGAATACATGAAAAAATGGTCCAAGGACATATTGTAAGAGGATTGGATTTAAAATTCGAAAGGTTACCAGAGTGCGAAGCATGCATAATGGGGAAACTGGTTCAGAAGCCATATAATATTACCGAAAATTATAGGGTTAAGCCCCTGCAGTTGATTCATATGAATTTATGTGTACCAATACCATGTCAATCTTTAGGAGGATCTAAGTATTTTCTTATTATAATAGATGACTACAGTAGAAGAATCTTTGTATATTTCCTGAGATCGAAAGATAAGACCTTTAAAAGATTTGAGGAATTTAAAGCAAGAGCCGAAAACGAAAAAAAAAATTAAGTCTTATAATAAAAGATGTAAGAATCGAAAATGGAACTGAATTTTGTAACTCTAGATTTGAAGGATTTTTCAGGAGAAATGGGATCCATCACCAACTTACCACCACATACTCACCAAAAAGTAATGGAGTTGCAGAGAGAGTGAATAGGACTTTTATAAATACAGCGAGAACCTTACTAATTGACTCAAAATTACCCATGAAGTTTAGGGCAGAGATAATTGTTACAGCTGTATACATTAAGAATTGTACTCCACACAGGTCTATCAAGCACCATACACCTATGTATGCAGAGTTGGAATGGGAGGAAACCATCGGTCAAACACGGTCGAATATTTGGATTTTTTGACACATTGGCTTGAGAGCAAACCAAGAAAAGCCTACAGATTATATGATATAATGACAAAGATAATTCATGTAATCAGATAGGATGTTTATGATGGAAACAAAACTAAGAAATGTACCAATAGCAAAAATAAAAATGTCATGGTTATAAATACGCATTTATAAAATAAAAATAGGAATATAAGTTCATGGCATAAAAGATTAAACCATATAAATGAAGAATACATGAAAAAATGGTCCAAGGACATATTGTAAGAGGATTGGATTTAAAATTCGAAAGGTATGTAATTACCCTGCATGATAGTCTTGTCAAACCAGTTGAAAACCTAAAAATACTAGGATTAACTTTCAAGAATCACCGAAACAAGAACAAATTGGATTTTATGCCTCACACACATCGACAGTGTTTTTGCGAAAACAACTAGAACTAGTGGATATCTTCTTGGGTTAACAAAGAAATCGTGGGGATTGGATAGTAGGCGATTATTAACATTATATAATACCTTATTTAGAAGCACAATAACTTATGGTTCAACAATCTGGTACCCATATATAAAAACGAGATAAAAAACAAAATAGATTCACTACAGTATAAAATTCTTAAACATTGTATACATGCTTATAATACAACATCTTCGAATTGTACACATGTTCTCGCAAGAATACCTAAAAATCGGATTTCATTCTGTCAAACATACTTAAAGTTGAAATAGATTATAATAGAAATAATCTAGCCAAAAGAATGAAAATATCTAACTTTATAAATGAAAAAATTCAAAAATACTATGAAGATTCAAATGATAATTTAGAGAATATTTTGAAAACTCAAGATTACCCAAATTTATCCAGCCAAATTTTTATAATATACAATTCTTTACGGGGCATGGAGACTTTAACACATATTTATATAGAATTGGCAGAATTGATTCTTCAATCTGCTTATGTGACCAAGAAGATCACAACCCTGAGCATATTTTAATCCGGTGCCCACTTGTTGCTGATTTGAAAGTACAATGTCAAATGAACAGTTCTAGTTTAAGCCAAATGGTTTCCAGTAAAGAAGAATATAGAAAATTTAACAAGTTTTGTAGACTTAATCTCAAATGCCGTGGACTTGATGTTGTACATATTTTAATTATTTGTCACCACAGAGTGTGTGTAAGCTCACGGGAAAAATAGGCGCTAAAAAAAACAAGAAAAAAAAGAGTTCCTTTTGTTTCAATATAAGTTTCCCTTTTATATTATATCTCTCTCTTGTAAATCAATAAATATAATGTTTAATTAATAATTATTGGAATCAGTTTCATTAATAATTCTAAGCAAAGTCAACAATTGGTAGCAGAGCGTGGTTTATTGATATAAAGCTCAAAAACGAAAATATTCAATCTGAAGATTAAGCAAGAAGTTTATTCTGATCGGTAAACTGAAGCACTTATAAGAAGATTAAAGGTATTTATATAGATTAAGTTAAATTATATCTATATATTGCATGTTTAAAAGCTACCCAATATTTAAATAAATTTAAAATATATATTTGTTTTAATTTATATATTGGTTTGTTTATATTAGCTCAAAAGACGAAAATGGCTGAATATAATGTTTTATCCCAAACAAAAATTGAACCATTAACAGGAAATAATTATCAAATATGGGCGTTGAAAATCGGCGCAGTTCTGAGAGGAAGAAAATTATTTAAATGTGTAATTTCAGATCCAGAACCTGATATGGAAGACAAAAGTTCTTGGGAGATTTGGAGTGATAAAAATGATGAAGCTTTTGGGATAATCATCACTACTTTGACAAATGAACAAGCTGGAATGTTCATAGGAGAAACAAATGCTAAGAAAGTATGGGACTCACTGAGAAAAACATACACAGGCAATTTGGAAGATAAAATTATTGATATAGGCTTAGAATTAAAGAACATTAGAATGAAAGATAATGAGACTGTAGATGAATATATAACAAGGGCAAAAAATATTGCTGCTAGAAGTTCATCATTAGGGCATCAACTTCCCTCAAGAGAACTTTCATTTCATATTGTCAGAGGCATACATCCAAGGTATGAAAATATTGCTATTGTCTTACGATCAAAGAGAGAGGCAACAATTGAAGAGATTCAACAAACTCTAAGAGAAGAGGAGTCAAGAAGAAATATGAGATTAAATCAATCGGTTGAGAATGGGCATGAACAAGCATACAGAATTAAAGATAGAAAAGTTCAAAAATCTCAGCCAAAAAGATGTTTTGTTTGTAATAAAAAGGGACATCTAGCTAATGATTGCTGGTTTCGAGATAAACAGAAACAAGGATACCAAAAGAAATGGAATCCTGGTTATAGAAATCACAAATACAGTAGGGAACATTCAAATAACCTAGTGGATACTATGAAAAGTGGAATTAATGAGCAAGCATTTGAAACATATGTAAAAGAATTTGAAGATTCACCAGATGAGAGAAATGATAGACAAATATGGTGTATAGATTCAGGATGCACCGCACATTTAACCCCAAACCTAACTTTGATGGAAAATGTGGTAGATTATGAAAGTGAAATCAACCTAGCTGAAAAGGGCAAAACTACCCAAGCCATAGCCAAAGGAGATTTGAGACTTACTACATGCACAAGTGAAGGCCAAGAAAATATTCGCATCAAAGATATCTTACATGTACCAAGTTTAAGGAATAATTTCTTGTCAGTATACGAATTAGTCAACAAGGGAAATTCAGTTATTTTCAATAAGGATGGAGCAAAAATTTATAATGAAGGGAATGATTTAGTTGCTGAAGCATATATTAAAGATAGAATGTTTATGATGGAAACAAAACAAAGAAATGTACCAATAGCAAAAAATGAAAATGTCATGGTTATAAATACACATTTATCAAATAAAAATAGCAATATAAGTTTATGGCATAAGAGATTAAACCATATAAATGAAGAATACATGAAAAAAATGATCCAAGGACATATTGTAAGAGGATTGGATCTAAAATTCGAAAGGTTACCAGAGTGCGAAGCATGCATAATGGGAAAACTGGTGCAGAAGCCATATAATATTACAGAAAATTATACAGTTAAGCCCCTGCAGTTGATTCATATGGATTTATGTGGACCAATGCCATGTCAATCTTTAGGAGGATCTAAGTATTTCCTTGTTATAGTAGATGATTACAGTAGAAGAATCTTTGTATATTTCCTGAGATCAAAAGATGAGACCTTTGAAAGATTTGAAGAATTTAAAGCAAGAGCCGAAAACGAATTAAGTCTTAGAATAAAAGATGTAAGAACCGACAATGGAACTGAATTTTGTAACTCTAGATTTGAAGGACTTTTCAAGAGAAGTGGGATTCATCACCAACTTACCACCACATACTCACCACAAAGTAATGGAGTCGCAGAGAGAGTGAATAGGACTCTTATAGATACAGCGAGAACCTTACTAATTGACTCAAAATTACCCATGATGTTTTGGGCAGAGGCAATTGCTACAGCTGCATACATTAAGAATTGTACCCCCCACAGGTCTATCAAGCAAAATACCCCTATGCAGAGATGGAATGGCAGGAAACCATCGGTCAAACACATTCGAATATTTGGATGTTTGACACATTGGCTTGAGAGCAAACCAAGAAGAAACAAGTTTTCACCAAAGGGTAGAAAGGGAATATTTATTGGTTATTCCATTAAAAGAAAAGCCTACAGAATATATGATATAATGACAAAGAGAATCCATGAAGTCAGATCAGTAAAATTTAGTGAAGATAAGAGAGGAATTGATTATGCAAATGATATTCAGGAAGATACTACTTGTGATAATTTGACCTATAAAGGAAATTGTGAAGAAATAGTTGCTGAAGACTTTCTTATCTTGAAAGAAGACAATCCTGTCACAGAGAGTAAAATGAAGTCTCAGGAGGATACTTCAGTAAAACTAGGTGGTGACTGTGAAAATGACTCATCACAAACTGAACCGATACAGGAAAGATGTGTAAAAGGAGGAAGAAAGAAAGGAGAAACAAAGAGCATCTTAGAAGAACGGCACAAAGCAAGACTTGAAGAACAAGAAAGGAAATTGATTGAAGAAGGAGTTCGACGCTCACAAAGAATAAAGGATAGGAATAATGCAAACTTAATTATGGAAATTGATCATTATATTCCGGAGAACTTTAAAGAAGCAATGGATAGTGGAGAAAGAAATGAATGGCACAAAGCAATGAAAGAAGAGCTCAGTGAGATAGAGAAACATAAAGTATGGACACTAGTACCAAGGGAAAATGGTATGAAAGTCATCAATAGTAAATGGGTCTACAGTACGAAGAAAACACCAAGTGACGGCATATATAAACGAAAGGCCAGACTGGTTGCTGTTGGATGCAATCAAAGATATGGTGTGGACTATAAGGAATCTTTTTCACCTGTACTCAAAAAGGAAAGCTTGCGAACAATAGTAGCTCTTGCAACACAACAGAATTTAACCATAAAGACTTATGATGTGAAGACAGCTTATCTCTATGGTGAGTTAAAAGAGACAGTATACATGAGACAACCAGATGGTTTTATGCAAAAAGGAGAAGAAAACAAAGTGTGTAAATTGGAAAAAAGCCTGTATGGTCTACCACAATCAGGAAAATGTTGGAACAAAAAGATGAATGAAATTTTATACCAGTTGGGAATGATTAGAACCAAATGTGATCCATGTGTCTATAAACTCCAGAGAGGAGAAGAGTATGCAATACTGGGTCTATATGTAGATGATCTCATCATTGCTGGAACTAGTAAGGAAATTAATGATAACCTAGCCTCAGAAATAGAAAAATATGTTACTCTAACAGAAAAGAAAGATAGCGAACCATTTATTGGAATTGAAATAAAAAGGGAAGAAGATGGATTTTATCTATCTCAGACTCATTATATTGTCGCGGAGATAAATAAAGCAAGGGCAAGTTTGGGGATAATTAATTTAATATAAGGAGTATATGGAGTATAAGGAGTATAGGGAGAGAGAGTTTGTACAACTTACCCCCAGTTAAGGTTAATCCTGAATGAACGGCGTTAGCCACCGTCCCGTTTTCCTTATTTACAGATCAGCATTCCAGAAGCCCCCACACCTGTGGTCCCCCCCGGGGTCCAGGGATGATTGACAGTTGTCCCATCTGGATGGAGCTACTTGACATTACACCCTCTTTAGAAAAAGCAGCGACCCGCTGATTAGCTTGTCTCAGCCCTTGTTCTGGAAGGAAATCTATCACGGTCTGTGTTCCCTAGCAGAATGGAATGTTGTTCTTCAGGGTCCAGGTAGGGCTTCATCCGAATGACATGAACGATATCCTTGGATTTCCGTGATCGGGGAGACGGGTCCACGGGCTCTACTTCATACGTAACTTCTGAAAGCTTCTTGGTCACCTTGTAGGGACCGAAGTATCTCTTCAGTAGCTTTTCTGAGAGCCCTACTTTTCGGATGGGAGTAAAAACCCACACAAGATCATCCTTCTGGTAATAGACTGGAGTATGTTTCTGGTCGTAAAGTCTACGGTCTTTCGCCTGTGATTGTAGAAGGCGTGATCGGGAGAGTTGACGCGCTTCCTCAGCTCTGGTCACAAGTTCTCCAACGTAGTCGTTAGAGATCTCATCTGGTAGGTAGGGTAGTACGGCATCGATGTAGGTCTCGGCCTCGCGGGCGTGGACAAGAAAGAACGGAGTGTAGCCGGTCGCCTCCTGTTTAGCAGTGTTGTAAGCAAAAGTCACGTAGGGTAAAACTTGGTCCCAGTCCTTCTGCTCGACACCTGTGTACATGGACAACATGTCTCCCAGAGTTTTGTTGAACCTTTCAGTCAGGCCGTTGGTCTGGGGATGGTAGGCCGTTGTAAATCTGTGCACAATTCCGCACAGAGCATTGATCTCTTTTATTACTTGAGAAATGAAATTTCTTCCGCGATCTGTTATCATTTCTCTAGGAGCTCCATGCTTCAAGATAACATCTTCAACCAGGAACTTAGCTGTTTCGATTGCTCCTCCGTCTGGGATCGCTTTCGTTATGGCATACCTCGTCATATAATCGGTGCACACAATGATCCAACGGTTTCCATCTTTAGAAACTGGAAATCTTCCAAGGAGATCGACCCCGACCTTATGGAATGGCTTTTCTACAGGTGGTATGGATACAAGTTGTCCAGCCGGACGTCGAGGTAATTTCTTCCTTCGTTGACACTCCCGACAATGGCTTACATATTGGCGAACAGTTCTATAAAGGCCAGGCCAATAGAATCGTTTCTTCACTTTGTCATACGTTCGGGCGAAACCCAAATGCCCAGCTGTAGGAGCGTCATGTAGATCTGCCATAACTTCCGATCTTAAGTGTTTAGGAATCATGATAAGCCAGGGTCTTCCAGTTGTGCTATAGTTTTTCTTGTATAAGATGCCGTCGATAATGCTGAATTCCTTTCTGGTGTAGCCTGAGTTTAAATTATCGATTATTTTAGCTAAATCCGGGTCTTTAGTCTGCTCTATATCGACGTTGGTTAGTGACATCACAGCACTTGGTTGATCGTTCTCAAGCGGGCTCCTTGACAGACAATCGGCATCCTTATGTTTGCGTCCGCTCTTGTAGATAACGGTCACGTCAAATTCTTGCAACTTCAGCGCCCATCTTGCCAAACGGCCAGAAGGATCTTTCTGTCCTACCAACCAACATAGAGAATGATGGTCAGTGACAACCGTGAATGGTCGACCAAACAAATATGGGCGGAATTTGCTAATAGACCAGACTACAGCAAGGCATTCTTTTTCCGTTGTAGAATAGTTATTTTCAGCCTTTGTCAAGCTTCTAGATGCATAAGCTATAGGCCGCTCCTTTCCACCTTGTATTTGTAGAAGAACAGCTCCAATACCATGTCCGCTTGCATCCGTGTGTAGATGGGTATCAGCGGATTCATCAAAGTGTCCTAAGACAGGCTCTGAAATTAGAGCTGTTTTAAGGACTTCAAACGCTTTCTCTTGAGCTGCATCCCAATAAAATTGTTTTTCAGTCTTCAGTAGGTCATGCAAAGATCTAGCTTTGTCGGCAAAGTTCTCAATAAATCTTCGGTAATAGGAACATAATCCAAGAAAGCTCTTCAGTTCAGAGATATTCCTTGGCCTCGGAAATTTAGAGACGGCTTCAACTTTATCTGGATCTGGATGAATTCCATTGGCGTCAACAAGGTGTCCCAAAATCTTTATCCTCCTTGATCCAAAAAGACACTTTTTGTGGTTCAAGCTTAGTCCAGCTTTCTGGATGCAGCTTAATACAAGTTGTAGACGACGTAGATGTTCTTCAAAGGTAGGTGCGTAAACTACGATGTCGTCCAGGTAGCAAAGGCACATGTTCCATTTAAGACTGCCCAGAACACTATCTATCATCCTTTCAAACGTTGCTGGAGCATTGCAAAGACCGAAAGGCATTACTTGGAATTCATACAGCCCATCTGGAGTGATGAAAGCAGTTTTCTCCCTGTCTTTTTCGTCCACTTCAATCTGCCAATACCCGGACCGAAGATCCATCGTGGAGAAGTAACTAGAGCCGGCTAAACTGTCCAAGGCATCGTCAATGCGTGGCAGCGGGTAAACATCTTTTTTTGATATCTTATTTAATCGACGGTAATCTACGCAGAATCTCCAGGTCCCGTCTTTCTTTCGAACTAGAATAACTGGAGATGACCAAGGACTTTCAGAGGGCTTCACGATGTGATTTTCAATCATCTTGTTCACTTCATCTTGAATTAGTCGTCGTTCACTTGGTGCTACTCTATAGGGCCTCTGTTTGATAGGAGAGTGGTCTCCTGTGTTTATCTTGTGCTTCACAGTACTGGTGGGCTTAATAGGAGTACTCCCAAAGTCAAATATGTCGATAAACTCGTCAAGGCATGAAACAAGCTGTAACCTTTGAATTTCAGACAGCCCTGGATCTAGAGTAAGGTTTATCTTCTGTGACCATTCACGTGACTTTAGCTGCGTTTCTTGTAACTTATCGCTGGATTCAATAAGACTGCAGATATTCCCATTATCATAACTTTCCATGGTGCACATATTCATTCCTGATGGAATCAGTTGCGGCCAAGACGCTCCATTCGCCACCCAAATGCTACCTCGGCCGTGTCGAAATGTAACCAATGAGTTTGGTATAAGAACTTCCTTTCTTAATAATAAGTCCTTAGAAGTTGAGACTAAAACATCTCTAACACCGCATACTTCTTCGTTTATCACACTGATCTTCTTTATTGATTTAGGCGGGATGACAAAGTCGTCGGAAGCAAACAATCTCTGGTTTTCCTCCTCTCGAGATTCCAGGACGGAGGTTTCCCCGAGATGGAGTTCATTTCTGCCACAATCAATGACGGCTTCGGTGGCCTTGAAGAAGTCCCATCCGAATATGATGTCATGGCTGCATTCCACCATAACAACGAATTCAAAGGATATCTTCAGACCATTAACTTCTATGTTCAGGACACATTTTCCTAGGGTCTCTATTAAATTTTTATTTGCGGCTTTAAGAATGGGACCTGGTTCTTTGAAGAGAGGTGTCTTTAGTTCGCGTCTAAATTTGTCTGAAATAACAGAAAAGTCGGCTCCTGAATCCACCAATGCTTTAATTTTGCGTCCATTTATTTCGACCATAACAAAATTTTCTTTTAATTTAGCGGCGATATACCCTGGAGGATTTTCCTCAATGGCGACCTCACCCCCGTTAGAAGCCGCTCCACTTAGTTTTTCACATTCTGAGGCATGGGAGAACGGCTGAAACGACGGGCTGGCGACTGGGATTGTCTTCGGGCTGGCGACCTTGCGCGGCTTGGATGTGGGGAAGAGCTCCGGTAGAAGTACGTCGAGGTTTGGGGCGTTACATAGTCGTCGTCGGCGTCATATCTCGGGGGTCGACTCGAAAATCCAACATTTCTTCCTTCTCCGCCATTCCTTGACCTGGCTTCAGCGAAGACCTGCCGTCGTTCCCTACAATAACGGACGACATGTCCGGGTCGTCCGCAGTGGAAGCAGATAGGTTTGTCGTCGTAGGTTCTCCAATGTTCTGTCTTCCTGGGTTGGGTTGGTCGGTCGATATTATAATAGGGCGTTCGTGGTTGTTGTTGTACCACGTTGACTTGTGGTCTGGTAGGTTGTAGAGCACGGCTGACCTCTTCCCTCACAGTCTGTTCCAGGGCGTTCACCTCTCGGAGAGGATTGACCACTTCAGGTGCTGAGAAAACCTTTTGTATCTCTTCTCTAACGATGCGGCGAATTAAGCCGGCCAAGTCGTCTGAGTCGTCAACACACGAAATGGGCATTACGTTTGACAACCTGGCGAATTTCGTACGGCCGATCCTGCGCTGCTTGACGGTTGTCAGATGACGACAAAACTTCAGGATCTCATCTACTGTCTGTATGTCTTTCGCCACCAATACCTGGTATGTGTCTTCCGAAATTCCCTTTATAATGTGAGCAACTATCTCACCTTCTTCCATGCGAGGGTTCACCTGGTGGCAGAGACTAAGAATCTCCTGGATGTATGACTCGCTGGATTCCTCGGCCTTCTGTGCTCTTGACTTCAGAACTTCCTCGGCGCGTCGAGCAGAATCCTCCTGCAGTCCGAACACACCGCGGAATGCGTCTTCAAAGCTTCTCCACGAGTTGAGTGATTCTTCGTTATTATCAAACCACCTTCCAGCAGTTCCGTTCAAGTAAAATACGACGTTGGCAAGCTTCATGGTCTCGTCCCATCTGTTGTACTTCGACACTCTCTCGTACTCTTTCAACCATTGTCCAGGGTTTATATTTCCATCTCCAGAAAAGGTAGAAGGATCTCGTTGGCGCTGACAAGGGAGGTAGGATCCGCTAACAGTAGGTCTGTGGTCGTCTTCCATTTCTATTCGTTGTGGCAAAGGTTGAAGAATTGGTTCACGTCCCTGTAGACGTCGACTTCTTCGAAGTTCCGTCACGCTACCCAGCGTCTCCACCAAAATATGTCGCGGAGATAAATAAAGCAAGGGCAAGTTTGGGGATAATTAATTTAATATAAGGAGTATATGGAGTATAAGGAGTATAGGGAGAGAGAGTTTGTACAACTTACCCCCAGTTAAGGTTAATCCTGAATGAACGGCGTTAGCCACCGTCCCGTTTTCCTTATTTACAGATCAGCATTCCAGAAGCCCCCACACCTGTGGTCCCCCCCGGGGTCCAGGGATGATTGACAGTTGTCCCATCTGGATGGAGCTACTTGACAATATTGATACAATTCTTCACAGATTTGGACTGGAAGAATGCAACAGTGTGCAGACACCTGGAGATCAAAATCAAAATTTGGATGAATATTTGGACTCTAAGCCAGTAGATAAAACTGTATACCAGGAAATGATTGGATCACTAATGTACCTCTCTACGGGTACTCGACCGGACATATCCTTCAACGTCAGCAATTTATCACAGTATAGTAATGATCCAAGAGAAATACACTTAACTGGAGTTAAAAGGATTTATAGATATCTGAAGGGAACAAGAGATAACATGTTGGCATATAAGTCAAAAGACAACAATATCACAATAAGTAATGATGCGAGCTGGTGCACAACCCGAGACGCAAAATCCTATTCAGGCTATACAGTCAAACTTGGCAACAACTTAATAAACTGGAGAAGTAGAAAGCAAAATTTAGTAGCCTTGTCTACATGTGAAGCAGAACTTATTTCAATATGTGAAGGTATTTCAGAAGTATTATGGTTAAAGGGATTACTAGAAGAACTTTGTGAAAATTTAACTTTCCCAATTACCTTGAAAAGTGACAGCCAGGCTGCAATAAACTGGATACAATCTGACAAGATTACTTCACGAACAAAGCACATAAACCGAAAGTATTATTTTGTGAAAGAGAAAATTCAAAATGGAATCAAGCTGGAATACACTAAAAGTGAAGACATGGAGGCGGATATACTAACGAAGAGTCTACCTAAGGACAAACTACGGAAATGTGCAGATAGCCTTGGACTTGCTGATTAGGGCTTACACACAGGGGAGCGTGTGTTGTACATATTTTAATTATTTGTCACCACAGAGTGTGTGTAAGCTCACGGGAAAAATAGGCGCTAAAAAAAACAAGAAAAAAAAAGAGTTCCTTTTGTTTCAATATAAGTTTCCCTTTTATATTATATCTCTCTCTTGTAAATCAATAAATATAATGTTTAATTAATAATTATTGGAATCAGTTTCATTAATAATTCTAAGCAAAGTCAACACTTGAATTACATTAAGAATTGAAATTTCTAGTTTTAATTAGTATATTTGTGCCACTGGTTTAGTGGTTGTAATTCTAAATATATATTGGAGTTTTGATGATATGTATGTAAATAATCTTTGTTTCTTGTATAATTTATTGCTCTAAAATGTAAATTTGAATAACTTTCACTCTCTCTCTCTAAAACTATAAATAATTTGTATATATATATTTAAAAACAATGTACATAAAATAGTTTAAACATTTACATGCAAATATCCACATAGGATATAGCGTGTTTTTGTAATAAATAAATAAAAATAAAAAAGATCGGTAATATTTAATGAAGAGAGGAATTGATTATGCAAATCATCTTCAGGAATATATTAATTGTGATAATTTGACCTATAAAGGTAATTATGAAGAAATATAGTTTCTGAAGACTTTCTTGAAAAAGACAATCCTGTTACGGACGATACTTCAGTAAAACCAGGTGGTGATTGTGAAAATGACTCATCACAAATTGAACCGATAGAGGAGAGATGCGTAAAAGGAGGAAGAAAGAAAGGAGAAACAAAGAGCATCTTAGAAGAACGGCACAAACCAAACTTGAAGAACAAGAAAGGAAATTGATCAAAGAAGGAGTTCGACGTTCACAAAGAATAAAGGATAGGAATGAGGCGAATTTAATTGAGTAAATAGATAAGGTGGCGTGATCGTAGCCAACCAATAGGAGAGCGCCATTCCAAAAAAAAAAAAAGCAAACGGTGACAGAGATAAAAAATTATTAAGAACGCATGACGCTCGTAACTGTATATAGAATTGCTTCTCTTTTTATTTTTGATTACTTTTCTTGTATAATATGCTTATAACTGTTTCTGTTTAAAAATGTAAATGAACGCAATTATCCCTAGCCGGGATATCGCGTTTTGTGTGTTGAAATGAAATAAATATCCATGTGTGTACCACTGAGATAATATTATGTTGCAATGAATAAAGTTTCTGTAAAGAACGTATAGATACAGTCGACTCTCGATAACTTGAAACTCGTTAATTTGAATATCTTTCGATAATTTAAAACAAATTCCTGGTCTCTTAAAAAAATTGTTGATAATTTAAATAAAATCAATATTAATTGGTCCCCTTGGTAATTTGAAGTTGAAGGAATAGTGTTTTGCCACAAATGAACATTTGTGAATAGCTGTCCAAATGTTTAAAATAATAAATCACGAACTTTTATCAAACTCTTATTTACTTGATTTTATTCATATGCAAGACTCTCTCTCTCTCGGCCGTGCGGCCACGCGGCGCGCGAGCTCCGCGTTTATCGGGCATGGAGAGCGAGAGTATGGAAGTGACAAATATGTGTTCGGTATTGGCGGATGGCCAATATGACGTGGAACAGGATGGTGCTGTTCCCGTCGATGTATCAGCAAGGAACGCTGAAATATCGGCGGAAATCGTTTCAGAAAATAATGTCTCAAATTCTGAAACAAATTTAAAATATGCAAAATCGCCCGTGACAAGCAGCGGATATGAAAATTTATCTCGAACAAGTCGGAATTGGGCCGACATAGTTTAAAACGAATCTGATAACTTTGAACAAAGTTAAAAAAAATGCGTTCGCCTCCTTCGGCAATGGTGCGTCAGCCTCTATCTGGCCCATCTCACCAAATTAAAACCACCCGGGACAGCAATGCGCCGCGCCAGCCATTGCACCCCAGGAACATCATAGAGCAAAAAAAGGTCTCTAGGCAAATGCTGGATCAGTTCCAAAGCAAAGCAGCTGCCGGAACCTTTGACCAGATTATATATCTGGAATACTCCCCGGAATTCACTCCGATGGATTACATCAAGGCCCTGGAGAATAAAGTGGGGGAAAAGCTGCGTTATACAGCTGAGGAAAGCATCCGGACAGGTCCTAGTTGGCCTTGAGCGGCCTGAAATGGCGGAGATGTGTTAATTTGGGTTGAGTTAAAAATAAAATCCTTTTTTATATCATTGTTTTATTTAGATCCAATTTAAAAACAGGAAAGAACAAAAAATAAATAAACTTCTTGTTTACAAGTTACGAGTTAGAAGAACAAAATCACAGAGTTGTCAAATCATTTTTGGTCATTTATATATATATTCACAATTGTCCCCAGTAAATGACACAAAAATGATGATCGATTATCAAATTATATCCATATTTCAAAACAGTTTCAATAGCCTCCGAAAGATGGCGGGACAAGTCCAGGGAATGTTACAACTAATTAAATCAACCGCCATTTTATTTATTTACAAAATTAAATATATAAGAAATATATAACATTACATATTTATATTAGTCCCTTTGAATTATAAAAACAATATGGCAATATTATCACACAAATTGTACTGTTTAAATATATATCTAGACTTTAAACATTTCTAAGCTAAAAACATATTTCAAAGTCCAGTCAAAATCAAAATCCCAGACATTCTAGAGCATTAGACAATTTATTTTCAGTTAAAGCTTTAGTTAAAAAATCAGAAAGATTATTTTCAGATTGTATATATTCTAAAATGAAATTATTTGAAATAATTTGTTCATGTAAGTAAGAAATTGCTCTGGTCATATGTGCTGAATTGGCAGATATATTGAAATTTGTACAAAGTTTTATAGCTGAAATATTGTCACAGTATATTTTAGTGGGTTGATTGCCATTTTCTAATTGAAATAGTTCCTCAATAATGTATTGTAAATTGATTGACTTCTTATAGCAACTTAACAATGTTTGTAATTCACTATCACAAGTAGAAAGTGAAGGTTGTGCTTGAAATTTAGAGTTCCAAGATATCAAATTGTCTCCAACAGTAAACAAATATCCAGTAACTGATTTCTTTTTGTATTTACCATCTCTCCAGCTAGCATCAGAAAATCCAGTAAGTTGGGTATTACCTTTATTGTAACATAAAGCAAAGTTAATAGTTTTTTCAAGTATCCAAAAATTCCTTTTAATGCATTAAAATGAATTTCTCTAGGATCCTGTGAATATTTTGAAAGCTGTGTCAGAGGAAAAGATAGGTCAGGTCTTGTCTTTACACTTAAAAACAGCAAATTTCCTAGGATTTCTTGGTATTTTTTTGGATCACATTTCTTGGAGTTTTCATATTGTGAAAAATCAATATTTACATCTAAAGGTGTTGATTTAGTTTTGCAGTTTTCGATTTCAAATTTTTATTAAGATATTTTCAATATAAGCTTTCTGGTTAATGAATATTTTGCCATTTTCGTTGTATATTTCCATTACTAGAAAATTGGTATTTTTTGTATTTTCCTTGAGTTTGAATTTATTATTTTTTTATATAGCTTAATTTAGTATATTTGAATCTGATTATATGGCTAGAATATCATCCACATATATTCCCAGAATTATCTTAGAATTGTTCTTCTCATATATAAATACACATTTATCAGAGGTTAGATTTTTAAAAACCTTCATCTAAAAGATGACTTTTGAGGGTGTCATAAAATACTTTAATGATTGATGAAGACCATATATTGCCTTTTTGAGCTTGCAAACCATGTTTTTATCACCCATTTCAAAACCTTCAGGTTGTAACATATATTGGTTTTCTTGGAGGTCACCATACAAATATGCTGTTTCAATATCATAATTTTTAAAATCATAATTTTGCATTGCAGCATAAGAAAGTAATATTCTGAGTGTATCAGAACTTATAACTGGTGAAAATGTTTGATAGTAATCAATTCCATATTTTTGAGAATAACCAGCTGCAACCAATCTGGCTTTGTATCTTTTTCCTATTATGGGGTCATTTTTAATGGTAAAACTCCATTTGCTTTTGATTGGTTTTGTTCCTTTAGGAAGTGGTTCAATGTCCCATACATGGTGTTCTAATAAAGAATTTATTTCTTTTTTCATGGCTTCTGTCCATTTACTTGCTTGTGGGCATTCAATTGATTCTTTATTTTGGTATATGATTTTGATACTGAGTCATTAATAGAGCATCATTTGGGGCTTGAATAATTGAATTTTATTCATATTCTTCTTCACTCAAACTTGGTTCATAATAGAAGCCTGGTCTATGTGTGTGTCTAAAGTTGTATCTTGTATTTGATGCTGGATTCTGAATTTCAACAGAGGATTCTTCATCTCCTGATGATGAATTTGTTTCTTCTTCTGCAGGTCCATCTATCTTGATGATTGAGTAATCTGTGCTGTCTTGTTCATTAGAAGTTAATAGTTCTGCACCTTTTTGATTTTCTAAAAAGGCAACATCTCTTTTTTTTGTAATTGTAAAATTTTCTGGGTTGCAAATTCTATATGCTTTTCTGCATGAAGAATATCCCACAAAAATGCCTGTTTCAGTAATTTTTCCAAATTTAGATCTTTTATGTTTAGGTGTCCAGAATTCTACTTTGCATCCAAAAACCTTTAAGTGAAGACTGTAGGTTTTCTTCCAGAGAACATTTCTTCTGGAGTCTTGTTAGTATTATGGTAAGAAGGAGTTCTGTTTTTAAGGTATGTATAGGTATTCATAGCTTCAGCCCAAAATTTTATTGGTAATCCAGATTCTATTAATAGGGCTCTTGTTCCTTCTATTAGGCTTCTGTTTGCTCTTTCACATCTTCCATTTTGAGCAGGGGAAAAAAGGTAGTTCTTTGATGTTCTATTCCTTTCCTTTTCAGATAGGATTCCAATTCTTGGTTGTTGAATTCAGTACCATTATCACTCCTGAATTTTTTAATCCTTTTATTGGTGGTGTTCTCTATATATTCTATAAATTCTTTAAGTATTTCTTGAGTTTCTGATTTTGCTTTTAAGAATCTAGTGAATAATTTTTCCTTGAATAGTCATCTACTATAGTAAGAATAAATCTTGCTTTACCAATAGATTCTTCTTTTATGGGCCCAATTAAATCAATATGCAAAAGTTCTAATGATTGTAAGGTTTGAATTTTTTCAATTATTTTAAAAGGTTTTCTTGAGTATTTAGATTTGATACATGTAATGCAATCATTTAAGTCTTCTTTAGATATGCAATCAAATTTGTATACTAAGTTTTTGTTTTTCATTATAGTCATGTAATTTTCATTAGGGTGGCCCAATCTTTTATGCCAAATATCCTAATTAACTTTGAAGATTTTATCTTCTTCATCCCTTGAACCAGAGGAGTTTATTATATAAAAATCATCAATTTTTGGAGCTTCCAATATGACTTGATCCTTGAAATCTATTATAGTACATTTGTCTTTGCTAAAATTATTCTTTGGTAGTCTTGTACTAATTTTCCTACAGACAACAAATTTCCTTTGATTTGTGGAACAAATAGTACATCTTTGAGGATAAGTAAATTTTCTTCTTTTGTTTTGATTTTACATTTCCTATAGCTTTGGATTCAATTTGAGTGTCATCAGCAAGGATTATTTTCCTTTCCTTATTTTCTGAATTTTTTTAAAGTTCAAAACAGGATGTCACATGGCTTGTAGCACCACTATCAATTATCCATTCCTGTTCACTCTTTTCTTGATTTTTGGGTATCAGACAATTTGCTGCCTTTTCATTATGTGAATTTCCAGTTTGTTTCTGCTGATTTCCAAATTTAGGTTTATAGCCACTTGTGCTGGGTTTGTTAATATCTTCTCTTCTATTATTATTGCCCTCATTTTTTGGATTATGCCAGCAGTCATTAGCTTTGTGTCCTCTTTTGTTACTCTATTTAAATTTATTTTTTGGATAAAATTTCTTTGATTCACTTTGTGATGCTTTATATGCAGATGAGGATGGAAAATCTTTCTCGTGGTACCTTTCTTGATACAGGGAAAACTGATTTAACATCTGAAAGTGTAGGATTATTCATAGTATTTATTTGCATGGCAATAATGTTGTATTTTTGTGGCAGGCCTTTAATTACCGAATAGATAAATTCTTCATCATCTATGGTGGCTCCCATAATTCTGGCATTTTCTAATAATTTTTCTGATCTATGAAGGTAGTCTTTCCAACTTTCTTCAGGATACATCCGAAGACGAGAAACATTATTCCGTGCCTCAATACTTTTCTTTTTAATGTCTCCTTCATATCTTTTGGTTAAGGATGCCCATATTTGTTTTGATGTTTTACATGTGAGAATTAATGAAACCTGAGAATCTGTCATGGCACAAGTTATAATACCTTTTGCTTGTGAGTCTTTTATTTTCCATTTTTGTCTTTCTGATTCTTCTCCTGGAGGATCTTCAATCAAAAAATTGATCAAATCTTTGCTTTCCAAAATCGATTCAACCCTATATTTCCAACTTGGAAAATTATCACCATCAAATTTTGCAATTGGTATTTCGTTCATTTTATTTTCCAACAACTTTTAGTTTATATTGAATATTAAAAAGAAAAAAACAATATTTTGTTGAAGATTTTCTCTAGACAACAAAATTTATTTTGCTTTACGCATAAATACCAATTAGGCTTAAGTCGTTTGCTATTGTTTCCTTTTATTACAATATTCAATCAACCACATACTCTGCTGCCAATTGTGTTAATTTGGGTTGAGTTGAAAAGATAATCCTTTTTTATATCATTATTTTATTTAAGATCCAATTTAAAAACAGGAAAGAACAAAAACATATTATAAACTTCTTGTTCACAAGTTACGAGTTAGAAGAACAAAATCACAGAGTTGTAAAATCATTTTTGGTCATTTATATATATATTCACAGGAGATGATCATAGAGGATGGTCTGATGATCGGGGGAGCCCTCCTCAAAGCCCTACCTTACCAAAATAGGGCAGAAAAAATAACCATCAGCGGACTTCCATATGTCATTGAGGACGCTAATATCACAGGACCTTGAGGCCTTACTGCCAGGTGGTCTCCATCGCCCCTGCCGTGAATTATTCCGGCGGCTACATCTGATTGAACCTCAAAAAGACGGCGTTCATCCTCATGAACGACGGAAATAAAATCACAGATCTTCCTAAGAAGATTATTGTAATTGCCAAGTGCGGCTCTGTGCTGGCCTAGTCGGAGTACGGTTTCTGTTGCTCCAAGTGCTACCGAATGGGCCACAAGAGAATAAATTGCCCAAGTATCATCAAGGAAGGCAAGCACTACCCAACCCTCGAGCCAGAAGAGCAGTGTTAAAATCACGGCGCCTGCTCCTAATACCACTGCAGTTGCATCGTCACCTGCAGCATTCAAACACCCTGCGCCAGTGGCTGCCCCGGCACAGAAGTCCTCCACGCACCCTACTCAAGAGGCCAAAGCTCCCGAGATTGAGCCCACCACCAGGAATCCGGAAACCCACCCAGACATCAACAGAGGTAGCAAATCCAGACATCACAAGAGCAAGGATAGGTCTAGGTCCTTGTCGCCAAGGACTGGATCAACGGCCTTGCTGCAGCTAGACATTCACCTCGAGCGCCTCCCAAGCTCACTCTTCATAGACGTTACACTGTTAGGATTGGAGGAAGAGGAAGTAAAACAAGTCACCGTCTCCCTTCCTCACCTGAGGCTGCTCCTGGAAAAGTTCAGCACAGAACAGAGTCAGGAGCTGCACCTATCCAAAGAAAAGCTCATAAAGGGATTTGGAAGCTCTAAGTCAGCCCTTTACAAATGGCTCGCTGACATCAGAGCAATAACAAGGAGCGCGCAAGAGCTTCCGTCTTGCGTGCCTTAATGTGCGCGGCATTGCCGCTCGACACAGGAGCATCGAATTGTGCTGTTTCCTGAGGCAGCACGCAGAAGACGTCACCTTTATTCGAGAAACTAATGTCACCAACCTGGACAGCGTCGAGGACCTATGCTTGGGATACAGGGCAGAGGTTGTTACAGCATCTGGCGCCAGAGGATCCGGCCTTGCCTGCATCTTCTCATCCGGCGTTCAGGTCATCGGACAATGGGTCCTGTCCCCTGGCAAGATCGCCGCCTTCGACGTCACCATCCGGTTATAAAGGCGACATTTGTCAACTGCCGCCTCTCTCATGCTCCTGATGAGCGGCTACAGCAGCTACAGTCTACGAGGATTAATCTTTCAGACTTGGACGGTATATTGCAGTAGTAGCATGTAGAGGTTTCTAGATTGAACGTATGACCTGTTATCGGGATATGCTGGTATACTAGTGATTTTCTATATGTATTCTTTTATTCTGGTTTCTCTTTTTCTGCTGGTTTCGCCAACATAAATGGATTGACAATCTAGACCTGATATGGAATATATTATATTTTTCTTCTGTTGGGGATTCTGATTTATCTCTATATATAAAAATGAATGTATTTCTGTCTGTTTGTCCTTTATGCCTGACCAAACCACTCATTGGAACGCCATGAAACTTTGGGAAGTTATTTAGTATAGTACTGGGAAGGTTTCTAGCAAATAAAATTTTTGAAATAACTTTTCGCTTTAAAATAATCAAGATAAATATTCTAATTTATCTGTTATAATTCAACAATCTGCTCTAAATATTATCATGATGATACGATGATTTTGTAATGTAGAAAATTAGAAAAGACAAAATTCAGGATGACACGGCAATTTATTTGAGACAAGAATAATGATACAATTCCAAGGCAAGATACTATTCCTTTAACTTCCAATTACCGAGGGAACCAATTAATATTGATTTTATTCAACTTATCGAGTATTTTTCAAGGGACCGGGAAAAAATGTTCACTTTATTGAGAGATTCGTTAGACAAACCTTTACTCGGGTAAAACCCGGGCGAAGCCGGGTACGTCCATACAAGAATAATGATACAATTCCAAGGCAAGATACTATTCCTTTAACTCCAATTACCGAGGGAACCAATTAATATTGATTTTATTCAACTTATCGAGTATTTTTCAAGGGACCGGGAAAAAATGTTCACTTTATCGAGAGATTCGTTAGACAAACCTTTACTCGGGTAAAACCCGGGCGAAGCCGGGTACGTCCGCTAGTACAAAATAAAAATGGTAATATGGTAAAATAATGGTAAAAATGGGTAAATGGTTTGGTGATGGGATTTATGAGAATATTTTCTATTGTTCTAGAGCTGCGGAAGATAAACTGTATGCCAAATTTCTTTAGTTCTAATGCTATTTTTGGATTTGTAGGTGAATTATCTATGAAGCAATTAGTTCTAGAATTCGGTTGGGTTTTCTGTTGGGAAGGAAAGTAAGAATGTGTATGCATTAAAGCCGGTGGATATCCAAAATTCCCGAGGTTTCTGTAGATGTTATTCTGTTCAATTTCTTTAAACTTGGGGAGGAAACAATGGATAAATAAACGTTTGGTCAGAGTTTTCACAACAGTTATCTTGTATGATATGGAGCTATGAGAATTGAAGGGAACGTATGAAGGTTTTCCACTATTCTTATAATAAACAGTGGTATGAAATATGTTTTCTGTTCTTATGATAAGGGCATCTAGGTAGAGTAATACTCCGTCTATTTCTTTTTCTATGGTGAACGGTATTTTATGGTGGTAGTTATTGAGTGTATCTCAAATTAACTGTTCTTTTTCTGATTGATATTCGCAGTAAATGTTATCGATGTACCTTTTTCATTTCGCAATACCCAAGTTTTCTATACTGGTAATCCATTTATCAATTTTCAATAGAACTATTTCGGATGCTGTCAGTGATAGATAACTTCCAATGGGTGACCCACTATCTGCTGATATATTTGGTCATATTGATAACCCAGTAGAGCTCGCGGATTGGCAGTTAGGCCAATAACTTCAGTTGGTTACTAGATCCCAATGATGTGACTTCACGCTTCATAGCTTCCCCGAATTATTTTTATTAATATAAAAATGCTTCCCAAAAATTCACTCCTAGAAATATAAACAACTTTTCCGATGTAGTTCTGACCATTTTAAACATTTTACATAGAAAGAGAACAACAATAAAATATATATATATTATCTCTTTAATCTAGAATGTTTGTTGTTTTTATCTATTGCGTTAAAAAGGAAAATATAATCTTACCATTCGCCCCTACCGCCTTTTTATTATCAAATAACACTTCAAGCGTTGGCGCATAGTTTGAAGAAAAAAATAATGGCGTATATATTATTTTTCAACATATTATTTGATAAAAATAAATTTTAGCAATTAAATCTCTATATTTCTTATTATTAGAAGATAGTTTTTTTCTATTCTCTTTATAGGATATATTTATAAAGGAAAACATTGAATGGAGGAAAATTTCAAGTAAAGTATAGCGATAATCGCAGAACAAAGGAAGACAATTTTCTCTGACAGAATGATTTTCCACAAGCTTGGTTGGTTGTAACAATCCCTTAAAAATAGTTTTTTCTCTATATGCATTTATTCAAATTATTATTTATTTCAGTATAAAGGGAAAAATTGTATATTCAGATAGATATCATTAAAAATATAGCTATTTAAAAATAGGTATTATATATGGCATTTTATAAATGCATCAAAAATATACATATTTTATAACCATCTTTTTGCAGAAAGCGAACAATTTTAAACGAACGACTCTGCTGAAATATCGGCTTTAACCTATTTAATTAAATAAGGTACTTATTTATTTATTTCAATTCAAAACGCTATGTCCCCCTAGGGACACTTGCGCTAAATGTACATACAAATATAACAAAGAAAATATTCAACATGGAAAGATACACAGAAAGCCACTTAGAAAGATTCACAAATATTATTTACATATAGAGATATTCTTTGAATTTTATTTACAGTTACATCATTAAATTTAAAAATATATACATATATACACAGATATACACGCATACACCTATATATTGTTTACAACCACAAGATATGTCCAATATTTCCTTGAGATCGTTACATCAAAGACCATTTTTCTTAAAGAAATCCAAAATATATTTAAAAATGAAATTGAATTTTATATATGTGTTCTTACTTGAAATTAAATCACTAGGGGCTAAAGCTATTAAACCGTTGTTGACTCTGTAATCTTGAAAGACAGGGCACTCTATAGGTACTAGGGTACCATAGATTCGAACCTGGCCTCCGTCAATACAGAGACGGCTTCGATTTTATAAAATTCTAGTGGATAAGCTACAAATAGGTCGAATCTCATAAAAAGTTGTGGCATATTCTTTCATCTTAATCTCTGTGTTCTGCATATAGATTATGAGGGAAAAATGCACTATTTTGATGCATTTAAAAGGGAAGAAGTATCCTTTTCGCACAATAAAACTTGACTTAAATTACAATACATTTGTGGTATTTTGAAGCTCAGTCGAGGCGAATATGGCAAGGACACACAGGAGTATTGTTGCAGAACTATTCGCCAACGCTAGAATAATTATTTTTTGCATGAAGAAAGGCAGCGGACGAGTGGTAAGACTTTTTTTATTTGAGCGTAATTTTAAAAATCTAGAAGGCGATAAGTAGACAGCTGCAGATAGCGGACTCCCCGACAGGTGAGCAGCTGATCATATGTGCTATCATAGGGGATTTCTGGAAGGAAAAAAGAGGAGTATACTTTTATAATAAACTAGCCGAATGACCCGGTCAACGCCCGTATTTTACCCGATTGTGAATGTTTTGATTCAAATACTATTTGTTACAATTATAAATTGGCGCCTTAAATAAATGCATATGTTAGTTAATAACTATAGCCTATGTGCTTTATCTGTCTATGTGTTGTTGGCTTCCGTAGGCGTCTCTTACTGGGAAAAAGAAAGAGAGGATTCCATTTGGTTATTAACTAATATATGAATTTATTTAAGGAGCGACCCGCTCCAACACAATAGTTACAAAAACGAAAAAGCGAGTGGGGGGGGGGCAAAGGTGGCGTGATCGTAGCCAACCAATAGGAGGGCGCCATTCCAAAAAAAAGCAAACGGTGACAGAGACGAAACCTGATTAAGAGATGAAGAATGACGCTCGTAACTGTATATAGAATAAGTACATAGCAAGTTAAAATATAAAATGTAGAATTCAGAGTTTTTGATAATTTTTCAAATTATTGAATGGTTATTTGAATTGAACAAAGGGTAAAATATATAACACTGTAAAATAAAAAAGACAAAATGTGGCATATATATTTGTACAAAATTTGTTTGAAGCGAAATTTTTTAAAAGTAAATTAATGGTGAATGCTTTTTAAAAATATTAAATAATGATTAGCAAGCTAATTCTGCATTTAATTGTGGCGAATAAATAATTTATAACTTTAGTATTTATTCAACCAATGAAAATACACAGGATAATATAACTCTGAATTTATGAAATCTTCATATATGATTTATAGCTTTGTTGTTGAATATTCTCTATACCAGACCATACAACAATCATCTTTACAGATGGATCACAGTCCGAAAAAGGCGTCGGAGCAGCTGCAATCCTACCAGCACCCCATCCACCTATTCTGGTCAAACTACACCCAGAATGCACATCCTTCCCGGCGGAACTTGTAGCCATCCTCAATGGATTGGAGGAGTGCGAGAGCCTCAACAATTGAAAAATATATATAGCCTCCGAATGCCAGGCAGCACTGGCAGCCATATGTAACCCAGACATCCCACGCTCTCATCTCATAGCCCAAATTATATACGGCATTTCAAATATTAAAAACATCCAACTCTGCTGGGTATCAGCCCACAAAGGAATCGAAGGAAATGAAAGTGCTGACCAAGTTGCCAAAATGGCCGCTATATCAGACATTCCTCCTTATTTTATAGAACTCCCAAAGAAGCTGGCGAGAGAAGGAAGCAAACAATTTTCCCACCAATTATGGACCGATATATTCGTCACTGACCCATCAACACGACCCCTGAGAAAATTCTCACCCACTCCCGGCCATCATAAAAAGAACTTCAAAAAATACATCTAGGAACATCAACCACGACCCTACTATCAGGACATGGATATGTTAAAGCCGATATGGCCAGAATTAAACAAGTCCCTGATCCAACATGTCCACAAGGCCAAGAGGAAGATCAAACCGTAGAGCATGTGCTCTTCAGCTGCCCAGAACTTGAACTACAGCGATTCCAAACGGCTACAATTATTGGACTGCCATCATTCAATGACACTGTCGTATTGAATCTACCAAGAATCAAACCGGCCTGGAAACACTTGGTGAACTGGTTCACTAAAGCTACCAAGACAGACTCCTAAACCGCAGGACAGCCCGGGTAGTTGGCGATCTAAGGATACGCTCCAGGAGCCTGAGTTACCTTTATGTTAGTATTATTACTCTCTAAGTCGCGGAGACTCGCTGTGCTGAATCACTTTTCCCTCTGGACACCAGACCTCATCCTCGGAAGCAATGTTTCCAGATTAACCCGACTTTACATCGTGAGAGGTCACAAGAGCCATACAGCGCTGTGGCAGAAAGAAAGCTACTTTACAGATGGATCACAGTCCGAAAAAGGCGTCGGAGCTGGTATATTGACCAAATGTCTCAGAATGGGTCACTTCCCTCGCCCATGGAAGGAAGGCTGCCTCATACTCCTGCCAAAGGCGTCCAACTCTGCCAGCAGTCAGTTAGGGAATAATAGACAAATAATTCTTCTGAAAATTCTGGCCAAAATTTTTGTACAATGTATCCTAGCCCTGGATGGCTCACGGAAAACCAATATGGATTTGTTCATGGCAGGTCAGCAGAAGAAGTGCTCGCCAGAATCACGCAGTTTATCAATGAAAATCATTTCCATTGGAGGAAAAACATCGGTCATCAGTTTAGACATAAGTAAAGCATTCGACACCGTCTAGAGACCGGCCATCATACAAGGTCTCGAACGCCTGGCTTGTCCCCATTCACTGATTTGCATAGTGCAAAGTTTTCTGGAAGACAGGTATCTTTCTCCGCGTGGACAGCTACCGCCTTCACATTATCTCAGCTTGACACCCCCCAAGGTTCTGTACTAAGGCCATTCCTGTGGAATATCATCGCCCGGTTCCTCTTCATCATACCTCCCATTAGAGAAAGTTTAATAGTAGCTTATGCGAACGACTTCACACTGTCGACTCAAGTTCGGGGCCGACTTCCGACCAAAGCTATTAACACATTTCTGGATCAAATCGCTTCATGGTGCACCGAGAACGGACTCGAGCTGAACCCCAGAAAGACGCAAGCCTGTATCTTCCAGTAGCGAAAAGTCCGCCCCAATATCGACCCAGGACTCATAATCCTTGGCCAACCCATCCCTATTAGTAAGACTATAACCATCTTGGAGGACGAATTCGAATAGCACGAGGTTTCGTCTCTCACCTATCCAAACTCATTCGAAGGTGTCGAGAAATTGTTCCAAGATTGACAAACTCAATATATAGGATATACGGTATTTCCTATGCTGCTGGCGTCAAAATCCTTCGATCGGTGGTCATCCCGGTCCTTTGATACGGAGTCTTAGCTTGGGGTCGTCGCGCTTCATCCAAGGAGGGTGCTCGTCAGTTCCGGAGTCTCCAATACACGTTTGGAAAGCATATATTGAGAGGGGGCCCTTGTGCGCAAACCATACCAGCCATATCCCTGACAGGCAGTCCTCCTCTTGACATCATCATCCATTTTTCCGGCTTACTTTCCTAAAGGAGATCAAGGAGTGGAACTACGAATCGAAGCCAGGACCTGCTGCGTTGCCATACCCTCTATTCAGACGACCCCTTTCCTTCAGTTTGAACCTAGAAGAGGTAAAAACCCCACTAATTTTCACAGATGGATCAAAAAGTGATTCAGGCGTTGGTGCTGCGATCATCTTCCCTTCCCAAGAACATCAGCTAGTTCTACTACGGCTTCACCCAGACTGCACTGCCTTTCAAGCTGAACTCTTATCAATTCTATGGGCAGCTCAAATCGCGGAGACTAGTCCAACCAAAACAGCAGTGACTATTGCTTCGGACTGTAGATACGCTTTAGCAGTTATCTGCTCGTCAGGACCAACACGAACATCGCTAGTGGCAAATATAATGAAAGTCCTTAACAGAGCTCCTTACATCAGTCTGTTTTAATACACGGACACACTGGAATCAATGGCAATGAACTAGCAGACAGTGCAGCAAAGATTGCCGCTACTTCTGTCCTACTACACTCATACTCCACCCTGCCTCGAACTCATGCTCGAAACCTAACATGTAAGTCTGCTCTAACATCATGGACTGTATTATATTCCCAAGACCATTCGACCAGATCCCTCAGCAGAATTGCTGCCACTCCAAGCCTTCTCAAATTCTATCAAAAATCCGCCATGGAAAGGCCCCCACCACCATCCTCACGGTTCATGGTTATGTACTGGTAGATATTACACGTGTGCATCCCGGAACAGACCCTACCTGCATCCACTTTTCAGAAGAGCCAGACAGTCGATCATATTCTCTTCAGCTGTCCAGCATTCCTCAATCCTATATCTATCGCGAGCCTCCCAGACTCAACCTCAGCATGGAAATTTCTGGTCAAATGGTTTAACTCAGCAATCAAAACAGGACGCGAATAAAAGCGCTCAACACTAGTCCATACTAGTGCGCTGGACTACCCAGGTAGTCGGTGCTCTGCGCTCCAGGAACCTGGGTTATAAATATCTCCCTCACTCTGATGATTGATGGGGTTGCTGGAGCGAGCCATCGCGAGGTGGTCTCCCTTATCCGCGGTAGTCGCTGGTGGGTCGTGTCCGCGCGGCCAACAACCTGGTCTTGAGTTCCATCCTGCACCACCTCCACAGCTACCTTCCACCTGAAACCATCATCGACTGGATGCAGGCGCGGTTGGCGCGCTTCGTGTGGGGTACGAGCCGAGTCTCGTGGCTCCCTGGGCGCATCCTGGCTCGTCCAGTCTCCGATGGTGGCGTCGGCCTGCTTGACATCGCGAGCCAGCTTCGGCTCGCCTGCCTGAAGAGGGTCCAGGCCTCTTTTCGCGGCGTCGCCAACGGCAAATCTTGGCTGGTCCGCAGCCGGGCGTGGTACCGCCGACTCCTGACGTCTGGCTCTCGCCTAGGAGGAGGAGGAGTCTCTTGAACCTGTGAGAGGCCGCCTCAAGTGTCCTTGAGCTGGACCACAGGGTTCTGCATCCCGCCATCCTGAGGTCCCTGTGCCTTTGAGGCGACAACAGATTCCTGAGGCCGCCAGACATGCTGGTTCCCGAGCGCTGGCTACAGGCGACTGTCGGAGACTTCTCCGATGACGCCCCTGCACTAGCGCGCTCAACGCGGGCCACGCTCCTGGACGCGCAGCCTCTGGGGGCCTTCTGCCAACGTCTCCGGCGGGGTAAACGCCAGCTCCAGCTATCATGCGGAGTACGAGGCGGAGACCATCGTTCTGCGGGGATCGGCGATCTCCATTACCCATCTTACCTGCCAGAGGGCCCGCCTGCCATTGGACCCGGCACGGCTCCAGGCGCATCCTACTGCAGATCTGGCTGCCCGGTGGACCCCCACCGTGGATGTGCCCCGCTCCATTCCCTGGGCTGACCTGCGTCGGAACTGCTTCTCGGGGCACGACGCAGATATCGCCCTACGGCTGGCGCTCCACGCCCTACCCCATATTGACCATCCTGCCTCGAGGCGTGCCACCTGTGCCGCCTGTGGGTCCAGCGAGGGGTAGCTGACCCACAGATATTGGATTTGCCGAGCCGTGCGACCCCTGCTCCAGGAGATGTTCGCCTCCTGCGAAGTGCCCCTGGATCCGCAGGCCTGGCTCTTCAGCGTCGGCCTCCATTCCGAGGCAGTGAAAATAACAAGTGAGACGAAGGCTACCATCTACAAGTACCATTCTGGTCTTGAGGTGGGCAACGCCAGCCAACACCTAGACCTGCCCACTCTGTTGGAAATAACTCTCGCAGTTCATCGGTGGCGGAGTCCCACCCGCGGTGGGCGCCACCAATGAAGACCTTGGATATATTTATATATATATATATGGTAATTTAAACCAACAACCCCATATTGTATATAACTTATAACAAGATATTAATGTTGTATAGTAGAAACATATCTGTAAATGATTATATGCATGTTTGACATGTGTCATTATATCATCATATGTAATGTAATTTGTACAAACTGAGGATAATAAATAAAACTCTGTAATAGATTAAGAGTTGAGCTAGAGAGATATAAGTCAAACACGTCTAAATTCGAGATAGATGGAAGCCACAAAGCAACATCTAAAGATAGATTGGAAGCTGTCAGGACGGCGCCAGTAGAATGTCACCAGACGACCCACACTCTTCACATCTGGTGACATGCAAAACCCCCTTTCTCAGAAACGGTAGATAAAGCCCCCGTCCTAGCTAAAAATACAGTTAGTTTATCATCTGCGCGAGCTCTCGTCGGTTGTACCTCAGGTCCATCTCATCCATCATGTAGACCAGTAAGAAACTTCTATCTCCCCATCTTTCGCTCCTAGCTCAACTTTTATCTGTTCACGGAACTTTCTTAGTGCAACTGTGTCTTCGTTTTTTGTGTATGGACATCTAAGCTTTCCACTCTGCCTCGACCACGACTGCCTGTACTTTGTGAGAACTGTAAAAGGTCTTCCAAGGTGCAGAGAGGTACTGGAAAACTCCCCATCCTGACTGTTACTCTCGGTCAACACAATATAGCGAGAGTCAACACTTCATCATCACAAAGTTAGTCGACAGGATTCTACAAGAGCTACCAGGACTTCATCATCACAAAGTTAGTCGACAGGATTCTACAAGAGCTACCAGAACTTCACCTTATTACAGTTAGTCGACAGGATGACCAAAACGAAGGATGACACAACGAAGAAGGTAAGAAGCCTTTTCAGATAGAAGCGAGAAAGAGCAAAGATGGAGGAACAAACCGGCCATTCCAACGAAACGACCAAGCAATCTCTCCCCCAATAATAAATATTTATGGAAGAAACGCCGCCCCAAGGGACCTCCGCAGACCCGCTAACATAGATCGCCAACGCCAGGAGCAAGCTTACCACCCCAACGACACAGCCGAAAATTCCGAAAGACATGGAAACCGAGCAGCGATGTGGCCCAAACCCTGTGACACGTTCCATACCTTCGACCTGACATCGTCGAGACAATGATCAAGACAACAAGCCACAAACAACTTTACAGAAGCTACAAGATTCTACAAGTCCAACATGGAGCGACTTCCACGTCAGCAGGAAAATAACCAAAGACCAAGTCTCCTGACTGAAATATCTTCAAAACTGTAAGTTTTAAAATTTTATATAACTTTATCCTCAAGTTCACAACTTGATTCCCCATAAAATTTGTACTTATATTTTCACTTTAAGCATTTTAAAATCAATTTTTACCTTTTTTATATCATTTTTAATTCAATTTTTAAAACTTTCGCACCCTCATTTATCAAATTTACTTTATTTTTAATCAGATTATAAATTTCAAGTTATTACTCTCAATTTTACTTGTTAAAAATATTCGCCCATCACGCATTTTTAAAAATTTACTAATTTTACATGTCTTTCCAAAATTTACCTAAAATGGTACTATCCAAATCCACAACTTAAAAAAATCATTATTATTATTTTTAAAAATCTCTCATTCATCATAATTCTAAACTTATTTTTGTTTTTCTTATTAGTTACCTTTATACCAAAATACCAATTTCTCAATCAAATACTTAACATTTTGAAAACATTATTGTCATATTCACCATTTTAAGTAAACGCCACAATTCAAAATATTCTTGTCACTATCACGACATTGCCCCTTTAACAAGGATCATTTTAACTACCATAATCAATGATTAAAAAAATCAAATTTTTAAAATATAAATCAACATAGGTGAAACGCATTTCTTTTAATTGCAAAAATCGAAAGAGACAATATCTTCAAAATCACAACTAGAAAAATAACTGTCCTTCCCCAAAACAAGTTAAAAATCCAACATAGTCACACTCCCTCGTCTTTTCCTTTTACATGAATAATTAATCTACCATACATCTCTCTCAACAAACGTTACAACACCATCACATCACTATCTCCAATTGACAACAATTATTATTGCGCGGCTTAACAAAGAAATTCCATTCGAGCCGCACAAGCTCCATATCGTCGCCACTAAACATAAGCGCACACTAAACATTTTCACATTAAGCGTGCCACATCCACTAACAGTCAAAAATATTCTCGATATGTGTTCGCACAACCACCACCCATGACTAGTAAATTTGTTATTCATGGTGAAACAGGTTAGATTTTGTACCAAACAACGACTCACGAGACACCTTTTTATTCACATTTTTCACTTCGTGTCACAGTGCCACACCACAAAGCTTTTTCACTTTTCAGGCCAAAGACGCCTTCATGCCTGTGACATCTCACCCCAAAGCGTGTCCTTGTCGAAAGTCGCACTTTCACCACACATCTAAACCTGACATCACCGAATAACATTTTTACTAAGTCTAAACAACTTCGAAAACACAACCACTTACGAACATCGAGAAAACTATATTTTCAAATAGGCAAGAAATATGCCAATCTCAACAAAACAAGAGAGAGGAAGTTAGTTTCTAGTTAACGACAAAAATAAGAAAAACCCCGCACGTTTGACCCCCCAGTAAGAGGATCCCCGAATCTATTTCAGTGTCATATCCCCGTCCAACTCCCCTCACAAAGCTATCAATATGACCGCCATGATCAGGATCGCCATTTTTTTGAAACAAATGTTGCAAACTAACCATTTAGGTTTTCATACAAATCTCACCACACACACACAACATACATTAAACATTTTACATGTTAATTGATATCACCAATTAAAACAATTTGGTTAAGTCTTATATAGACTTTATGACGCAAAAGAGAAGTCATTCTCTACATATCACCATTGTGGACAAACGAAAAGATCATTTCACATATTCCCGCTTTAGAGGGTCAAAAACACCGATGTTTACCAATGGGATATGATCTAGTTACAAACCACAGTTTCAACTTCTCTTCAAAAGAGCAATTTCTGTTCAATTTTCCACTACCCAACATTTATCCAATCATTAATAACCTTTAATTATATTTTAATTTTTGTATAAAATTTTGAAAAATTATTTATTTTTTACCTTTCAATTATATAATCAAATTTTTAATCCAACATGTTTAAAAAAAAAAACTTTAATCAAATTTACTTTTATTTTTCATATTATTTTAGCATTGCAAAACATTCAATTGTTTCAAAAATAATTTTTATTTTCTTAATTATTATATCTTTTATATATTACATGCTTGATTTTGTCCACTTACACTTTTTTTACCCGCAATCATATTTCTATTTTTTTATTCCCTATATTTTATTTTTTTTGAATACCTTTATTATATGACAATGTTTATCATCAACTATCGGGCATCTACAACAATCTATTTCAACAATCATATTCTTTAACCAATTTCCTATATTTTCATCACTATCTTTTCAGCCATTGCTTCACTTCATTGTAGAAAAACGACAGCACTGCTTGGCAATTTTTTTTTATTTCGTATATCAACAAACTCTTTGAACACAGTTCTCCAGATTTAAAAATCCCAACTTCTGGCCTGAACACGCTTTAAAGAGTTAATTTCAATCATACGCAGAGCACAATCACCAACGCATGCACAAAGCGTTCACTTTTTTCAACTTCAGCTTATTTTTTTCTCAGCTCTAGCGGACCACAATCAACCTTTGATTTCATGTCAAGTCAGATCACCTACTGTCGCTACAATTCTACTTATCGCATGGCTCTACCACCCCTTTCAATCATATTAATAAGCAATTTTTATTCAACAACTTTTAACCCAATAATCCTAAAATTTTGACAAAGCACTGTAACCCTTATATAGGATCGCAAGTTATACATTGCCAAGGGAGACGCTCAAGTCTATTTCCTCGCTTTGCACCTGGATCTGATTATTTGATTTACATGTGCACTTCAAACAATTGCATATTCTTCAACTACTAACCCTTTCCAACGCCCGCCAATATTCTCTCATAATGTGAATTTTTATGTCATCATTTTATTTTTATCATCATTTTTTATTAATTTATTTATTTATGCTTATGAGGTGATACAGCAGCGTTATTAAATAAACAAAAATGTCATTTTTATTTAACTTTTATATGTCCAAACAAATCATCTTGTTATAGCCCTTTTTAACCCTTACAGTATATTGTATATAACTTATAACAAGATTTTAATGTTGTATAGTAGAAACACATCTGTAAATGGTTATATGCATGATTGACATGTGTCATTATATCATCATATGTAATGTAATTTGTACAAACTGAGGATAATAAATAAAACTCTGTAATAGATTAAGAGTTGAGCTAGAGAGATAGAAGTCAAACACGTCTAAATTCGAGATAGATGGAAACCACAAAGCAACATCTAAAGATAGATTGGAAGCTGTCAGGACGGCGCCAGTAGAATGTCACCAGACGACCCACACTCTTCACATCTGGTGACATGCAAAACCCCCTTTCTCAGAAACGGTAGATAAAGCCCCCGTCCTAGCTAAAAATACAGTTAGTTTATCATCTGCGCGAGCCCTCGTCGGTTGTACCTCAGGTCCATCTCATCCATCATGTAGACCAGTAAGAAACTTCTATCTCCCCATCTTTCGCTCCTAGCTCAACTTTTATCTGTTCACGGAACTTTCTTAGTGCAACTGTGTCTTCGTTTTTGTGTATGGACATCCAAGCTTTCCACTCTGCCTCGACCACGACTGCCTGTACTTTGTGAGAACTGTAAAAGGTCTTCCAAGGTGCAGAGGGTACTGGAAAACTCCCCATCCTGACTGTTCCTCTCGGTCAACACAGTATAGCGAGAGTCAACACTTCATCATCACATATATATGTTATGAATATTTTGTTGTTGTTAGATAAAGGGTTGATAAGACAAAGGATCGATAAGATAAAGGGTTGAGGTGCAGTCGTGATAAAAAAAGATAAATATTTACCATCAAGTAGCTTTTATTTTCAATTAATTGAGGAAATATTACACATTAGTTAGTTTCACCCTATATAGAATTTATAAAGTTAATCCTATATTAGTGATTTAGAAGGATAGATATGTTAACTACGCATATTTACAACAAAACTATACAACAAAACTGAAAGTCTTTCTAAAAAACGATGATAACAAAGTAATATTATCAACGAATAAAATAAAATATATATTTTTTAAAATATAGAAATATTTGAGTTTTTAGTTTATATAATATATATATATATATACTAGCGGTGGGGAAACCCGGCTTCGCCCGGATTTTATCCGAGTGAAGGTTTGCCTAACGAATATTATTGATAATAATATTCCGGAACACGCAGAATATTATGATAATGATATCCATTACATTATATATTTATATAATATATAAAATATATTTTTCGAGCAAAAATATCCTCTCTCTCTCTACTCAATAGATTTTTAAAAAGATATATATAAATAAAAATATCTAGAGATATACTACATGATCTTAGCCAAAAGGCCGATAAACGATATTTTATATATAGAGATGACCTGGCTTCGTGTGTTTTCTGCTCGAGTGAATGTTTCGCTAGTAGAATTTTGTTCCTGCCTACTAAAAATTATTATCTGGCTCCGCCCGTGGACTGCTTTAGTGAATATTCCCCTAAAGAATTTTGTTTATGTCAATCAAGCCTGATACAGCAATATTGTCATTATCATTACTGACTAAAAAAATATTGTTGCTCAGTACTTGGTTAATTATAATATTTCTTGTTTAAAGTGCGAAAAAAACTTCCCGATTTAACTCGCTGTCCTGTTCAAATTTCAGCGAACATTTCAAACATATATAAATGTTCCCGGCTTCGCCCGATTTTTACCAGAGTAAAAGTTTGCCTAACAAACATTTGTTAAAACGATTCTAGCAAACATCTAATCCCAACTGAATCTATACTTGTTTATACTCTCGATAATTTTAAAATTTTCCCGGTCCCTTGAAAAATACTCGATAAGTTGAAAAAAAATCAGTATTAATTGGTCCACTCGGTAATTTGAAGTTGAAGGAATAGTATCTTGCCACAAACAAAGATTTGTAAATAACTGTATTTAGCGAAGGTACCCGGCTTCGCCCGGTTTTTATCCGAGTAAAAGTTTGCCTAATGAACATTTGTTAAAACGATTCTAGAAAACATCCAATCCACCTATATATTGATTTATAAACGTATATAAATATTGTAGCGTAGAAATCAAGCCTTGAAATATCCTAAGATGTAAAAGTATTTATTGATGACGTCACAGCGACGAGTCGACAATTATTAACAGGTCAGCCCCACCTCCATTTACAGCTAGAGAATCTTAAGCAAGTAAGCAAAGAAATATTTTAAGATGATTTCACAAAAACAGATTAATATATTTTTTATAATCTGTTGAATATATTTTCATTGAATAATATTAAATTAAATAATAAAATATTTCTTCGCCACATAGCCTCCTCCTATAAAGAGCATCGACCCGATGCTCAGAAGGAGACTTACATCCTCAGTCTCAAGGCTCGAGAACGGGTGATAGGGCCTGAGATCTCTTCGCGGGTCTGTGGTTGTTGTGTTCGTTCAGTGGGGATGTCTTCTTCCTGGAAGTTTGTCGAGTCATCTTCTGGGTCCTCTTCTAGCTGGTCCTCCTGGTCCTCTGGGTTTAAATAAGGTTTCATCCTACCAATGTGAACTAAATCTTTTGTTTTACGACGACCTTGCTGGTTTCCGAATGTTTCAACTTCATAGGTCACATCAGATATTTTTCGGGTTACTTTGTATGGGCCGAAGTAACGTCTCATTAGTTTTTCCGAATATCCCACTTTACGCACAGGAATAAAGATCCATACAAGATCTCCAGGCTGATAAATTATATTTCTGTGATGGGCGTCATAGCGATGTTTATTGCTACCCCAATAAAAAAAGCAACCCGAACCATGGATGACCTCCCTGCACCAGAAGCCCCCAAAAATAATTTTACCAACCCCAAATACCCAGTAGGTACCCGTAAATATTCAATTTGGAAACTTCCAGAATGCCCAGAATTGAAAAATGAAGAAGATTCTCAAGCCTTGAAAAAATACTCCAGCGCGGTCGAAACCACTTTTGCCGAGCTAATAAATTTTATTGACTTTTACGAAAGGGAACTGTGCGAACTGCGCTCCAACTACCTAGAACACAATACTACAAAAGCCCCCGCGAAGCGCCCAAGAGAAAAATCACCAGTAGCCGCAAAAGAAACAACAACGCAAAAAACAACCTGGTGCCCCAACCAAAGGTCACAAGTTAATCCTGAACCAAAATTACAATCTAAACAGCCTGAAAAACCTAATGAAGCAAAAACAGTCGAAATGGAAATAGAAGTGACACCAAACAAAATCCCAAATCACGAACAAACCCATAAAAACTCTAACCCATCAAAGAAACCTAACGAAACATTGAATAACATACCTAACAATCCCACCCCTAACCCCAAGATCAGAATACCACCAATTAAAATAAGCGGAGTAAAGGAATGGTCAGGCCTTAGAGATGGTCTTGTCAATTGTACAAAACAAAAGCCAGAATTTTACACATCAGGCCGATACATCAACGTTCAGACTCACACAACATCGGACTACCGGATAGCTACCAAGTGGTTGGAAGATCGCCACTACACCTTCCACTTCAAGATCCTAGACGACGAAAAGTGCCTTAGAGTCGTCGTCAGAGGTCTCGACCGCTGCATCACTATCCCCGAAATACAAGAAGATCTGGAAAACAAGGGATTCGAGATGTCTAAACTTGCAAGACTACGAAATTCAAGAACAAAGGAGGAGCTCCCACTAATCCAGGTAACCCTTCCCAAGACTGCAAGGAATAAAGAAATTTACAATATCACAGATCTCTGCGACATGAAGTGCAACGTCGAGGCTTACAGGGCTCCCAAAGGCCCCGGACAATGCCATAGGTGCCAAAACTTTGGGCACTCTCAGTTTGAATGCAGGGAAACTCCCAAATGTGTAAAATGTGGAGAAAATCATTTCACATCCGAATGCGCCAAAGAAAAAGAAGTCCCACCTAAATGTGCAAACTGCCAGGGTCAGCATACAGCAAGTTGGCGTGGTTGCCCACTATACAGAAAAATAAATAGAGTGCCCCAAACCCAAATTAATAAGAAACCAAACCCCAATACAGAAAAAGAAAAATCCAACCCTACAGGTCCAAACCCTTCTGAAATTCCCCAACCCAATCAAAACAAGAATAAAACTCCATATGTCAATAAAGAGCGTCCCAATCCTCCTTCACCCACTAAGGTCAACCAACTAGAGAGCGCTATCAAAAAGGCTCTCAGTGACCCCGCAATAATAGAAAACATCATGAAGAACGTTGTAGACACCTTTAGATGTAAATGAATAACAAAAATATGTATAAAAATAGCCTTCGAATCGTTCACTGGAACGCGTGCAGTCTCCGAAACAAAAAACAACAATTCTCAGAATTCCTGAACGACCACGACATCGACATCGCACTAGTGTCAGAAACCTGGCTTAAGCCGTGCCATAAAATGAGGATTCAAAACTTCATCACCATCCGCAACGACAGACTAACCGGACAAGGTGGTGGAACTGCCATTTTCATCCACAATAAGTACAGCCATGCACCTATTCATGCCACCACCTCAAGCCTGGAAACAACAGGAATTTCAATCAAAAACAAAAACGGGTTAAATATGAACCTGTATTCGTGCTACAAACCACCAAACACCTATCTAGATCAAACCGATATCTATAACATTTTTTCAACGGACACACCGACCATCATAGCAGGGGACCTAAACTGCAAACATCCTGCCTGGGGTTCCACCACCACTAACCCAAGCGGGAGAAGGCTCCAAAACGCAATCAACGTTATGGACCTAGATGTGAGCTACCCCGACGAACCTACTCATGACTCACCTCCAGACATCATAGATATCGCCGTGCACAAAAACATCTTCCAAAGCGCATACTCTAAAGTCCTGCACGAACTAACCTCTGATCATCTCCCAGTACTACTTGTGCTACAGGATTTCAAAATCTCCTACTCAAATACAAAAATAAAAATTACAGATTGGGCCCTATTCAAGTACAAAATGGAAATCGCTGAACCTCCTGAACTGATCCTAGATACATCTTCAAAAATAGACGAGGCCATTACACACATTGAAGAACAAATGGTGCAAAATTTGAAAGATTCAACAAAATATAAGAACCCGGAACTAGAACGAAGATATCCACCTCACATCAAAGAAAAAATACGATCCACCAACAGACTAAGGAAAAAAATGAAAAATACTTGCGACCCCCGAGATAAATCAGCCTACATGACGGCCCGGAGAGAATCACAGAAACTTACAAGAGAGCACGATAACACCAGCTGGGACCACTTTATCGAAAACTTGAAAGTCACGGACCAAACCATATGGAAAGCCATCAAACGATTATCCAACTCTGAAAAACAAGAAATAACCCTGAAGACAAACAATGGGCAGACACTAACCACAGAAGAAGCAGCTGAATCATTTGCCAACAACTATGAAAAACAGTTCACCCCCAATCCCTATACATCCCACTCCAAACCTACTCGTACATACATCAAACGTGTGAATTCATACATGAAAAAAATAAAGAAACAGGACTAGAACCAACAAACATTGGTGAAATAAAAGCGATTATTGAATATCTACCAAATAAAAAAGCTCCCGGAATCGACGAATTACCTAATGAAGCTCTCAAACTGCTCCCTAATCATATACTAGCATCAATAACCGAAATATTTAACGCCTCACTGCAGCTTGACCACTTCCCTGACAGATGGAAAACGTCCATTATCTGTCCCATACTTAAAAAAGGAAAATCCATCCATGAACCAACAAGCTACAGGCCCATCTCACTGCTACCTGCCATCTCAAAACTATTCGAAAGAATTGTTTTAAGAAGACTCAGAAAATCCCTAGAAGAAAAGAATCCACTCAGACCTGAACAATTTGGCTACCAAGCCAAACACTCAACATTGCACCAGCTAGTAGTTGTCACTGAAAAAATAAGAAAAGCCATGGACCTAGGCCAAATAACAGGAGCCGTATTCTTCGATATCGCCAAAGCATTCGATAAAGTCTGGCACGAAGCCCTTCTCTACAAAATGTGCAAAAAGCACCTTCCCGGAGACATCATAAAAATAACGCAAAACTTCTTAACAAATAGAACATTCAAGGTACGAGTCAAAAATGAACTTTCAACAGCTAGGAACATCCTTGCCGGGGTCCCCCAAGGATCAGTCACAGGACCAACCTTATTTGACATATTTATAGACGACTTCCCCTGTATTGAAGACACCTCTTTACACCTATTTGCCGATGATACCGCCATTTTAGCCTCAACATATAACTTCGACAATCTCCACATGAAACTCCAAGAGGCCTGCATCTTTTCCACGCTCTGGTGTAAGGAATGGCGAGTCACAATGAACCCCCAAAAAAGTGAAGCAATCATTTTTTCCAGAAAAAAAGACAAAATTAAGAAACCTTTAGACGAACTTTTTGTCTTCGAAGACAATATTAAATGGAAAGAGAACATCCGATACCTAGGGATGACCCTAGACGAGCACCTAACCTTCAAAAAACACATCGAAAACAGAATTAATTTGGCGAAAGCTGCCCAACACCGACTATCCCTACTTCTAGGACCAAAAAGCAAATTATCCCTTCATTGCAAAAGAACCATTTACACTTCAATAATAAGACCAATACTCATATACGGCCACCCAATTTTTATGACAGCACATAAGACCATCCTTAAAAAGCTAGAAGTATTTGAAAATAAAATGATCAGAAAAATCATGTCTCCACCCTGGTTCGTTCGGAACACAATCCTCAGGAACGATCTAAATATCGAAAACATCAATGACTACATTATTAGACAATCATTTAAATTTTACGAAAAATCCGAAAAATTAGAAAATCCCACCTTTAAGGAAGCCACAAACTACAAATGCGGAAAAAGGAAAATAAGAAATTTGAAACCTAGACAAATTCTCCATCAATTAAGCCAGAATGACGAAAAGTGGAAAAAAAGGAAAAACAAACCCACCTTGAATATCAAACAAGCCCGAAAAAACCTTCTCAAGAAAAATATCCCCTAAGACCTGAGAATCCGGACCCAACGACATCATTATAAATTATAATTGTAAATGAACCCCTGTACATAACCACCCCCTCAGTATATTGTAAATATGATGATCTAGGTTGTTCTTTTTGAACGGCACCTAATAAAGTTATTTGGAACTGGAACTGGAACTATTGCTACCTTGAGATCTCATGGAGTGGATACGTGCCAGTTTTCGTGCTTCTTCGGCTCTTGCCCCTAGAGTTTGGATGAAATCGTCGTCTTCTGGCAATAACTTGGGGAATAACACGTCAAGTGGAGTCTCGGCTTCACGCCCGTGTACAAGGAAAAATGGGGTGAACCCAGTTGACTCTTGTTTTGCTGTGTTGTATGCAAATGTAACGAATGGAAGAATCCTGTCCCAATCTTTCTGGTTGACATCTACATACATGGACAGCATGTCTTCTATGGTCTTATTCAACCTCTCCGTGAGGCCGTTTGTCTGGGGGTGATAGGCGGTCGTCTTCCGATGGGTTATTCTGCATTGGTTGTTCAGATCACTTATCATTGAAGATGTGAAGTTCCTTCCTCTATCCGTGATTAATTCCCTCGGCGCGCCGTGCTTTAAGATGACATCTTCAATGAAGAATTTGGCGACTTCCATGGATTCACTTGTGGGTAGAGCTTTAGTTATCGCATATTTCGTTAGGTAGTCCGTACATACAATAATCCAACGGTTGCCACCTTCTGATGTTGGAAATCTCCCCAGGAGATCCATTCCTACCTTTTCAAAGGCAACTTCAGGAACAGGTATTGGCTGTAAGTGCCCTGAGGGGAGTTGGGGCTGATGTTTACGCCTCTGACAATCTGAGCAGTGTGCCACATACCTTCTAACCGTTCTATACATTCCGGGCCAGTAATACTTTTTTCTTATTCGGTCATAGGTTTTAGTAAATCCGAGGTGACCAGCCGTGGGTGAATCATGGAAATTTTTCAGTAATTCCTGCCTTAAATGGCGTGGAACCACCAAAAGCCATCGTTTCCCCATTGGATCATAATTTTTTCTGTAGAGTGTGTTATCGATTTTTACAAAGGAATTATTAGGAGAACTTTGTAATTTGTCAGCGATTTTTCTAATAGCTTGATCATTCATCTGCTCTTCGCTAAAGTTCTGCAAAGTCACTATGCTTGGAATATCTTCCTCCATATCTTCACTGTATTCTAATGGACTTCTTAATAAGCAGTCTGCGTCCTGATGTTTCCTTCCGCTCTTATACACGACAGTGACGTCAAACTCTTGCAGCCGAAGTGCCCATCTTGCTAACCTCCCACATGGGTCTTTGAGGTTGGTCAGCCAGCACAAAGAGTGGTGGTCTGTAACAATAGTGAACGGCTGTCCAAAGACATATGGTCGGAATTTATTGATAGCCCAAATGATGGCAAGGCATTCCCTTTCTGTGGTTGAATAATTTTTTTCTGCCTTATTTAAGGTTCTGGATGCATAAGAAATGGCTCTTTCCTTTCCCTTTTGTATCTGCACTAATACTGCTCCTATTCCGTAGTTGCTTGCGTCAGTGTGTATTTCGGTTGGGGATGAGTAATCAAAATGTCCAAGAGCGGGTTCGGAAATTAACGCTGACTTGAGAGCTTCAAATGCATTTTGCTCTTCCTGGTTCCAATTAAATGCTGAGTCTTTCTTCAAAAGGTCATTCAAGGGTTGGGCTACGTGGGCATAATTGGGTATGAAGCGGCGGTAGTAGGATGAAAGGCCAAGAAAACTTCTAACTTCCTTCAATGACCTTGGCGTAGCGAAGTCGCGGACTGCTCGAATCCTTTCTTGGTCGGGACGAATTCCATTTTCACTCACCTCATGTCGAAGAACCGTGGTAGTTTTTGCACCAAACTTGCATTTCTTGGAATTGAGACATAATCCGGCTTTCTTAAGGCAATTTAATACAAGTTGAAGGCGTCTTAGATGTTCTTCAAAGCCATCTGAAAAAACGATGATGTCGTCGAGGTAACACAAGCAAATGGTCCACTTAAGACCCTTCAGAAGATTATCTATCATTCGTTCGAAGGTAGCTGGAGCATTACATAACCCAAATGGCATTACTTTGAACTCGTACAGTCCATCTGGAGTTATAAATGCTGTCTTCTCACGGTCCGATTCTTCTACGTCGATTTGCCAGTACCCTGATTGGAGGTCCATGGAAGAATAAAATCTAGCTCCCCGTAAGCAGTCTAAAGTGTCGTCGATCCTTGGGAGAGGGTAGACATCCTTTTTTGTTATTTTGTTAAGGCGGCGGTAATCGACGCAGAATCTCCAGCTTCCATCCTTTTTTCTTATCAATACTACAGGTGAGGCCCACGGACTTTCAGAGGGCTGAATGATGTCAAGTTTTTCCATCTTGTTTACCACACATCCTGAATAATTTGGCGTTCTCTTGGTGCAACTCGGTAAGGTCTTTGTTTGGTCGGTAGGTGGTCTCCAGTGTTAATTCGGTGTTTAACATTGACGTCCTTGAATTGTTTTCTTTTACTAAATTCGAAAATATCCGTATAGTTTTTAAACAAATTTCTTAATTTTTTTTTTTGAGATTCATCAAGTGAATCATCTATAAAAAATTCCGAGATTTTTGGGTCTTCAGAATGTTCCGCCTCTGTTTCAACTTGGTTACAATCAGCTAGAGTACATAATTGACTATTTTCGATGACAGCACTATCGGCTACATGCATCCCCTGTGGGATTAGTTACGGATATGGACTCCAATTCACCACCCAAAGTTTACCTCGGTTATTGGTAAGTGAAATGACAGAGGAGGGAGCCGTTATTTCTCTTTCCAGCAATAACTCTTTTCGACATTCTGCCACCACAATTGCGTCATAAGGAATGTCACGACTTGCTACTTCTATTAACTGAATAGAGGCGGGTTCGATTCTATATTCCAATTCCGAGTAGAGAGGTGAGCTGTTCTTAGGGGTATCCTCAAAAAGACATTTTTCTAAGAAGAGTGTGTCGTCAGATGAATCAATTATCGCCCTAGATAACTTCAAAAAGTTCCAACCAAGAATAACTTCGTGACTACAGTCTTCCATAACGACAAATTCAAAGCTTTCCTGTAGTCCATTCAAGTCCAGTTTCAGTGTGCAGCGTCCTTTTGGTCTTACAATTTTACCGTTGGCTACTCGTAATGTGACGTCAGTTTCGGCAAACATTATTTTTCTTAGTTTGAGTCTGAACCTCTCAGAAATGACAGAATATGAGGCTCCTGAGTCGACGAGGGCACGCGTCATTTTTCCTTCTATTTTAATGTCTATATAATTTTCTTTTAATTCTAATGTGGTCGATAAGGGAGTATTTATAAATTTTGCGGCCTTACCTCCAAAATAGGACGCATCTTCTAGTTTTCCTGATGGGAACGGCGAGGCGACTGGCTGGGTCTTCTATCAGGAGACGAATATTGTCCTTTTTGGCCAGTGTAAGGAGAGGGGCTTCGGTAGCGGCGTCTATTTTCTCTTGGCAGGTCGTCGTTGGGCTCTTGGCTGCTCCGAGAATTATAGAATGTTCTAGGCTCTAGCCTATCTCTCTGTTTGTAATTCCAAGTTTGTTCTCCTTCATATTCTCTCCTCCTGTCACGGCAGTAGCGCACGACGTGGCCAGGGCGTCCGCAGTGGAAACAGATTGGCTTACCTTCCGTGGTTCGCCATTCGTTGGTATCGCGTCTTCCGTTTACTTGTTTTGGCTGCTGCGGTCTTATCGTTTGGGCCACATATCTATTATTATAAAACTCTCGGGGTCTTTCCTTCTGTGGGGAACTTCTCCTAGGCTTTGAGATTGGCGCCAGGGTTCTTCCAATCTCCTCCTTTACCATATCTTCGATGGTAGAAATTTTTGGTTCCTCTCGAGTAGAGCCTAATGCCCGCTGTACCTCCTCACGAACAATTTGCCTAATCATAGATGACAGATCTGCCCTGTCATCATGATCACCGAGAGATGCTACATTCGGTAGTCGCTCGTATTTGGTTGGGGTCACTCGCTTACAGTGTAGGCTTTCAATGCGGCGACATTCGGTGACGAATTGCTCAGTGTTATGCACATCCCTTGGGAGAAGTGCCTGGTAGAGCTCCTCAGCTATCCCTTTCATCAGATGGGATATTTTATCTTCCTCATTCATTTGTGGATCTACCTCTTTGCAAAGGCGCAGGACGTCTTGGATGTAATATTCGGTGCTTTCTCCTTTTAATTGTGCGCGAGTTTTGAGTATTTTCTCAGCTCGCAGTCTTGAGCTTTCATTTTTTCCAAATATATTTTCTAATTTTGACATGAACTCCGTCCATGTCTGGATGCTTTCCTCGTTGTTTTCATACCATTTGAGAGCAGTGCCAGTTAGATAGAAATAAACGTTAGCGAGACAAAGGGTTTCATCCCATTGGTTGTGCTTCGCCACACGTTCATACCCTTTTAACCAGCTACGGGGATCTTCAACACCCTCACCAGAGAACATTGAGGGGTTTCTAGGTAGATGTTGGACAAAAAATGAACCTACCTGAGTAGTTGCTTCTTTCTTGATGTTCATGGTTTTTTCTTCTTGCTCAACCGAGTCAATTTTCCGTTTTTTTCTGAATGGGTATCGATTCAGCTTCTTCACCAGTTGTAGCGTAGAAATCAAGCCTTGAAATATCCTAAGATGTAAAAGTATTTATTGATGACGTCACAGCGACGAGTCGACAATTATTAACAGGTCAGCCCCACCTCCATTTACAGCTAGAGAATCTTAAGCAAGTAAGCAAAGAAATATTTTAAGATGATTTCACAAAACAGATTAATATATTTTTTATAATCTGTTGAATATATTTTCATTGAATAATATTAAATTAAATAATAAAATATTTCTTCGCCACAATATTGATATATGCGTTCAAATATATTTTTGAAACATAATTTTTTGAAAAAAATTATTATATTTTAAATAAGATATTGTAACTTTTGTGAATTTGATAATTAATTATTTCTTTTTTTCTCAATGAACTAAATATATTAACTTAAAAATTCATTTTTGTTATCATCATCACATACAATGTAATTAAAATATACAAGTATCAGTCATCAATCAACAATCAATCAACAATTCTGTCACCGTTTGCTTTGTGAATGTAATAAATACCCAAATATGGCCATTTTTTATAAGCATCGGTGGAATAGTGGTAGAATGCTCGCCTGCCACGCGGGCGGCCCGGATTCGATTCCCGGCCGATGCATTTTAAAAAATTTTTTTAAAACTCATTTAAATTATTATTAAAATATACAAGTATCAGAGTCATCAACTCTGTCATCGTTTGCTTTTGTGAATGGAATGCTCTTACGTAATATACGTAACTAATATGACAGAAATTTTAGCAGTATGTATAGTAGAATCTGGATAAACTTATATTGAATATTTCAGGTCTCTATCCCGAATACTCTTCTATTATTGAGTTGCAAATTTGCTCTTTCGCTCGCAAGCAGCGCCTCTAGCGGTGAAAATGGGAGGTAATATCAGCTGACCTAATGTACATGTAAAACGTGCTTTAACAGGACATAGAAAAAATATGGAAGAGATATTTGTCGCATTTTTAGCCAAGAAAAATTGAAATTGATAGGTTCTAGACAAAAATAGTTGTTTTTTTAGTCAGAAAATGATTATGACAATATTGCTGTATCATATTTGATAATCAGATACAAAATTATATCCGGAAAAATTCCAAAAAGCAGAGACCACGGGTGAAGCCAGTTCATTTTTAGTATGCAGGAACAAAATTCTAACAGAAAAATATTCATTCGAGCAGAAGACACAAAGCCAGATCATCTCTTTATAAAAATATCGCTTCTCAGACACAAAGTTTGGAGCGGGACGTTTCACAAGAATGACATCCACGGCGCCAATTTATAATTGTAACGAATAGTATTTGAATAAAAGCATTTAATTGAGTAAAACTCAGGCGTTGCCCGGGTCACTCGGCTAGTTTTTATATAAACAAACGATAATAAACAACAACAACAATGTAATTTGCATCTTCAATATTATGAAACAACAAAAAATTATTACGTCAGAGGAATATTATATTACTAAATTCTCAAATTAAATTTATTTTACTTTGAACACATTTTAAGCATTGTTACAATTTATAAATATAATTTCACTAGAAACCGCGAGAGGCGCTGCTTGCGAGTTAAAGTAGAAAATTTGCAAATAAAATTGCAAGGATATTTATTTCAAATCAAATTCAAGCCAGAAACCTTCCCAGTAGTATAGTAAATAACTTCCTGAAGTTTCACGGCGATTGGATAGTCTTACCTTTTAAAAAACATTCATCGTGTAAACAAACTAACATTCATCGTGTAAACAAACCACGTGTAAATTATTAACCAATCAAATTCATTTATCGTCCGGACCAGTGCTGCGCCCAAGCGGTAAAAGGCTGAAACTAACACATTTTGGTTTTATATTAAAAAAAAAGCACATTAACCTTTTTAGTTTTTTGAATAGCCAATATATTAAACGAAATCTTCAGCTACCTACATGCGAAATTTCATAATGATTTATTCTGTTGATTTTGCGCAACGCGATAACGAACATCGATTTTGGATTTCATTTATATATATATATATATATATATATATATATATATATATGTCATAATATATACTCTTCCAGGAATAATAAATCAAACCTAGGGCCATCCCAGAGAGAGATGGGATGTAAAGTCCGGTCAATTGAGACAGCAGCGACATTCCAAAGGGGCGGCAAATGGGGGCCGCCCGTCAACACCTGGGGACTATTTTTGGATAGTCGGGGGGTGGTACACTCAACAAACGGTCGTTCAGCGGATATAGAACCTTGCTCCCTCTCTCTCTCGGCTGGCTGCCTGGGTGATTCCTCTACCAACTCGTCGTGTGATTATTTCTCTCCTCACCACATTATTACCACTATATTGCCACATTGAAGAGTCAACAGGATAAGACCTGGCCGGGAAGCAAATCTCTCATATACCGGAGTATATGAAGAAACAAGAAGCCAAGCCACGATGATCGGCCAAACCCAACTCAACTGTAACCACTCCTCTTCGAGCCCTCAACCCCTTCCTCGCCAATTTTTGAACCGTTACCCTGAAGAAGTATTCACCTACGACGGAGATGGAGCTGCCACGCACTTCTTCCAGCACTAGTTCTGCCCAAGAACGACCGCCGTGCCAGAGCAGGACACCTCCCGCCATCATGGACAAGACTCCGCCATATTCCTGCCGCTACTGTTATGTACAACACTGGTACGCACAGTGTCACGACAGAACTCTCCCGAAGCTCTATGAACTTACCTGCGCCCCAACCCAACATAACTCGTGAGTGTAATTGTTTTAACTCCTACCATTCATTCTTTAAATAAGTCATTCCTTGTAAATTGTCCCAATATTTACATAATTAGCTCCATTTATTCTCTCCACTCCTATTAACAATGATTTTATTCTCCATACTATTTATCTATATATTTGTAACTCATTTAATTAATTACCTTACCAGTAGAATTTAACAATCGTCATTTTAATTAAATAATTTCCATTTTAACGTAACTCTATAAAAAAATGGAATTCTACCTATTAATGCTTTACGATTTTTACTATTAACAATAGATTTTTCATAATCAATTTATCTATAAAAATATGCCTCCAGCACCTAAACTTTTGTATACCTATTTGTATATGACCTCTCCTACTTGTAAGCACGGCTCAGGAAAAATAATTTCTTTCCCTAAACGACTCAAAATTCACCCTGTAATTCAGGCGTCGAAGAATTCCAACCACCACGTGAGCCTTGCTTACAACCAACCCTTGGTGACTCTTACCTATATTCCCCTAAATGCCTCTCTCATTCTTACAACTTTGTTAATCTTATACCAGCTCAGGACCTTTTATAGAGAATTATTGATTAATCAATTATCGAACTTCTATATTGTCATTTCAAAATCCTAACCTTCGCCCTTCATTTATGATAATATATTTCGCAGTTCATCTCTAGCATATCCACCGACCCACACCATCTAGCCAATGGTGTGTTCGTCACAGGATGCAGATTGACTAACTGTTAGATATTTATCAACTCCTTTTTGTTCGCACTTGAACAATCTGCATCGAGCGACACAGTTCGCCTCTTCTCCTCGCGCCACACGTTCGCCACACGGACCCTGTCTTCAAATCTATGTTTGTCCATTGTCCAAACCAGCACGATATAGCCTACCTCCGATATTTCCCACGGAGGTACGTTAAACATCGTCGCTGATTCTGTCCGGTCCGTCATCATTTCGCGCAGACATGGGTCTTACGTACAACCCACCGCGAAATCATCGCCTTGCACAAGCTCCTACGACGGTAAAAACACCTCGTGTCCGAGCAGCTTGTCACTTGTAACGGACAACGCAGTCCTCGTCCCAATTTTTGGCACTGTGCGCGCATACTTTCCGCAAATTAAATATAAGTCCATTCGACTTCCTCACCTACACACGGGACTTTTCCCCTCGGACTCGCTACACAAGTAACTGCATAGATAAGTTAGATTGGCCCAGGGCAAGTTTCTCCTCGCTCTGTTCGCCAAGGTTCTAACATTGTATGTAGTTCTATATTTACCTCAGTCCTGAGCTCACACAATTGCCAACCTCAACCTCATTTCTCGTACTCTACACCTATAGCATAGAAAGCCCATGCCAAGTCTTCCTCTTGCCATGTCCGCCTGAAAACATATCTTAAAGTGTAGAGTTTCCCAGTCTTATTGGCTCAATATTTTCATCATGTGTATGTGACTCCCCTTCTCGTTGTTCACACTCCTCCATATCATTTCCCTTATAATACATTAGATTTTGTTGTATATAGCCTTTTATAACCTTGATATTTTCAAAATTTCCCATAAATATCAAACCCTCCGGTGTTGTAAAACTGCTTGTAAATAATATTTACTTGTGTACTATACAATATTTTATTTACATAAAACTATGTCACCATTACCTTAACTAATTTCAACTGTAAAATTATTTTCTCTATTCCTGGCTTCTCCAGCTTTAAGTATACTCAAACCATGTTCAGCCTTCTTCAACGGGGGCCATATGTCATAATATATACTCTTCCAGGAATAATAAAACAAACCTAGAGCCATCCCAGAGAGAGATGGGATGTAAAGTCCGGTCAATTGAGACAGCAGCGACATTCCAAAGGGGCGGCAAATGGGGGCCGCCCGTCAACACCTGGGGACTATTTTTGGATAGTCGGGGGTTAGTACACACAACAAACGGTCGTTCAGCGGATATAGAACCTCGCTCCCTCTCTCTCTCGGCTAGCTGCCTGGGTGATTCCTCTACCAACTCGTCGTGCGATTATTTCTCTCCTCACCACATTATTACCACTATATTGCCACATATATATATATATAAGGAAAGGATATATATATATATGTAATAAGCTAGTCGATCCTGTAGGATGACTGTAGTGCGTTGGTTAAATGCAGTCGTTGTGGCCTCAATGTTAGAGTGGGTTCAGGCGTTAATGTATTGTACGAAAGAACGAGACATGGTAGATGTCAACACGGAGATGGCGAGAGAGTGAGTCTAGCCGACACCATTCAGGGAAGAACTGTCAATCGTGTCTCAAAGCGGACTAATCTGTTTGCGCAAGAAGGGGGCATACAAGGACCTAGCCAACCTGATTGACCAATTTCCTCTGCTGTTCTTCCTAAGCAGATTTTTTTATGTTTGAATAGCTCTCTCTACTTGCCCATTTGATGCCGCATGATACGGAGCACACATGATGTGTCTAATGCCATTCCTCTTTAGGAAGGTCTTAAAAACTTCAGATGTAAATGAAGTCCCATTGTCCGTAACGATCACATCCGGCAACCCATGGCCTTATTTTCCCTCATGGCATTAACAGTAGTCTCAGCAGATGTCGATGCTACGATCTTCGCTTCTATCCACTTAGAATACGCATCCACGGCAACAAGAAATAATTTGCCTTGAAAAGGACCAGCATGATCGATATGTAACCTTGACCAAGGTCTTGAAGGCCGAATCCAAGGGTAGATATTAGTCTTTGGAGGATCATGTCCACAAGACAAACAGACTCTACAACTCAATATAATTTTTATATGTCTTTATCCATACTTGGCCACCAGCATAATCCTCGAGCCAATGCCTTCGTACCCACAATACCAACATGTGTATCATGCAATAGATTTAAAATATCTCTTCTTAATTTTTCGGGAACTATAACTCTGCTCCCCCACAATAAGCAATTTCTGTGAACAGATATTTCACACTAGACTTTGTAAAATACTCTTTATATTTATCTTCAAAATTTCTAGCAGGCCACCCATTCATTGCCCAAAATTTAATTCTAGATTGAATTGGGTCTTTACCAGTCACTCTCGCAACCTCCGAAGCGCTAATAGCAGCATATTCTGATTCTATAAAAAATACCTCTGGTGGGTTTGGAATTTGGCTTGGTGACTCATTTAATGGCAGTCTGCTCACACACAGAAAGAGTTAGTCACCATCTCATCATGCGAGGCGACAGTACTTGTGGTATCGGCTTGTTCGGGTTGAAAAGACCAACTAGAGGTTTATGGTCTGTTACAATTTTGAATTTTATCCCCAGAAGATACTGCGAAAACTTAGAAACAGCAAAAATAACTGCCAAAGCTTCTCTATCGATTACTGCATATCTTCTCTCAGTTTTATTTAAATTTCGGGAGGCAAACACAACTGGTCTTTCAATACCATGATCTATTTGCGACAAAATGGCTCCAAACACCATACTCCGACGCATCACAGTTGACCAAAATAGGCAGATCTTCATTAAAATGTGCTAAAACAGACTTAGAACTAATCAAGTCTTTAGCCTCTGCAAAAGTTATTTGATGTTCTTTATTCCATTTCCATGGATTATTACTGTCCAACAGTCTATGGAGAGGTTCGACTACTGTGGCTTTATTATTAAAAAACCTCTCATAATAGTCAAGAAGGCCAAGAAAAGGCATCATTACCTTTTGTTTGAAGGTGGTCTAGTATCTTTTATAGCTCTTAATTTCTCCTCGGATGGACGTGTATTCCTTTATGATCAATAATCATTCCTAGAATTTCGATTTCTGAAACATAAAATTTGCATTTTTCTCTTTTAAGACGAAGTCCAGATTCTCTGAAGCGTAGCAGTACCTTTTCAGTTTTTCTTTTAAGATCATCACAATCTCCCTGAAATCAGGACATCATCTAAATATACTGCAACTCCATCAATTCCACTCAGAAGAGTATCCATGACTCTCTGGAATGTTCCCACGGCTGAATTTAAGCCAAAAGGAAGACGCTTCACCTTATTTAATCCTCTAGGTGTATTAATAGCGAGAATTTCTGCAGATGTTTCATCCACTTTTAACTGCTGATATGCTTGAGCCATATCCAACTTAGTAAACACTCTGCCACCTCTCAATCTATACAAAAGTTGCGGAATTGTGGGCAGCGGGTATTTATCAGGATTACTATACAAATTTACTGTAATTTTATAATCGTGGCATATTCTTATAGTGCCGTCATTCTTTAGGACCGTCACAATTGATGATGCCCATTTGGTAATTTTAACCGGTTCAATAACTCTTTGCTCTTCCAGTGATTTTAATTTTTCATCTACTAGATCTCTCTCAGAGCAAATGGCACGGTTCTGGCCTTTACAAATTTGGGTTCTGCATTCTCAGGAATGTCAATATGGATCAAAGGTCCATTATAGGCATCAATTTCTTGTTTAAATATTTCTTCAAATTCAGAAGAAAAAGGATTTGTTTCAATATGATTCAAAAAGTTTATCTTCAGGCGAAACGCCTCAAACCACTGCCTTCCCAGAATGTTAGGACCCATGAATAATTTGTTTGTTGTTAGATAAAGGGTTGATAAGACAAAGGATCGATAAGATAAAGGGTTGCAGTCGTGATAAAAAAAATAATTATTTACCATCAAGTAGCTTTTATTTTCAATTACTTGAGGAAAGATTACACATTAGTTATTTTCACATTATATAGAATTTATAAAGTTAATCCTATATTAGTGATTCAAAAAGATAGATGTGTTAACTACGCATATTTGCAACAAAACTGAAAGTCATTCTAAAAACGATAATATTGAAAGTAGAATTATCAATAAATAAAAATATAATATATATATTTTTAAAATATGGAAATATTTGATTTTTTTGATTATATAATATATATATAGGGTAATTTAAATCAACCACCCCATATTGTATATGATATGTATTCATAATATTTAATATTTAATTATTTGTGACCATTGACCTGAATGCAGAATTTGCATAGGTAATTATTATTATAGAATGCATTTGTTGCTATAACGACTATTAAATTATTAGTAGGTAAAATAAATGTGTGATCATTAAATCCTAAATACACCACAGCTGGCGACGAGGATAAAAAGTAAGTTTAATTATGTCAAATATTGTGCCATTTCCAGTTTTCACCCCAGAACAAGACTTTGAAATTTTCGTGAAATGTTTACGTTTTGCTTTTGCTGCTAATGATACTTCGTTAGCTAAAAAGTACCAGTTTTACTGGCGGTGATAGGCCCGAAGTTATTTAAATTGGCCGAAGATTTAGTAGCGCCTGAAAAAAAAAAAGCTGGAAACAAAATCATTTGATGAAATTGTCGCACTTTTAAATAGACATCTCGCACCTACACCTAGAGTCATACCAGCTAGATATAAATTATTTAAGTCAAGTCAAGAAGATGAAACTATACCTCAATTTATGGCAACATTGAGGGGTCTAGCAGAGCCTTGTAAATTTGGAAGCATGTTAAATGAAATGCTACGAGATAAATTAGAGGTTGGCGTTAGATCCGAAAATTTACAGAAACGCCTATTGCAAGAAGGCGATGACGCAACATTGGACAAAATTCATGAAATTGCATTATCATACGAAGCCACAGAACGAGATTTATTATCAATGAAAAAGGTAGATTATGCAGATGCAAATGTTCATGATGTTAAAAAAATTAAATAGTGCAGGTTCTCATTGTGGTAGACATAATCATCTATCAAATAAATGCTTTTTTAAAAACGCAAAATGTCATGAATGTGGAAAAATTGGACATATAAAGCCGGCTTGTAAAAATAGAAAACTAAATATGCAAAAATGCAGCATGGATCAAAAGCTACTGGAAAAATTAATGTGGTTGAAGCAAGTGAAAATGGAAAATATTTTATTACGTTAAATGTTGACAACAAAAATATACAGTTTGAATTTGATACAGGTAGTTGTCACACGTTGATGCCAATAAATTTATATAAGAAATTGTGGAATAAGAAAGTATCTCCTATAAATTTACATCTTAAATCATATTCAAATACGAAGATTGATGTTATTGGCAAAAGAGAAGTGTTCGTAGCAGAGGCCAACAAAAGTCTTCTATTGATTATAACTGAAGCAAATAGGCCGGTATTGCTTGGCACTACTTGGATCAAGCGCTTGCCTGCTAAATTTTTAAAATTCTCGGACATAAATTTAGTCCAAGAAACAACATGTTCCTCTTTGGTAAATAAATTTGCAGAGGTTTTTGGCACTTCAAATGTAGGTGTAATTAAGGATCATAAGGCGCATCTGATTCTTAGAAAAGATGCTAATCCTAGATTTTTCAGGGCGAGAAATGTTCCTTATGTAATGAGAAACGCCATTGAAAAAGAATTGGAAAATCTTGAAGCCCAAGGAGTAATTACGAAAATAGAAAGAAGCGATTGGGCTACGCCTATAGTTCCTATAATGAAAAAGAATGGCCATGTCCGTATTTGCGGAGATTTCAAAATAACACTAAACCCTGTACTTAAAATAGACCAATATCCACTACCAAAAATAGAGGACATTTTTGCCATTCTCGGAAGAGGAATAAATTTTAGTAAAATAGATTTGTCCAAGGCATATTTACAATTAGAATTGGACGAAAATTCAAAAGAAATGGCTGTAATAAATACACATAAAGGACTCTATAGATATAATAGACTTCCTTTCGGTATTGCTTCTGCACCAGCAATATGGCAGCGAATAATTGAACAAATATTGTCCGGCATACCAGGAACACTTGTCTATCTGGATGATATACTAATTACCGGAGAGTCAGAGGCTGATCATCTTAGAAATTTGGAGGCAGTCTTAAATAGATTAAATGAATATGGCCTCAAGGCTAACAGGAAAAAATGCTATTTTTTCCAAGAAAGTCTTGAATATTGCGGTCATGTGATCGATAAAATGGGTTTGCATAAAACAAATGATAAGATAAGGGCTGTTTTGGAAGCTCCAGAACCACTAAATGTAACCCAGTTACGAGCGTTTTTGGGATTAATTACCTATTATCACAAATTCATCAGAAACGCTGCAGATGTTTTATCGCCCTTATATGCTCTTCTAAAAAAAGGGAACAAAATGGCATTTTTCAACAGAATGCCGAAAGGCTTTTAGGCAAATCAAAGAAATTATCTCTTCAGATCAAATATTGATTGCTTATGACCCTAAATTGCCTATCCGTCTGTCGTGTGACTCAAGCAGCTACGGACTCGGTGCTGTGTTGTCTCAAATTGATGTCGACGGAAATGAACGTCCCATATATTTTATCTCAAGGACCTTATTTCAGGCTGAAAAGAAATATCCACAGATTGATAAGGAATGTTTAAGTAAAATTTGGACTTTAAAGAAATTTAACAATTACTTTTTTGGAAGAAAATTCGAATTAATAACTGATAACAAACCCTTGCACCATATAATAAACCCCAAGCGGGAAATATCATCGAACATGTCTGCACGACTACAGCGATGGGCATTGATCTTGTCTTCATATAACTTCACAATTGAGTGCAGGAAAACTGGAGACCACGGCAATGCCGATGGACTTTCTAGATTGCCACTAAAACAATATGAAGAAATGGAAGAAGATGCTGTAAATACAGTTCATATGATTAAACAATGTGAAGAATTGCCGCTCACATCGAGTCACATTAGGCGAGAATCTTGCAAGGACTCAATCTTGAAAATAGTATACCAGAACACATTGTATGGTTGGAAATATAAGCCATCAAATACCGAATTGCTCTCGTTTTATTTGCGAAGAGAAGAATTAACTGTAGAGCAAGGAATCCTACTTTTGGGAACACGAGTAGTTATTCCAAGGAAATTCAGAGCGAAAATTAAAATTGAGTTGCATCAAGGACATCTAGGTGTTGTAAAACTGAAAGCACTGGCGCGAAATTTTATTTGGTGGCCTGGAATAGATCGTGAAATAGAGGAAATTACTAGAGTCTGCAGAGAGTGTAATATAAATAACCATACGTTAAAGCAAGAAAGTGTTCACAGGTGGGAATCTGCTCCTACACCATGGTATCGAGTTCACTTGGATTTCGCGGGTCCATTCATGAACAAAATGTTCTTAATTGTCATTGACAGTTATTCGAAGTGGCCGGAAGTTATTATAATGAATTCCACGACCGCGGGAAATACTATCAGAGTTCTGAGAGACTTATTCTCGCGCTATGGTATTCCTGACCAAGTGGTTACGGATAACGGCCCTCAATTCGTTTCGGAAGAAATGAAATATTTTTTAAAATCAAATGGAGTTTATCATTTGAGGTCTACTCCTTATTTTCCAGCTACCAATGGTTTGGCAGAACGTTTTGTACAAACTCTGAAAAAAAGCTTAAAGAATATGAGAAATGAAGAATTAAATAAGAGTTTGACAAATTTTCTGTTCACATATAGAACAGTACCACATTCGAGCACTAGGGAAGCCCCAGCAGTCCTTTTTTTAAAGCGGATGCTTAAAAGTAGGTGGAACCTATTGAAGCCAAAATTGGAAGTCAAACCGGGATATAAAAAGGGATATTTCCCTGATTTTGAGAAGGACGAGTATATCTTAGTCAGAGATTTTCTGGGTCCAAATAATTGGAAGGAGGGAAAAATTGTAAGTAGACTTGGAAAGTGTTTTTACACTGTTAAATTGAATGACGGCAGATTATGGAGACGGCACGAATGCCAATTAAGAAAAAGTTACATCGCGCCTAGACCAGCTTCCGAGATATTTCTGCCGGAGCAACTGATAAATTATCCAATAAATGAGAGCCGTGCAGAGGATGGTTCTGTGGAGATTCCAGTCTCTCCTAGTAAAGAGAACATTCCCTCCTCTTCAGGAATCTCTGCACCAGAGGAGCCCGGTTCCGCAGCTTCGGCGTCGGACCAGGATAGGACGCCCCAGCGGCGGTATCCTATGAGGGACAGGAGACCCCCCGAATGATTTGGATTTTGAAGGTGGGAAGGAGCTGATATGTATTCATAATATTTATTATTTAATTATTTGTGACCATTGACCTGAATGCAGCATTTGCATAGGTAATTATTATTATTATTATAGAATGTATTTGTTGCTATAACGACTATTAAATTATTAGTAGGTAAAATAAATGTGTGATCATCAAATCCTAAATACACCACAGTATATAACTTATAACAAGATTTTCATGTTGTATAATAGAAACACATCTGAAATAATTATACGCATTTTTGACATGTGTCAATACATCATCATATGTAATATACTTTGTACAAACTGAGGATAAATAAATGAAAACTCTGTAATAGATCAAGAGTTGAGCTAAAGCAAAAGGTCAAATACGTCTAAAATCGAGCATATAGCAGTCCCAAAACAACAAGGTCTAAAGATGGAAACTGCCACGGCGCCAGTTTAGAATTTCGCCAGACGATCCATACTCTTCAAATCTGCTGAAATGCAATACTCCCTTTCTCAGAAAAGATATAAAAGGCCCCCGTCTTAGCTAAAAAGACAGTCACTTCACCATCTGCGTGAGCCCTCGTCGGTTGTACCCCAGGTCCACCTCATCCACCATGTAGACCACTAAGAACTCTTTCATCTCCATATTTCGCTCCTAGCTCAACTTTTATCTGTTCACGGAACTTTCTTAGTGCAACTGTGTCTTCGCTCTTTGTGTGGACATTCCCAAGCTTTCCACTCTGCCTCGACAACGACTGCCTGTACTTTGTGAGAACTGTAAAAGGTCTTCCAAGGTGCAGATAGGTACTAGAATCTCCTTATCCTGACTGTTCCTCTCGGTCAACACAGTATAGCGAGAGTCAACAGAACCTCATCACATTTTTAGTCGACAAGATATCAAACGAAGAAGGCCAGATAGTCCAGATAGAAGCGAGAAAGTGCAAAGATGGAAGAGCAAACCGAACAGTCCAACGATTCGACCGGGCCATCTGTCCCCAAACAAGAGACAACATCGCCGCCCTAAGGGTCCTCCTCAGACCCGCTGACCTAGATCGCCGATGCCCTGAGTAAGCTGCTGGTCGCCCGATCTCCGAGGGAGATAGACGTGAGTCCATACGATGGTACCTTTGAAGCCCAGAGCTTTTTCGACAACTTCGATGCCCAAGCAGACCGAGCCGAGCTGACCTACACGGACCGCCTACGCAAGTTACCCTGCTACCTGCAAGGTAAGCCCCTCCAATATTTCCGAAGCCTAAGGTTAGATAGGTTATTTTATAATGAAGCCCGCCAGACACTGATAGACCTATTCTCAACAACGACAGAAGCGTCGTTTTCAAGCTTCCTGGCCATCAAAATGACACCCAAAATGCCCCTAGAAGACTACTACCAAAACAAAAACATACTTAACTTGGATATTTTAAGAACCATAGAAAATAGATTACCATATAAAATTATTATCCATCAGTACAGTGTAACTATAAATTCAATAGCCCATAATGTAAATACCCTTTAATATAAATATTTTTAAATTAAAATAGGTAACCTCACCCAAAAATTAAAATTTTTATAATAGAAGCTTCACTACCTTTTGGTATTTTATCTATTAATACCCTTAAATTATTTAAATTAATTATAGATTTTAATAATCTCCAAATTTATCAAAATAATGATACTCTCCTAACAAATGTCTTCACCTAGTGCAAACAAGATTTATGTCCCATATAGCCGAGGGAAACAGCTATTTTTACCACGCTTCCCTCGAACCAGTCCTGTTTACACGTGGCGGACCCTGCCCCCACTGTTGTATCACCCCCTATATCTCCTGCTCATGTTATTAAGTTATCTATACCTTCTAATGCGGCACCTCAGTTAGAGCATTGTCCACACGAACTTCACCGAATTCTATACAAATTCTCGCATGTGTTCTCTACTAATAAATACAATGTGCCCAAATTGAACATACCACCGATAAAAATCAATACCACCACAGATAAAATAATAGCATTACGCCCATATAGAGTGCCACTACACGACCAACAAGAAATAAAAACCCAAATAGAGCAAATACTCCAACATGGAATCATTGCCCCATCAGTCTCACCTTATGCCAGTCCAATAACTCTTGTTACGAAACGTGACAAAACGAAACGTTTCTGTGTTGATTACAGAAAACTCAATGATATCATCGCTCCAGACGTACATCCTTTACCTTTAATAGGAAACATTCTTGATAAATTGTCGAAAGGCAAATACTACTCTTCTGTAGATATAGTGTTAGCACGTTTTCTTTGAAGTTTATTTTAGAAAGAACGAGCTGACTCAATTCGATTTATTTCAAACAACAAAAGAGAATTACATTACGGTTTAATGCGATTTAGTTGTATTTATAACACAAAAGAAAACAGAAGAAGAAGAGAAACAACAAAAGAATGATGATAAGTAACAATAAAATTCTATGAATATGAATTATAATTAATTAATAAAATACAATAATAATAATAAAAATAAAACCTAACATATAGATTACTATAATAATGATAATAAAAAAAACCTAACATACTCCACCCCGGTGGACTAACTTAGTCCTCAGCAAAAGGTAATGGTACTATTTTAGAGACAGTTCTAGTAAGGTGTTCTTGGTGCTTGGTCTTCACCTCGACGACTCGAACTTTTCCGTCTGTTCCCGGAAAGACTTTGGTGATGCGACCAAGGCTCCAATACATTGCTGGTGGTGATATGGTATCCTTGAGCAAGATGAGGTCACCTTCCTTAATGTTAGGTGAGGATTTTTGCCATTTTAGGCGTTGTTGCAAATTGTTGAGGTATTCTCGATTCCAACGTTTCCAAAATACATTTTTAATTTTTTGATTTGGGCTCCAGCGGTCGAGGTAGTTTTTCGGAACATCATCATCATTAGATTCTGGAAGGGCAGTTAAGGGTCTCCCGATTAAGAAGTGTACTGGTGTTAGAGGATTAAAATCGTCTGAATCTGAACTTAGAGGACAAATAGGTCGTGAATTTAAACAAGCTTCTATTTGAGTTGTCAGAGTACTCAGCTCTTCAAATGTGAGTATCTGAGACTTTAAGCATCTGAGAAGATAAAATTTGAAGGATTTTATTCCAGCCTCCCAGATACCTCCGAAATTTGAGGCGGAAGGAGGTATAAAATGCCAGTTGATTCGTTCATTAGATATACATTTTTTAATTGTTGAAGATTTCAATATATCAAACTGCTCTCGGAGAATGTTGTTAGCTCCCCTAAAGTTGGTCCCGTTATCACTAAATATATCAGAAGGTTTTCCTCGACGAGAAATAAACCGCTTGACAGCTGCGAGGAAAGCCGCTGAAGATAGGTCTGATACTATTTCTATATGAATTGCTTTTGTGCAGAAACATACAAATAAAGCAACATATGATTTTAATTTTACTTTGGATCTTTTGATGTTTGGTTTCATCAAAAACGGTCCTGCAAAGTCGATTCCAGTTTTAGTGAACGGATTTGATTTCACAATTCGGTGCATAGGCAGATCTCCCATGATTTGCTTGGTAACTTGGCGTTTAGCCCTGAAACACACCATGCATTGGTGGATTAGTTTCTTGACCAAACTTCTGCCTGCAGGAATCCAATATCGTAATCGTAGTGCTGACATGGTCAGTTGATGACCAGAATGTAAATGATCCAGATGACACTGTCGCACTATTAATTCCGTGATAAAATGATCTCTTGGCAATATTATTGGATGCTTTTCATCAAATTGCAGATTTGAATGACGTAATCTTCCTCCAACCCGTAATAGTCCAGATTCATCAATGAAAGGATTCAAAGATAAAAGCCTTGAGTTAGTTGGTAAAGATTTCTTTTGTTTGCAACAGGTAATTTCTGATTGAAATTCAGAACTTTGGATGAAACGAATGATATTGTGAATTGAACTTGTTAATTCGCTTGTGTGAAGATAGATGTCCTTTCTTTCATTGTAAGAACATTGGACATTGGATACAAATCTATAAATCCATGCTGTAATTCTAACAAGTTCGTTGATATTTGAGTATTTGAAAATGAAGTCTGGGAAAAGAAGATTAGTGGAATGAAAAACAGAGAATGTTTTTCGTCTTTCACCTGAAATTTCTTTCGGAAAATCATATTGAGTTTGAATTGGATCTTCAAAGTTCACATCCGAGAGCCAAGTTGGTCCTCGCCACCAAAGAGAATGATCCACCAGCTCTGAAGGAGTTATACCTCTGGAAGCGCAGTCTGCAGGATTATCTTTCGAAATGACATAATGCCAGGAAGAATGTAAAGTCAATCTTTGAACTTCAGCAATCCTATTTCCGACAAATGGTTTCCAATGTCTAGATTCAGATTCAATCCAGCTGAGAACAATTTGGAATCAGACCATAAAAATACTCTATCAATTTGTAAGCATAAAGAATTGCGAATAGTTCAATATGAAGTTGCGAGAAGAAGAGCAGCGCACAGCTCCAGCCGTGGTATGGAAATCGTTTTCAGAGGAGATACCCTCGTCTTGGAAGCAATTAGAGAAACTTTCACTTGGCCCGATTTGAAATGAGATCTTATATAAAATACTGCCGCATATGCAACTTCTGAAGAGTCACAAAAACCATGAAGATCAACAGAAAGTAAAGCTCCCCTGCACGAGAAGTATCTAGGAATTTGAATTTTATTTAATACGGATAATTCCTTTTCGATTTTCTTCCATTGAGAGCACAAAGTATCAGGCAAGGGATAATCCCAATTCAACTTCTGTTTCCAAAGTGATTGAAGCAAAATTTTAAGACGAATAATAACTGGTGACAGCCAGCATATTGGATCAAAGATTCTGGAGATGTGGGACAACAAATGTCTTTTAGAATTCGTTTGTTCTGGAATGTCATTAACAAGAATCTGAAAAATGTCCAAGGAAGGATTCCAACAAATATCAAGTATTTTGACACATGAATCACTCTTAAAATCCCAAAGATTATGCCTATCTTCAACCTGTTCTGATAATCCAGAAAGGACCTCTGGGACGTTTGATCTCCATTTGCTAAGAGAAAATCCGGCTGAAGAAAGAAGATTATTGACTTCACGAATATGACATGTAGCTTCTTCAATTGTGTCTGCACCAGAAAGCAAATCATCAACATAAAAATAGGTTTGTACTATTTTTGAGGCCACTGGGAAAGTTGACACCTTGTCCCTTGCAAGTTGATGTAGGGTACGCATGGCGAGATATGGCGCACAAGACAATCCATATGTCACAGTCAGCAGTCTATAATCCAATACAGGTTCTGATGGTTTTTTTCTCCATAAAATTCTCTGGAAATCACAATCCCTAGAATCGATTCTTACTTGGCGATACATTTTCTCTATATCTTCTGAAAAAGCTATTGGGCGTGTTCGAAATCTTATCAGAATGTTGAAGATATCCTGTTGTAGTTTTGGTCCTACATGAAGAAAGTCATTTAGATATTTGTCATTGCTAGTTTTGAAAGATGCATCAAAAACAACTCTCAATTTAGTGGTAGTGCTTTGCTCCTTAAAAACACAATGATGAGGTATATAATAACATTGTCCTGAAGGTGTATCCAGCTCATCACTGGGAATAAGCTCCATATGATTGATTAAAAGATATTCGTCCATGAAATCACAATATTGTTTTAGGATACTTGGAGATTTTTGTAATTTTCTTTCAAGTGATAGAAATCGTTTCATAGCATTGATCCTAGATTCGCCAAGAGTTGACAATGTTCTAAATGGCAGCCCAACAGAGTACCTTCCATCTTCCAGAATTTTGAGGTTATTAATATATATTTCTTCACACAAAATTTCTTCTCTGGTTAAAGATTTGGCAGAGGGTACTGACTCCAGCTCCCAGAATTTTTTGAAAAAATCATCTTGTTCCTCCGACGCGAACATAGTTATATCTTGATTGGAATTTTCACCTGACAGTAATATTTTACCTGTAAGTAACCATCCCAATTTGGATCCGCACGCAGTGGGTCCAGATAAATTTTGGAATCTAACCTTCCCGTTAAATAAGCATGGAGCAAGCTCTGCTCCTATCACTAAATCAATCTGGCTAGATTTGTCAAAATTGGGGTCAGCCAACAGAAGATTTTTCAAATAAGGCCGATTATCCTTTTCTATAAAGAAATTGGGCAATTCTAATGTGATCTTATCAATGACTATAGTATTGGCGTTGAATATTAGGTTTGAGAAATGTGGGCTAAATTGGAGAGAGACCTCACCCATTGATTGTTCTACAAGTTTATTTCCCAAACTGAAAACTGTAGTTTTACATTCAGCAAGAGGAAGATTTAATTTCTTTCGACAACTATTTGTTATAAGACACCTTTGAGAGCCTGTATCTATGAGGGCTCTACATGTTTGAAGAACCCCATTTTCCGATTTGACCTTTATTAAAGCCGTAGAGAGTAATATACGATCATGACTTTTGTTGTTTGCAAAACATGAGACACTGGCATGGGTCAATGGAGATATGTCCGCAACAGGACTTAACATTTCCGGTTTGAACTGATGCAAAAGAGTATGATGTCTCTTATTACATGATTTGCAATTTTGCGTGAAGACGCATGACGATACTCTATGGTTAAATCTTAGACAGTTGTAACATAGACGATTATCTTTTACAAATGTCCATCTTTCAGGTAACATCATACCATTAAACTTAGGACATTTTAACAAAAAATAAGACGCATGACTTGACTTTGCTATCTATACTAGAGCCAGAGGCAAATGTTGCTGAATGAGAATGAGTGGATTTATTCATTTTGTAGAATTGTTTTGAATTTTCTTTATTCTGAAAACTCCCTAGACTTCCAGCAAATCTTTCCAGGAAAGAAATAATCTTTTCATAAGATGGATATTCTTTCTCAAGCAAACTCATCTCCCATTCCTTTCTTATTAAACGATCAAGTTTTGATTGAATTATATGAATTAAAATCATATCTGATAAATTATTACGTTCCAATCCGAGGATAGAGAGATTTTGAATGCTTTCGTTACAAGTGTCCAGGAGATCAAGTAAATCTTTAGTCGATTCTTGTTTTACATTTTTTAGATCATACAAATTTTGAATTTGTTTGAAATCCAATTCACTTTTTTGTCGAATCTATTGACCAAGGTTTGCCAGGCAATAGGATAATTTTCATCAGTAATATTAAACGCCCTAATAAGTCTAGCGGCATTTCCTTTTAGTGCAGAATTTAAATATTGAAGTTTTTGAAAATTTCCCAGTGTTGGATTTTGATCAATAGATCTAATAAAAATTTCCTTAAAACTCAGCCAATCTGAAATATCACCACTAAAGGTGGGCAATTGAAATTTGGGAAGTTCTAAATTGGTTTCACCAGAAAATGTGACAAAAGTTATAATTTACGGGTTAACACACAAATACAATATACTAGGGCCTACAGTAAGAGTAACCTAAACACAGAAAAAATCGTGGACGTTATCTTGAAAGAAGACAATCCTGTCACAGAGAGTGAAATGAGGTCTAAGGAGGATGCTTCAGTAAAACCAGGTGGTGACACTGAAAATGAATCAACGCCAACTGAACCATAAGAGGAAAGATGCGTAAAAGGAGGAAGAAAGAATGGAGAAACAAAGAGCATCTTAGATGAACGGCACAAGGCAAGACTTGAAGAACAAGCAGGAAATTGATCAAAGAAGGAGTTCGACGCTCACAAAGAATAAAGGATAGGAATGAGGCAAACTTAATTATGGAAATATATCATTATATTACGGAGAACTTTAAAGAAGCAATGGATAGTGGAGAAAGAAATGAATGGCACAAAGCAATGAAAGAAGAGCTCAGTGAGATAGAGAAGCATAAAGTATAGACACTACTACCAAGGGAAAATTGTATGAAAGTTATAAAAAGTAAATGGGTCTACAGTAGGAAGAAAACATCAAATGACGGCATATATAAAAGAAAGGCCAGACCGGTTGCTGTTGGATGCAATCAAAGATATGGTGTGGACTATAAGGACAAACTACGGAAATGTGCATATTACCTTGGACTTGCTAATTAGGGCTTACACACAGGAGAGCGTGTGTTGTATATATATTAATTAATTGTTCCACAGAGTGTGTTTATGCTCACAGGTAAATAGGCGCTAACCGAAAAAAAGTTCCTTTGTTCAATATTAGTTTCCCTTTTATATTTTGTTCTCTCTCTTGTAAATCTATAAATATAATGTTTAATTAATAATTTTTGGAATCAGTTTTATTAAAAATTATAAGCAAAGTCAACAACATGTAACATGTGGCTGTTTGGGGCCTGTCAACTTTGTTCAAAAAGTAACCTCCCTTCTTGGAAATATATTTCTTATTTTTAAAGTTGTTCAAAGTTGGAAAAGCTGTCTGAAATGAACAATTAGAAATTGTAAAGATTGTGAGAATATAGATTAGGTTCTTATTTCCACTGATTTAAGTCAAAAATATTTTTAAATAATAAATTAATTGAATAATAAAAAAAATTATTATGCTTCAAATTCACTTATATTTGGTTTCCAGTTCCCTCTCACAGTAACTGTAGATTAAATTGAATGAATTCAATGCTTTATAATTGTTATCAAATAATTAATTTATTTAAAGTCAGAGAAAATATATTTAGTTCTTCTATCATTTGTGATGAGAGAAGCGTGGACGCGGGCCCCGCTTGGAGGCGCTGCATGAAGATAACTGACCAATGGGAACGGCCCACCTCAACCGTCAGTCTTCTTCCTTGTATATACCAAAAGACCGCCTTTGTTCTACTGCTGTGTGCGGTTGTTATTCTTTTGTAAACATATGTATACTTATATCTAATAATAATAATATATTTATAAAATCACTTATTTGGCTGTTCTTTTTGCAACATCGACCCACAACATGGTAGCAGAGCGTGGTTAGCTGCATAAAAAGAACGAAAAGTAAGTGAAACCAAGATGGCGTCGTCTTCCCAAGCACTTGCCCTGAACATCGAGAAGCTAACCGGCAGAAATTATCGATCAAGGAAGTTTAACATGAAGATGCTTCTGATCGAAAAATGATTATGGGAATGTGTAATTAACGAAGAAAATTCGACGCTGATGAGGATCAATGAAAATATGAGAAGACAAAATTTAAACAAGAAAAGGCACTGGCAACGATTGCTCTATCAATTTCTACAGAGCAGCAAATATACATTATCGACTGTAAGACTGCAAGAGAAGCCTGGACGACCCTGGAACAAATATTTGAACCGAAACCAAGGGCGCGAATTCTTTAACTCAAGAAACAATTCGTGAACGTCAAGTTCACCAAAGAAGAAAATATGATAAATTATCTATCAAGATTGAAGACCTGCAGTGATCATCTCAGAGAAGTGGGATGTGAAGTAAAGAATGAAGATCTGGCATACTCTATGCTAGCTGGACTACCAGACTCCTATGATGGGATTATAATGAACTTTGGAAACATGACGGATGATGAGTTCACGTCATCCAAGGTAAAACAGATCCTGCTAACGGAACGCGAGAGAAGAACAACCATAAAAGAGGATTCATCCAAGGAGGTGCTACAGGTGAACAAGCATCAAAATAACAGCAGCACCGACAGTCGAAGAAAATGCTACCGATGCGGGAAGATCGGCCACATCGCCACCAACTGCCGAGGAATGAAGCAAACAACTACTGGGAACCGCGATAATCAGCATTATCAGAGGAAGGTAAACAGATCGGATAGCTTCCTGGCTGCACTCAACCTAACGAGCGACGAGGATTCGTGGCTACTGGACAGCGGAACAACCAACCATGTATGCAGAAACAAAGACTGGTTCGTTGACCTTCGGGAAGTGTCATTTGATCCTATCATAACTGCGAGTGGGACAATTGAGGCCAAAGGATATGGACACATATTTCTCCAGACGTCTATCCATAATGAAAGCATCGAAATCATTGTTTAACTTGATTTCGATGCTTTCATTATGGATAGACGTCTGGAGAAATATGTGTCCATATCCTTTGGCCTCAATTGTCCCACTCGCAGTCAAATGTGCGAAGGAATCCAAGTCAGTCTCCAAGATAGAAGAAAACGGCAACCGTGTGACCTTCCATAATATGGTAGCTCGCGTTTTCAACCCAGAAAACAGGATTATAGCGGAAGCGACAAATATAAATGGCCTCTACATTGTGAAAGGTAAGACCTTAAACTCCATTAAAACAGCATTCAATAGTGAAAGGGACCATTTTCAGAACAATTCCTTGAGAACGTGGCATCAAAGGTTATGCCATATTGACAGTAACGCCATTAAAAATATAGCCCGGGAGGAGCTGGTAATAGGCTTAGAAATTTCCTCTAGAGACAAAGGCCTATGCGACGATTGTTGTATCGCTAAATCCACTAAAGCGTCACATAAAAACCTAGGCAATATTAGATCAAAACGGACCTTGGAGCTTATCCACACAGATATTTGCGGTCCAATGCCGGTAAAAGCAACCGGAGGCAATAGATACTTTCTATCTTTTGTTGATGATTTCTCAAGAAGGATTACTGTGTATTTTCTGAAAAACAAAAATGAAGCATTAAAACATTTCGATATCTATAGAGCCACTGTAGAGAGACAAACTGGTAATAAAATCAAAGTGGTACGATCGGATAATGGACTTGAGTTTTGCAATAGAGAATTCTAAGACAAATTACAAAAACTAGGGATAAAGCATGAGCGCACGAACGTGTATTCTCCACAAATGAACGGTGTGGCAGAACGTGTAAATCGAACACTTTTAGATATGGCCCGCGCTTGTTTACATAGCGCTAATCTCCCCCAAAGATTTTGGGCAGAAGCGGTAAACACAGATGCTTACATTAAAAACAAATGTTATAATAGTGCTCTAAAAGACAAAGTACCTGACGGACTTTGGTTAGAAAGAAATCCTAGTGTAAGACACCTAAAAGCGTTTGGATGTTTGGCATATAGCCATATACCAAAAGAAAGAAGGCGAAAATTAGACCATCGGGCATGTAGATGTATTCTGGTAGGATACTCCACTCAAACACGTGGATATCGTCTCTGGTGCCCAGAATCACAAAAGGTGATTGAAACAAAAATGTTAGATTCGATGAGTCTAAAATTGGACTAGAGTGGACCAAAATAGTCGAAGAGACAGAACCGAAAAGGTACAACCACGTTTGGCTAGAACCTGAGACCAATTATGATAACGATCTAGAGAATGAATTACCGAGTAATTTGGATTCAGTGGGGGTAGAGGACGCTCTGCCACAATCCTCCACCTCCTAAAACATTGTTAGAAATCCATATGGGAGGAAAGGTAAACCAAGAGTAGAGTTAAATCTTTTAGATGTTATCGAGCTGCAAAGTTTTGAAGAAGCAGTCCGATTCCCCGAAGCCGTGTATTGGAGAAAAGCAATGGACGATGGGCTTAGAGTGCTTCAGGAACGAGGCACTTGGGAGCTATCAACATTATCGCCGGGAAAGAAACCGATTAGCAGCAGATGGGTGTATAAGGTGAAGACAAATGAGAGCGGAAATGTAGAACGTTTCAAAGCACGTTTAGTAGATAGAGGTTTCTCACAGAAACAAGGAATCGATTTTCAGGAAACTTATGCACCTGTTATTAACTTAGCTGGGGGGAGAAGTCTGACCAGACCTCCCTGCGGTCCCCCCTGGACCCTTGGAATATTCAACCAAATTCTGGTTCGTTTCCAAGGTGACTAACGTGGCAACGGCACCCATTTTCCAATAAAGAGCCCCAAGATAGTGGATATTGCTGCTGCTGTGATGGAGATGCATGGAGACATCTGAGACTCTTTTTTGGACACGACAACAACAACATTAACTTAGCTGTAATCAGAGTTTTGATAACGTTACGTTTGAACATGAAATGGTACAATAGACATCTCGACGCAGATAACGCTTATCTATATGGCGACTTAGAAGAAGAGATATACATGCTTTTGCCAGAAGGAGTCGAGAGAAAAGATAATGAGGTTTACAAACTGCTTCGACCTATTTACGGTCTGCGGCAATTGGGGCGGAATTGGAATTTAACACTCGATCATGCTTTACAAGAGATGGGATTTACACGACTAGAATCCTGTAATTGTAGTAATACTTATCTGGATAAGGCAATTATTGCCGTTTATGTAAATGACTTGGCTTTATTTGGTGAGAGTGAAGAGATTTTGCGGAATATAGAACAGAAAATTAATTAAAGGTTCCGAGTTAAAAATTTGGGAGCGATCAGGAATTTCTTGGGAGTTCAGATTGACTATCCAGATGAGGAGACTGTAGTACTATTTCAAAGTACGTATGTTAAATCAATCTTACAAAGATACAACATGATTGAATGTTGACCGGTATCCACACCGTTAGACATTAGTTTTCCAATCTCAAAACGAGATTGCCCCACAGATGAAGAAGAGAAAGAGAGGATGAAAGCTATTCTATATAGGAAACTAATCGGGTCACTCCTTTATCTTGCGAATTGTACTAGGCCAGACTTAATGTTTTCTGTTACGAGATCAGCTCAATTCGCCAGCAACCCTGGACGTCGGCAAGATGCCAAACACGTCTTAAGATATTTACACGGCAGCATAAATCTATCTCTCGTTTATCGCCGGACTGATTCCAATGATGTTTGTGCATACAGTGATGCAGATTGGGCTAGCGACATCGATGACAGACGGTCCAATAGTGGGACCGCTATCACTATAGGACATTCCTTAGTAATATGGAAGACTAGCAAACAGAAATGTGTCTCACTTTCCACAATGGAGGCAGAATATTTAGCGCTATCCCAGACCACTAAGGAAGCAGTTTGGATGGCTACCATCTTGAAAGAATTAAAGTTCTTATCGAATTTTGCCTTTCCTTTGATAATTCATTGCGATAATGGATCCGCTATAGACTTTTCCAAAAATAATGAGGAGAATAACAGATCCAAACATATTGACATAAGATACCATCACGTCAGAGAAAGAATAATTAGCCGAGAGATCAAGATTGTCTACATCCCTACAAAGGAGAACCTGGTCGACGTCTTCACCAAGACCCTGAGCAAAGTGGCTCGCAAGAACGCCTGTGACTTCATGAACTGTTCTCCCGTCCAGCGCTTCAGTGGGGGAATGATGAGAGAAGCGTGGACGCGGGCGCCGCTTGGAGGCGCTGCATGAAGATAACTGACCAATGGGAACGGCCCACCTCAACCGTCAGTCTTCTTCCTTGTATATACCAAAAGACTGCCCTTGTTCTACTGTTGTGTGCTGTTGTTATTCTTTTGTAAACATATGTATCCTTATATCTAATAATAATAATAATATATTTATAAAATCACTTTTTGGCTGTTCTTTTTCAACATCGACCCACAACAATTTGTTTTACTATAAGAGTAGAATATGAGTTATTAGTTAGATTAATTGGAGAAGTTTGAAGTTTCAAATTTATAATTATATTTATTTTTCTTAGGTACTTGTGTATTGCTAGTTTATTGAAAAATCTTACTGTTTTGCATTTAAAACCGTTGTTTAAGTACTCTTTATTAAGAATTTTAATGTCATTAATTGAATTTGTTTTAATATTGTTGATTCTCTATAAAATATTAAAAATTGACCAAAATATATGCCTTTGCAGCAATTAAATGATATGTTTGAATTAACATTACAGAATTTAATAATTTCAAAATTATGGCAATTTCTTTTGTCCTCGTATGTTCCAACTGATTTGTTTGCAAGGTTTATATTTAAGTCTAGAAAGTTAACGTTTTGTTATTAGTTATATTTTCATTGTTTTTAAGTTTCAAATATTTAGGGTATATTTAGTAAATTACATTATTGATTTGTGGGTTATTCAAGATAATAATGCTATTGTTGGAAATAAAATAAAATAGAAAAAAAGGGATTGAGAAAATTATAAAATAAACAAATTAATAAATTTAAGTAAATAATATTTGTTTCTAACTATTGAAATTACAGTAGCGATAGGCAGGTGGTATTCCGGAGGTAGCGAACGAAAGGTTTTGATGATTTTAACATATGAGGCTTTATTCTACTATGGTAAATGATACATATAATGAACTTAATTTCAATCTAAACAATCTTGAACTATTATGGCAAGCTAGCTTTAGCCTCTTCACCTTCCTCAATTTCTTCCACATTTCTTAACTTGAGCCTTTTCACTTGAGCTCGAGTTCTTTATCTCCTAGGCTCAGGCACTTATGATCAACTGTTCCGAGCTTGAGTTCCTTGGCTTTTAGGCTCAGGCACTAATGATCAATCCTCTTCTGAGCTTGAGTTCGTCAACTCCTAGGCTCAGGCACTCCAATCCTCATAAGCTACTAATCCCCCGCACCGGCCATCCCGCCGTGCCTTTTATACCATACTTTGCTTGTGCAAAGTCTCACCCGATTGGTTCTCTTTGTCGCCTGATCTGCGGATGATTTAATACAAATGATACTATGCAAATGAATTAGTTCTAATAGCATCTACATAGCGGAATATATGCCAATTTACATCATTCTGTAGAAAGAATTCTCTTTTATACCAAAAAAGTATTAAGTTGGCTAGTAGTGGACTGGATGTAGTTCCTATAGGAACACCTTTAGACTGAATAAATATTTTGTTTTTAAAATTAATATAATTGAAATTTAAGAAAGTTTCAAGTAATGTTTTCGCTGTAATATTATCTAATTTAAATGTTTTATATTTGTTGTGAATAGTTTGAATATGGAATGTTTTGTCATTAATGAATTTGTTTATTAAGCTGTGTGTGTGTGTGTGAATTTTATTATTAAGGTCTTCTAAACGTAGGTTAGAGTAAATATCTTCAAAATCAAATGTATGAATTGTATTGATCTTTGGTAGATTATTCGTTAAAAAGTTATTTTTTTTTATTAGAATCGATGAATTTATAATCATGTTTGTTATTTATTTTATTTATGATGAATTGAAGTGTTGAAGCTAGTTTCAAATCTAGGTTTTTTATGACTGTGTTTATTCCTGATGTGGTTGTTCTAAATGAGATTGGTGTTTTGTGTAATTTAGGAATAATATAAAATTTCGGTATTGCTGGTCCGTGACGGCGCCGGCTGACCTTGGCAACACCGGAGCTGAGCTGACGTCACACCCGTAGTTTCGCAATCTGTTTTTGGTATCCTGCAAGCAGCGTCGCCGCGCTGACTTATATTCTCTTTCCCCATGTTTACCATTTAATCTATATATAATCCTTTTACCTTGTGGTTAATTAAAGAATAATTAACGTTAAACGCTGTGTGTAATCAAATTGAAATACAACAAAGATTATGAGACTGAAGAAGCGCAAGACCTAAAACGTCAGACTGAAGAAGCGCAAAGCCTAAAACGTGAGTAACCAAATTTCCTTTGATTACTTGGCCCATCCTTTTTCTACTTACCAAATATTTTGTAAAATGGCAAACACGACGATTACAAAATTAAATGGTGCTAATTACTCCAGCTGGAGCTACCAGATGAAACTCGTTCTAATCGAAAACGACTTGTGGAGTTTGATCAATCCAGGAGAGGCTAAGCCTGACCCTAGTGACCTTGTTGCAACAAAACCTTTTTTATCGCGGGAGGGTAAGGCGTTTGCAAAAATTAGCTTCGGGATTAATGATTAACAACAATTGCATGTTCAACATTTGAATACTCCGAAAGAGATCTGGGAGGAACTGGAAAAATTATACGCACCAAAGGATTATAGATATCGAGCCGTACAACTGAGAAGGCAGTTATATGGCGAAATGTTGACTCAGCACAGCAATATGGAAGGGTATATGGGGAAGATAAACCACACTGTAAACGAACTGGCCCAAATTGGCGACAAAATTGATAATGGCGATTTGGCTATGGTTCTTTTGGGTGGATTACCAGAGAATTGGGACACCGTTGTCTCAACCATATGTAACTTGCCTGATTCAGACTTCACGACCGCTACAGTTAAAAGACGGCTGTTAGCAGAAGCAGAAAGGCGTTCGTCAAATCTACCAAAAGATGTGGGTGCCATGGTCGTTAATGCCTCTTCGAAGCCCATTGAAACAGAAAAACAATTTAAAGCAAAGGTTGTTTGTTTCAAATGTGGAGGTAAAGGCCATTATGCAAGGGAATGCAGGGAGAAAGGAAAGAATGAACAAAGACCAAAGAGGTTTGACCAAAACAAAGGCGTAAATATGTCGGCAATGTGCAACACTTTGTTTGGAGCTACCGCCGAGACCTGTGTCATAGATTCTGGAGCGACGCACCATATGACTCCCAAGAGAGATTACTTCACATGTCTGAAAGAGTGCACAAGCAATATGAGTTACATCACTGTTGCAAATGGCTCTTCTATAGAAGCATGTGGTATCGGTACTGTCAGTGCCAATATTGTTGGACACAAGGGAGATGCCAGCAATTTGGTTGCCCAGAACACCTTGAACGTTCCAGATATGCGTCACAATGTTCTGTCTGTACTCCAAATGATAGAAAACGGTAGAAAGGTGGTCTAAGAGTGGTTGCCACATCATGGACATGAAAGGTAAACTCTTGATAGAGGGAAAGAAGCTGGGTAGACTTTACTACGTCCAGACTACTCCATCCTCTCCGATAGATCAGAATGATCGTGTTTCTCTTGCATCTGAATGCAAGGAAGAGCTTACACTGGAACTTTGGCACAAAAGGCTGATGCATGTAAATGCATATACGATATCAAAGATGGCAAAGAACCAAAGCGTAAGAGGACTTGATTGCAGCCCGGCAAAGCCAGAAAAGTGCGAAGACGGCTTGATCGGCAAGTCTTACCGTCTGTCATTCCTTCAGCACTCACACAAGGAGGAAAAAGAAATCATGCCGTTGGACTTGGTGCATGCGGACTTGATGGGTCCACTTGACGTATTGAGCTGGGGAGGAGCCAAGTACGTCTTAACCATCATTGATGAATCTACGAGATATGCAAGTGTATTTTTCCTGAAAAACAAAGGCGGAACCCTGGGAAAAGTCAAAGAGTGGATTCAAGAATCTGAGAAACAAACCAGCCGGAAACTAAAACGAATACGTACGGATAATGGCTTGGAATTTTGTTCCAAGGAATGGGACACTTTCTGCACGAGCGTTGGAATAGTTCATGAACACACTATGACGTATACACCCCAACAGAATGGTGTGGCAGAAAGAATGAATAGGACATTCCTAGATATTGTCAGGAGCACTATATCTGGAAGTGGTCTGCCAAAGGCTTCCTGGGCGGAGCTGACTTACACCGCAGCCTATGTCAGAAACAGAGTTCTCAACAATCACAATAGTTAAAGCACGCCATATGAACTGTGGACAGGGAACAAGCCTAGTCTTAAACACATAAGAGCTATTGGCTGTCAAGTATTTGTCCATATTCCAAGACAAGTCTGTAAATCCAAACTCGAAAGGAGAGCTGTCAAAGGTAACCTTGTTGGATATGCACTCAGAGGACGTGGCTACAGAGTGTGGATTCCTGAGATGAATAAAGTGGTTGAATCTCGGGACTGTGTCTTCAAAGAGAGTGATGTATCGAGGAACGACAGAAACCGGGAAGTTCTTCCATCAGTTGAACACTACAGCTATAGGGCAGCCATAATGAAGATACTGTGAAGCCTTCTCCTACTCGATCTCATCCAATGACCCTAAGGAACCAGAGAAATCCTCAGAACTCAATTGAACTCCTCAGTACTGAAGTAAATAAGGGAGATCCTACTTCGTATAAAGAAGCTATCCGAGGCCCTGAAGCTGAGCATTGGCTTGAAGTAATCGAAAAGAATTGGAATCCTTGAGAAGCACAAAGTTTGGGAACTAACAGAACTACCAAAAGACTCTGCCCCAATTGCTTGTAAGTGGGTACTACACAAAAAGACCAACGCCGAGGGTCAAGTAGTTAGATACAAGGCCCGACTTGTGGCAAAGGGCTTCACTCAACAAAAGGGAATCGATTATGATGAGATTTACTCACCTGCTTCAAGTTTTGAAACGACAAGACTGCTCACAGCAATAAGTGTTGAAAATAACTGGTTCATAGACCAATATGACCTGAAAAGTGCTTATCTCTACGGCAAGCTTGACTGAGTGATCTACATGGAACAACCAGAAGGCTTTGTTAAACCTGGTGAGGAACATCTTTACTGCCAACTCAAAAGGTCTCTGTACGGACTGAAGCAAAGCGGCAGATGTTGGAACAAAAGCCTTGATGAGTGGTTGAAGAAAAGGGGATTTATGAGGAATCCAGTTGACCCTTGTGTCTACAAACTCAAGCTGAACGAAGGAATGATAATCCTATCATTATACGTGGATGATATTATTTTTCTGACGGAGAATCAAGAAGTGAGAGAAAAGTGCATTGAACTGCTGAGAGGTCACTTCGAAACAAAGTACATCGGACCAGTATCCTACCTGCTTGGTGTCAACTTCACTCGATCAAAGGGTGGATGCATACCTCTAACACAAAGAGCATATATAAAAAGTCTACTGGAACGGTTCAATCTTCAGGAAGGAAGAGAAGTCTCAACGCCGATGGAAACCAGACCAGATCTTCTTAAGGAAGATGAAGAAAACTGCCAAGACCTTCTCTACCGTGAACTAATTGGTGGACTGCTCTACATTTCACAGCGGACAAGGCCAGACATTCCCTATGCAGTAAGTCAATTGGCTCGCTATTGTTCAAAGTACACTAGAAAACACTGGGTTGCTGCGGAACGAATTTTAAGATACTTAAAATCTTCAGAGCATCTAGGCATCACCTATAGACGGACTGGGGAACAACTGTGTGTCTATTCGAATGCAGATTGGGGAACCAACCTGGAAGACAGAAAGAGTACATCGGGTTACGTAGTGATGTTTGCAGGCGCTCCAATCCTATGGCGAAGTTCAAAGAAACTGTCACCGCCCTCAGCACAATGGAGGCGGAATACATTTCCCTATCATCGTCAGTCAGGGAAGTGACATGGATCAGGGAGTTCCTGAACCATTTGGATATACCACATAATATGGTTGAGCCAATTCCGGTGTGGTGCGATAACCAAGCGGCTATAGCACACGCCAAGAGCTACACGGCCGATCCAAGACCAGGCACATCGCTATTAGATATCACTTCGTCAGAGAAAAGGTGGATAACGGTGTGATTCAACTGGACTATGTTACAAGTGGAAGAAACCTAGCGGACATTTTGACCAAGCCACTGGGGAGAAACCTACATGAACTTCATCGTTCGAGACTTTTAAACGGCGAAGTAATCCATAAAGAAGGGATCACTTCGAGTGAGGAGACTGCTGGACCGTGACGGCGCCGGCTGGCCTTGGCAACACCGGAGCTGAGCTGACGTCACACCCGTAGTTTCGCAATCTGTTTTTGGTATCCTGCAAGCAGCGTCGCCGCGCTGACTTATATTCTCTTTCTCCATGTTTACCATTTATCCTAATAATAATCCTTTTTCCTTGTAGTTAATTAAAGAATAATTAAGGTTAAGCGCTGTGTGTAATCAAATTGAAATACAACAGGTATGTTTGTGTTTTTGTTGTAATTTATAATTTTTAGTAGTTTTCTACATTTTTAATATATATTTTTTCAATTTTAGTTTCAGTTGTTCTTGTGAAAGTGTATTTAAAATTGTTATTAATTTCATTTTCTAGAAGGTCATGATATAAATTTTTACATATGGTAGATAAATTGTTTGAACATTTATCTATTGGACATAGGATAAAATATTTTTGTAAGCCTTCAAAAGTGTCTTTCAAGGAAGTAATTTCCGATTCAATAGGCTTTGTGTATTTTAGTGTGTTGTTGTAATATATATGTCATAAAAAGACGTATATTCTAGTTACGTTACCAATTCATGCAGTCGTGGATGGTAAAAATGAATGATAACTTTTGTCCCAAAAAATATTTATTATTTTGATTATTTTTTAAAGCAAACAGTTTTTGCATACCTAAAACTAACAATGTTATTATTATTTGCAATTAAAAGTAAAATTAGGTTATATTCCTTTTGTTAAGGATTCCTTTTCATTTTAAAATTTAACTCTGTGATTATAGAATTTTAATTATTTTATAAATAATAAAAATCATATTTTTATTATGTCATTTCTTTCCTCCAAGGATAAAAATTAGGGAGTAATTTTCAAAGTTAAAAAAAAAGTATCATCATTATTTACATAGTTTATCAATTAAGATGGAGGATACCAATTGAAACTATATCAATGATGCTCTTTATTCCTTTTACATATTCTTATTTGTACCTTTGTTTTTGACAGTAGCTGAAAATTATCCAATCTTATTTGAATTTATAGGTGTCTCCTTCCTATAATTCATAAGGGGATTTACCTCATGAATTGAGTAGGCCTTCTCAGGGCTCTCAAGATTCAAAAGGTATTTTGCCACATGCCAAAAAAGTATATTTTTGAAAATCACAAATTTATTTCTCATAATGACAAATTGGTATCCAACATCTTGTTTCACATTTATTTGATTTGATCAAATAAAAAACATAAAATAATGGGTTATTTACTTTCACATAATAAAAAATTATTTACACATGAAGTTTTATTATTTATAAATAAAAAAAAAAGAATGTTCGAATATGAAATGTTCATATAAAATTTGTGAGGGAAAAATATATAGAATCAGATGAGTGAATTTCTCAACAAATAAAATCAAAATGTAAAATATTTACAACAATTGAAAAGAAAAGTGTCAAGTTATATCTAATATATTATTGATAACTCAAAAAATATATAGTCTTCTATAGTACTTGAGTGTTTTTAAAAGCTCAGTTTTATATTGTAATATTTTACCTTATTTGTGCACAAAATTTATACTCTCAAGGTTTAATTCTTAGGAGTAGTTATTTTTGGTATTGTCTTATTTATGTTAAGATTTTCCTGCCATTATTTAGTAAGAAGAGGGATTCTACTTTTCACTACTTTAGGTGCCACTTGTTGGTTTGGCTTTTTCTCTAAAGTGGGTATTTTACTTTTTGTCAGTTTTAATTCAAATCCTTCTTTTGGGTAGTATGGCCTCAATTTGGAGGAATGAATTACCATGGTAGTTTTTGGATGGTCCAGACATTGGAGGCATTAATTTTCGGTTATCTGGATGGTAAAAGGTTTGCAACCAAACTTTATCGCCTACTTTAAAAGTGGAAGGTTGATAATGTTGATCATATCTAATTTTATTTATCTGATGGAATTTTAATGTATTATTATAGGCATTTGTTCTAGCAGTTTGTATAGGGGGGTAAGATTCTGATTCTTTTAAGGGGGGATCATAAGGGAGCTTACCATATAAAAGGTAAGTAGGAGTATAGCCTGTTATGGAATGGGGAGTATTATTATATTCACCTAGTACTGAATCTAACAATTTCGTCCATGGTATAGATTTTCCTTTCAAGTTATTGAATTTACATCTTAACCTGGTTATTATGGTTTGGTTAAGTCGTTCATTTAACCCATTACACTGAGGTCTTGATGAAGTCAATAATTGTTTAATGTTATTGTTAATCAAATATTTTCTAAATCTTGGTGGAGTACATGATGGTGCCCTGTCACTTAAAAATTGTTTTGGTGTTTGTATTTGAAAAATTTTGTTTAGGCAATTTATATATGAGTCAGTAGTTTGACCTTTTGAGGGGAAAGTCCAAATGTATCTAGTAGCATAATCTACGATGATGTGAAGGAATTTATTTGTAGAATTATAGTAATTTCGTCCACCTACTGTGTCTATAGACACAAGATCAAAAGGATCCTTAGCTGGGAGGAGACTTTCCAACAGACTAAATTTCTTCTGGTGAGATATCTTATTGAGTTGACACACCTCACAGTGTTTTACATAATTAGAAATATCTTGAATTAGGTAGGGCCAATAATAGATAGGAGAAATTAGAATTAACATTTTAGATACTCCTATATGACCGTAATTTTGATGAGCTCTTATTAATACTTTTTCTCTTAATGATGGTGGAACAACACTTTTGATTAATCCTTTTTTCCTTATTGTTAAAAGTCCATTAAATTTAGTATATTTCCTATCATTAATGTTATCATCAAATTGAGCTTGTTTTAGGTCTGGGTCAGAAACAAAATGAGCTATAGGGTATCTGCTGCTGAGAAAATCAGCTTCTTTATTTTCAGTTCCTCTTATGTGTTTTATCTCAAAATCAAACATTGAGAGCTTTAAGCTCCATCTAAATAATCGTCCTTTTGGGTTCTTTATGTTCTTCAAGTACTTAAGACAAGCATGGTCTGTATGGATGGGGTAGGGTAAAAATAAATCCACAGCATAAATAATAG
>CP092872.1:33085966-33101117 GCA_030710605.1 Cordylochernes scorpioides | reverse complement strand
TCCCTTATTTACTTCAGTACTGAGGAGTTCAATTGAGTTCTGAGCATTTCTCTGGTTCCTTAGGGTCATTGGATGAGATCGAGTATGAGAAGGCTTCACAGTATCTTCATTATGGCTGCCCTATAGCTGTAGTGTTCAACTGATGGAAGAACCTCCCGGTTTCTGTCGTTCCTCGATACATCACTCTCTTTTAAGACACAGTCCCGAGATTCTACCACTTTATTCATCTCAGGAATCCACACTCTGTAGCCACGTCCTCTGAGTGCATATCCAACAAGGTTACCTTTGACAGCTCTCCTTTCGAGTTTGGATTTACGGACTTGTCTTGGAATATGGACAAATACTTGACAGCCAATAGCTCTTATGTGTTTAAGACTAGGCTTGTTCCCTGTCCACAGTTCATATGGCGTGCTTTCACTATTGTGATTGTTGAGAACTCTGTTTCTGACATAGGCTGCGGTGTAAGTCAGCTCCGCCCAGGAAGCCTTTGGCAGACCACTTCCAGATATAGTGCTCCTGACAATATCTAGGAATGTCCTATTCATTCTTTCTGCCACACCATTCTGTTGGGGTGTATACATCATAGTGTGTTCATGAACTATTCCAACTCTCGTGCAGAAAGTGTCCCATTCCTTGGAACAAAATTCCAAGCCATTATCCGTACGTATTCGTTTTAGTTTCCGGCTGGTTTGTTTCTCAGATTCTTGAATCCACTCTTCGACTTTTCCCAGGGTTCCGCCTTTGTTTTTCAGGAAAAATACACTTGCATATCTCGTAGATTCATCAATGATGGTTAAGACGTACTTGGCTCCTCCCCAGCTCAATACGTCAAGTGGACCCATCAAGTCCGCATGCACCAAGTCCAACGGCATGATTTCTTTTTCCTCCTTGTGTGAGTGCTGAAGGAATGACAGACGGTAAGACTTGCCGATCAAGCAGTCTTCGCACTTTTCTGGTTTTTCCGAGCTGCAATCAAGTCCTCTTACGCTTTGGTTCTTTGCCATCTTTGGTATCGTATATGCATCAGCCTTTTGTGCCAAAGTTCCAGTGTAAGCTCTTCCTTGCATTCAGATGCAAGAGAAACACGATCATTCTGATCTATCGGAGAGGATGGAGTAGTCTGGACGTAGTAAAGTCTACCCAGCTTCTTTCCCTCTATCAAGAGTTTACCTTTCATGTCCATGATGTGGCAACCACTCTTAGACCACCTTTCTACCGTTTTCTATCATTTGGAGTACAGACAGAACATTGTGACGCATATCTGGAACGTACAAGGTGTTCTGGGCAACCAAATTGCTGGCATCTCCCTTGTGTCCAACGATATTGGCACTGACAGTACCGATACCACATGCTTCTATAGAAGAGCCATTTGCAACAGTGATGTTACTCATATTGCTTGTGCACTCTTTCAGACATGTGAAGTAATCTCTCTTGGGAGTCATATGGTGCGTCGCTCCAGAATCTATGACACAGGTCTCGGCGGTAGCTCCAAACAAAGTGTTGCACATTGCCGACATATTTACGCCTTTGTTTTGGTCAAACCTCTTTGGTCTTTGTTCATTCTTTCCTTTCTTCCTGCATTCCCTTGCATAATGGCCTTTACCTCCACATTTGAAACAAACAACCTTTGCTTTAAATTGTTTTTCTGTTTCAATGGGCTTCGAAGAGGCATTAACGACCATGGCACCCACATCTTTTGGTAGATTTGACGAACGCCTTTCTGCTTCTGCCAACAGCCGTCTTTTAACTGTAGCGGTCGTGAAGTCTGAATCAGGCAAGTTACATATGGTTGAGACAACGGTGTCCCAATTCTCTGGTAATCCACCCAAAAGAACCATAGCCAAATCGCCATTATCAATTTTGTCGCCAATTTAGGCCAGTTCGTTTACAGTGTGGTTTATCTTCCCCATATATCCTTCCATATTGCTGTGCTGAGTCAACATTTCGCCATATAACTGCCTTCTCAGTTGTACGGCTCGATATCTATTATCCTTTGGTGCGTATAATTTTTCCAGTTCCTCCCAGATCTCTTTCGGAGTATTCAAATGTTGAACATGCAATTGTTGTTAATCATTAATCCCAAAGCTAATTTTTGCAAACGCCTTACCCTCCCGCGATAAAAAAAGTTTTTTTTTTGCAACAAGGTCACTAGGGTCAGGCTTAGCCTCTCCTGGATTGATCAAACTCCACAAGTCGTTTTCGATTAGAACGAGTTTCATCTGGTAGCTCCAGCTGGAGTAATTAGCACCATTTAATTTTGTAATCGTCGTGTTTGCCATTTTACAAAATATTTGGTAAGTAGAAAAAGGATGGGCCAAGTAATCAAAGGAAATTTGGTTACTCACGTTTTAGGCTTTGCGCTTCTTCAGTCTGACGTTTTAGGTCTTGCGCTTCTTCAGTCTCATAATCTTTGTTGTATTTCAATTTGATTACACACAGCGTTTAACGTTAATTATTATTTAATTAACTACAAGGTAAAAGGATTATATATAGATTAAATGGTAAACATAGAGAAAGAGAATATAAGTCAGCGCGGCGACGCTGCTTGCAGGATACCAAAAACAGTTTGCGAAACTACGGGTGTGACGTCAGCTCAGCTCCGGTGTTGCCAAGGTCAGCCGGCGCCGTCACGGTCCAGCAATACCGAAATTTTATATTATTCCTAAATTACACAAAACACCAATCTCATTTAGAACAACCACATCAGGAATAAACTCAACATGAAACTAGCTTCAACACTTCAATTCATCATAAATAAAATAACTAACAAACATGATTATAAATTCACCGATTCTAATAAAAAAAATTAAATTTTTAACGAATAATCTACCAAAGATCAATACAATTCATACATTTGATTTTGAAGATATTTACTCTAACCTACGTTTAGAAGACCTTAATAATAAAATTCACAGCTTAATAAACAAATTCATTAATGACAAAACATTCCATATTCAAACTATTCACAACAAATATAAAACATTTAAATTAGATAATATTACAGCGAAAACATTACTTGAAACTTTCTTAAATTTCAATTATATTAATTTTAAAAACAAAATATTTATTCAGTCTAAAGGTGTTCCTATAGGAACTACATCCAGTCCACTACTAGCCAACTTATTACTTTTTTGGTATAAAAAAGAATTCTTTCTACAGAATGATGTAAATTGGCATATATTCCGCTATGTAGATGGCTATTAGAACTAATTCATTTGCATAGTATCATTTGTATTAAATCATCCGCAGATCAGGCGACAAAGAGAACCAATCGGGTGAGACTTTGCACAAGCAAAGTATGGTATAAAAGGCACGGCGGGATGGCCGGTGCGGGGGATTAGTAGTTTATGAGGATTGGAGTGCCTGAGCCTAGGAGTTGACGAACTCAAGCTCAGAAGAGGATTGATCATTAGTGCCTGAGCCTAAAAGCCAAGGAACTCAAGCTCGGAACAGTTGATCATAAGTGCCTGAGCCTAGGAGATAAAGAACTCGAGCTCAAGTGAAAAGGCTGAAGTTAAGAAATGTGGAAGAAATTGAGGAAGGTGAAGAGGCTAAAGCTAGCTTGCCATAATAGTTCAAGATTGTTTAGATTGAAATTAAGTTCATTATATGTATCATATACCATAGTAGAATAAAGCCTCATATGTTAAAATCATCAAAACCTTTCGTTCGCTACCTCCGGAATACCACCTGCCTATCGCTACTGTAATTTCAATAGTTAGAAACAAAAATTATTTACTTAAATTTATTAATTTGTTTATTTTATAATTTTCTCAACCCCTTTTTTTCTATTTTATTTTATTTCCAACAATGGCATTATTATCTTGAATAACCCACAAATCAATAATGTAATTTACTAAATATACCCTAAATATTTGAAACTTAAAAACAATGAAAATATAACTAATAACAAAATGTTAACTTTCTAGACTTAAATATAAACCTTTCAAACAAATCAGTTGGAACATACGAGGACAAAAGAAATTGCCATAATTTTGAAATTATTAAATTCTGTAATGTTAATTCAAACATATCATTTAATTGCTGCAAAGGCATATATTTTGGTCAATTTTTAAGATTTTATAGAGAATCAACAATATTAAAACAAATTCAATTAATGACATTAAAATTCTTAATAAAGAGTACTTAAACAACGGTTTTAAATGCAAAACAGTAAGATTTTTCAATAAACTAGCAATACACAAGTACCTAAGTAAAAATAAATATAATTATAAATTTGAAACTTCAAACTTCTCCAATTAATCTAACTAATAACTCATATTCTACTCTTATAGTAAAACAAATTGTTGTGGGTCGATGTTGAAAAAGAACAGCCAAAAAGTGATTTTATAAATATATTATTATTATTATTATTAGATATAAGGATACATATGTTTACAAAAGAATAACAACAGCACACAGCAGTAGAACAAAGGCAGTCTTTTGGTATATACAAAAAAGAAGACTGACGGTTGAGGTGGGCCGTTCCCATTGGTCAGTTATCTTCATGCAGCGCCTCCAAGCGGCGCCCGCGTCCACGCTTCTCTCATCATTCCCCCACTGAAGCGCTGGACGGGAGAACAGTTCATGAAGTCACAGGCGTTCTTGCGAGCCACTTTGCTCAGGGTCTTGGTGAAGACGTCGGCCAGGTTCTCCTTTGTAGGGATGTAGACAATCTTGATCTCTCGGCTAATTATTCTTTCTCTGACGTGATGGTATCTTATGTCAATATTGTAGTGATGAAATAAATAGCAAGTCGTATGAAAATCAAAATCAATTTAATAAGCGAGATAGGTTTTACTAACCTTTCTCTACAAACAAAAGATAGTTTTTCTATCTCTCTACCTAATTTACATATATTGTATTTTTACAATAAACAAATGACAATGGATATATTTACATGAAGTCGGCTTATGCTACACTACTCCCTCTCCCATGAGAAGCTGTTCTACAGCTTTATCTCAGTTCCTCCTCTTCTCCAGACGTAGAGTTATCTACACTCGACGAATCTTCCTGTCTTGAAGGGTCATAGTACGGCTTCGTCCTGAGGATATGGACAGTGTCGCGCTTCTTTTGTCTTCTACCTTGTTCACAGACTGCTTCGACCTCGTAGGTCACGTCCGATATTTTCTTTGTAACCCTGAAGGGACCGAAGTATCGTCTTAGGAGTTTTTCAGAAAATCCAACACGTCGAATAGGAATGAAGATCCAGACCAGGTCTCCTGGTTCGTAGATCTTTCCTGTATGTCGAGCGTCGTAGTTAGTTTTGTTCGTCTCTTGAGCCTTGAAGATGTGATGACGGGCTATTTGTCTTGCCTCTTCGGCTCTGGTTCCCAAATTCTGAATGAATTCCTCTCCCTCGGGCGAGCTTCTGTAGGGGAAGATAGTGTCGAGGGTCGTCTCGGCCTCCCTTCCATGGATCAGGAAGAATGGCGTGAAGCCAGTCGATTCTTGTTTGGCCGTATTGTAGGCAAACGTGATAAAGGGCAACATCTCGTCCAAGTTCTTCTGGTCAAGGGTCCATATTCATCGATAGCATGTCGGCAATTGTTCGGTTTAATCTTTCTGTTAAGCCGTTGGTTTGGGGATGGTACGCAGTTGTTGTCTTCTTTTTGATGCCACATTTATTAGTCAGCTCCTGAAGGAGTTTTGATTGGAAATTTCGACCTCGATCCATTACTATTTCTCGAGGGGCTCCATGTTTAAGTATGACATCTTCTAAAAGAAATTTCGCGATTTCCTGGGCTTCACCTGATCTTAGACTTTGTGTTACGGCGTATTTAGTGAGGTAGTCGGTACAAACGACTATCCATTTCTTCTTTCCTTGAGATATGGGGAAGCGTCCCAATAAATCTATCCCGACCTTTTGGAAGGGGCTATCCGGAGGCGGAATGGGCTTCAGATAGCCAGGGGGCAATTGAGGTACACCTTTACGACGCTGGCAGTCCTGACAATGGCCCACGTACCTCTTCACACTTCTGTACAGCCCTGGCCAGTAGAACCTTCTCTTGACTCTGTCGTAGGTTTTAGCGAAACCCAGATGTCCAGCGGTAGGTGCGTCATGCAGGTCGCTCAGGATCTCCATTCGAAGGTGCCTTGGGACCACCAATAGTAAAGGTTGTCCGGTCGGGTCATAATTTTTTCTATATAGAATCCCTTTGACAATTTTGAACTTGTTGTCTTGCTTGGTAAGTGAAGGCTGAGATATATTTCTGATTATTTCCGCAATGTAAGGATCATTTTCCTGTTCTCTACCGATGTCGCTTAAAAGGAATAATGTGGGAATATCATCATTAAAATTCTCCTCGGTATGTTTCAGGGGATTTCTCGATAGGCCGTCAGCGTCTTGGTGCATTCTCCCAGTCTTGTAGACAATGGAGACGTCATACTCCTGTAGCCTCAGCGCCCACCTCGCCAATCTGCCTGCAGGATCTTTCAAGTTGGTCAACCAACATAAGGAATGGTGGTCGGTTACAACTCTAAAGTGACGTCCGAACAAATAAGGCCTAAATTTTCCAATCGCCCATATTATGGCCAGGCATTCTCTCTCTGTTGTTGAATAATTTTGTTCGGCTTTTAAAAGGGCGCGCGAAGCATAAGCGATTACCCTTTCATCACTCCCTTGTTTTTGCACAAGCACGGCACCTATTCCATATCCACTGGCATCAGTATGTAGTTCAGTCGGAGCGTCATCATCAAAATGTCCCAACACTGGTTCTGATGTCAAAGCAGTCTTTAATTTCCGAAACGCTCCCTCTTGGGCTGTGTTCCACTCGAACTTTGTCCCCTTAGAGAGCAGTGCGTTAAGGGGGCGTGCGATATCCGCATAGTTCCTAACGAAGCGTCTATAATAAGATGATAAACCAAGGAAGCTTCTTACCTGCTGCAAGTTATTAGGGGCTGGGAATTCAGTGATTGCTTTAATCTTCTCTTCGTCTGGCCGGATCCCATTCTGGTCTACCTGATGCCCAAGGATCTTGATTTTACTGGCACCAAAAGAGCACTTGCTGGGATTTAGCCTTAGTCCAACCTTCTTGAAACAATTCAAAACCGCCTCTATTCTTGTTAGATGGTCCGAAAAATTATCTGCGAACACAACGACATCGTCCAGATAGCACAAACATATTGTCCACCGTAGGCCCTTCAGGAGACCATCCATCATCCTTTCGAACGTGGCGGGGGCGTTACACAGCCCGAAAGGCATGACCTTAAATTCAAAAAGGCCATCTGGAGTGATAAAGGCAGTTTTTTCACGATCGGCTTCATCAACGCTAATCTGCCAATATCCCGACTTTAGATCCAGCGTGGAATATATCTTCGCCCCTTTTAAACAATCAAGAGCGTCGTCAACTCGTGGCAAAGGATAAACGTCCTTTTTTGTCACTTTATTTAAACCTCGATAATCCACACAAAAGCGTACCGATCCATCTCTTTTTCTTACCAAAACGACCGGTGAGGCCCAAGGACTTTCCGAGGGTTGGACGACTCCAATTTCCATCATTCTGTCAACTTCTTCCTGAATAATTTTCCTTTCAGAAGGTGAAACCCGATATGGCCTCCTTTTTAATGGTCTGGCGTCGCCTGTAGTTATCTTATGCTTAGTGATGAGTTCAGATGGACTTTTGGTGATCGGATTGAATAATTCCGAAAATCTTTCCAGAAGTTTTAAAAGTTCGATCTTGTGACTCGGAGGAAGCTCGGGGGAGATACATGATGAGATATTTTCCCTTCCCACAGGCCGCTCAGCATTATCGATATTAGTAAGATTTTCTATTGGACCTTCTAACTTACTCATCTTGTAGGTTGACTCAACGCCTTTAGACACACAGTTTTCGTTAGCTTCCACGATTGGGCAAACTTCTTGCGGCTGGATTTTAATAAACTGAGCTAGGCACATTCCAGAATGGATTGGTATTTGATTTTTGCTAAAATTAGTCACCCAAATATTGGCCTGGCCATGCCATATGGTGACGCAGGAGGAGGGAATAAAAAGCTCTTTTTCCAAAAGAAGTTTCCTCGAACCCTCAATGACACAATTCTTAATTCCTGCCACGCTGGCTGTCCGGGCAACTACCCTCTTGATGGATTTTGGAGGAATAATGTCGTCCGATGCTAAGTAAAGCCTTTCCACGGATGGGTCCTCATTCGGCATTTCTGAAAAAGAAATTTCAGATTGACCACAGTCAATAATGGCACTTGAAGACTCGAGGAAATCCCAGCCCAAGATGACATCGTGGCTGCAACTGGGAAGGACGAGAAACTCGGCAGTCCGCTGAAATTCATTTATTCCTACTCTCAGGAGACATTTTCCAAGTGGGGAAACAAAACGATTGTTTGCGACTTTTAAAGTTATATTGGTGTTCTTAATCATTACAACCTTTAGTAACTCTCTGAAGTTAGCTGAGATAACAGAGTATGACGCCCCTGTGTCAATTAGCGCCTCGACATGACGTCCATTTATTTTTATACAAATATAGTTTTCGTCTAAGTCAGCTCGCGTCTGTGGAGGTTTTAAGCAACGTCCGACCTTACCTCCCTTACAGGTCGTGTTTCCTAGTTTCCCTGTACCTTTCTGTGGGGAGAACGGCTGGGGATCCGGACTGGCGATCTAGATTGGTATCGTCCTGTCGTTGATCTCCCTCGTCCTGGGTAGGGAGAGGAGCTTCTAGGTAAATTACGGCGGGGAGAGTTGCTTCGTTCAAAATCATCCAATTGCGGCGTTATAAAGTCTGACATATAGATAGGTCCAGGTCTTCGACGATTATAATAACTGTCCTGGATTATACTTGGTTCTCTTTCTTGGTAGTTACGGCGTCTTTCCCAACAATGTTTCGCGACGTGTCCTGGCCGATTACAATAGAAACAGATCGGGATGTTATCTTCCGTTCGGAACTGGTCTGTTTTTCTGCTCTTTGTCGCTTCACCCATATATTGTTTGTCACGGCGAAAATTCTGGTAAGCCTTCCTGGAATGGACCACAGGTGCTTTTCCAATCGGCGACAAGGATTGTTCTGCTCGCTGCAAAACCTTTTCTTCTAAAGATTTTGAAGAAATGGAATTCGCTTGTTCCTTTGGAATTAATAAGAGCTCTTCCTTGACAATCTCTCTGATCAGATCCTTTAAAGTGTAACCCGCCTCATCATTTTTAATTGTGGCAACGGAGGGAATCCTCTCGAACCTCACACTACTGATTCTCTTTTTATTGAGTTTCTCAATCCGACGGCAGTGGTTGGTGAAGTCCACAGTTGTAGCTACCTCAATTGTGAGGAGGATCCGGTAAATGTCGTCAGCAACTCCCTTCATGAGGTGGCCTACCCTGTCTTCTTCAGACATGTTTGGGTTTAGCTGGCGGCATAGGTTCAGCACATCCTGAATATAGAATTCTATGGACTCGTCAGGCTTTTGTGCTCTTACTTTTAGCGCTGACTCAATTTTTCTGGAGTAATCCTCTTTGTCACCAAACATTTCTGAAAATTTTTCTTTAAAAATAGCCCAAGATGTAAGGTCATCCTCAGTGTTATCAAACCAACATTTAGCTTTCCCCTCCAAAAAGAAGACAACGTTGGCCAAACACATTGTTTCGTCCCAACCATTATGAAGAGCAACACGGTTGAAATCTTTTAACCATAGGTGGGCAATTTCAGTGGCCTTACCTGAAAAAATTAGGAGGGCTTCTTGGGTGTTGAAGACATGTGAAAGTCGTAGCTTGCACACGTGGCTTTTCTTCTACTTCACTCATACCGATGTCGAGCGGCGGCAAGCTTTGCAAACGTCGACTTCTTCTCAAAACGCCGTCCAGATTAAATTATCTTGTCGGAATCGTACCCGGCTTCTCCACCAAATGTAGTGATGAAATAAATAGCAAGTCGTATGAAAATCAAAATCAATTTAATAAGCGAGATAGGTTTTACTAACCTTTCTCTACAAACAAAAGATAGTTTTTCTATCTCTCTACCTAATTTACATATATTGTATTTTTACAATAAACAAATGACAATGGATATATTTACATGAAGTCGGCTTATGCTACAATATGTTTTGGATCTGTTATTCTCCTCATTATTTTTGGAAAAGTCTATAGCGGATCCATTATCGCAATGAATTATCAAAGGAAAGGCGATATTCGATAAGAACTTTAATTCTTTCAAGATGGTAGCCATCCAAACTGCTTCCTTAGTGGTCTGGGATAGCGCTAAATATTCTGCCTCCATTGTGGAAAGTGAGACACATTTCTGTTTGCTAGTCTTCCATATGACTAAGGAATGTCCTATAGTGATAGCGGTCCCACTATTGGACCGTCTGTCATCGATGTCGCTAGCCCAATCTGCATCACTGTATGCACAAACATCATTGGAATCAGTCCGGCGATAAACGAGAGATAGATTTATGCTGCCGTGTAAATATCTTAAGACGTGTTTGGCATCTTGCCAATGTCGACGTCCAGGGTTGCTGGCGAATTGAGCTGATCTCGTAACAGAAAGCATTAAGTCTGGCCTAGTACAATTCGCAAGATAAAGGAGTGACCCGATTAGTTTCCTATATGGAATAGCTTTCATCCTCTCTTTCTCTTCTTCATCTGTGGGGCAATCTCGTTTTGAGATTGGAAAACTAATGTCTAACGGTGTGGATACCGGTCAACATTCAATCATGTTGAATCTTTGTAAGATTGATTTAACATACGTACTTTGAGATAGTACTACAGTCTCCTCATCTGGATAGTCAATCTGAACTCCCAAGAAATCCCTGATCGCTCCCAAATTTTTAACTCGGAACCTTTAATTAATTTTCTGTTCTATATTCCGCAAAATCTCTTCACTCTCACCAAATAAAGCCAAGTCATTTACATAAACGGCAATAATTGCCTTATCCAGATAAGTATAACTACAATTACAGGATTCTAGTCGTGTAAATCCCATCTCTTGTAAAGCATGATCGAGTGTTAAATTCCAATTCCGCCCCAATTGTCGCAGACCGTAAATAGGTCGAAGCAGTTTGTAAACCTCATTATCTTTTCTCTCGACTCCTTCTGGCAAAAGCATGTATATCTCTTCTTCTAAGTCGCCATATAGATAAGCGTTATCTGCGTCGAGATGTCTATTGTACCATTTCATGTTCAAACGTAACGTTATCAAAACTCTGATTACAGCTAAGTTAATGTTGTTGTTGTCGTGTCCAAAGAAGAGTCTCAGATGTCTCCATGCATCTCCATCACAGCAGCAGCAATATCCACTATCTTGGGGCTCTTTATTGGAAAATGGGTGCCGTTGCCACGTTAGTCACCTTGGAAACGAACCAGAATTTGGTTGAATATTCCAAGGGTCCAGGGGGGCCGCAGGGAGGTGTGGTCGGACTTCTCCCCCCAGCTAAGTTAATAACAGGTGCATTAGTTTCCTGAAAATCGATTCCTTGTTTCTGTGAGAAACCTCTATCTACTAAACGTGCTTTGAAACGCTCTACATTTCCGCTCTCATTTGTCTTCACCTTATACACCCATCTGCTGCTAATCGGTTTCTTTCCCGGCGATAATGTTGATAGCTCCAAGTGCCTCGTTCCTGAAGCACTCTAAGCCCATCGTCCATTGCTTTTCTCCAATACACGGCTTCGGGGGATCGGACTGCCTCTTCAAAACTTTGCAGCTCGGTAACATCTAAAAGATTTAACTCTACTCTTGGTTTACCTTTCCTCCCATATGGATTTCGAACAATGTTTTAGGAGGTGGAGGATTGTGGCAGAGCGTCCTCTACCCCCACTGAATCAAAATTACTCGGTAATTCATTCTCTAGATCGTTATCATGATTAGTCTCAGGTTCTAGCCAAACGTGGTTGTACCTTTTCGGTTCTGTCTCTTCGACTATTTTGGTCCACTTTAGTCCAATTTTAGACTCATCGAGTCTAACATTTTTGTTTCAATCACCTTTTGTGATTCTGGGCACCAGAGACGATATCCACGTGTTTGAGTGGAGTATCCTACCAGAATACATCTACATGCCCGATGGTCTAATTTTCGCCTTCTTTCTCTTGGTATATGGCTATATGCCAAACATCCAAACGCTTTTAGGTGTCTTATACTAGGATTTCTTTTTAACCAAAGTCCGTCAGGTACTTTGTCTTTTAGAGCACTATTATAACATTTGTTTTTAATGTAAGCAGCTGTGTTTACCGCCTCTGCCCAAAATATTTGGGGGAGATTAGCGCTATGTAAACAAGCGCGGGCCATATCTAAAAGTGTTCGATTTACACGTTCTGCCACACCGTTCATTTGTGGAGAATACACGTTCGTGCGCTCATGCTTTATCCCTAGTTTTTGTAATTTGTCTTAGAATTCTCTATTGCAAAACTCAAGTCCATTATCCGATCGTACCACTTTGATTTTATTACCAGTTTGTCTCTCTACAGTGGCTCTATAGATATCGAAATGTTTTAATACTTCATTTTTGTTTTTCAGAAAATACACAGTAATCCTTCTTGAGAAATCATCAACAAAAGATAGAAAGTATCTATTGCCTCCGGTTGCTTTTACCGGCATTGGACCGCAAATATCTGTGTGGATAAGCACCAAGGGGTCCGTTTTGATCTAATATTGCCTAGGTTTTTATGTGACGCTTTAGTGGATTTAGCGATACAACAATCGTGGCATAGGCCTTTGTCTCTAGAGGAAATTTCTAAGCCTATTACCAGCTCCTCCCGCGCTATATTTTCAATGGCGTTACTGTCAATATGGCATAACCTTTGATGTGACGTTCTCAAGGAATTGTTCTGAAAATGGTCCCTTTCACTATTGAATGCTGTTTTACTGGAGTTCAAGGTCTTACCTTTCACAATGTAGAGGCCATTTACATTTGTCGCTTCCGCTATAATCCTGTTTTCTGGGTTGAAAACGCGAGCTACCATATTATGGAAGGTCACACGGTTGCCGTTTTCTTCTATCTTGGAGACTGACTTGGATTCCTTCGCACATTTGACGTATAGCACATTGTTTAACTTGATTTCGATGCTTTCATTATGGATAGACGTCTGGAGAAATATGTGTCCATATCCTTTGGCCTCAGTTGTCCCACTCGCAGTCATGATAGGATCAGATGACACTTCCCGAAGGTCAACGAACCAGTCTTTGGTTCTGCATACATGGTTGGTTGTTCCGCTGTCCAGTAGCCACGAATCCTCGTCGCTCGTTAGGTTGAGTGCAGCCAGGAAGCTATCCGATCTGTTTACCTTCCTCTGATAATGCTGATTATCGCGGTTCCCAGTAGTTGTTTGCTTCATTCCTCGGCAGTTGGTGGCGATGTGGCCGATCTTCCCGCATCGGTAGCATTTTCTTCGACTGTCGCTGCTGCTGTTATTTTGATGCTTGTTCACCTGTAGCACCTCCTTGAATGAATCCTCTTTTATGGTTGTTCTTCTCCCGCGTTCCGTTAGCAGGATCTGTTTTACCTTGGATGACGTGAACTCATTATCCGTCATGTTTCCAAAGTTCATTATAATCCCATCATAGGAGTCTGTAGTCCAGCTAGCATAGAGTATGCCAGATCTTCATTCTTTACTTCACATCCCACTTCTCTGAGATGATCACTGCAGGTCTTCAATCTTGATAGATAATTTATCATATTTTCTTCTTTGGTGAACTTGATGTTCACGAATTGTTTCTTGAGTTAAAGAATTCGCGCCCTTGGTTTCGGTTCAAATATTTGTTCCAGGCTCGTCCAGGCTTCTCTTGCAGTCTTACAGTCGATAATGTATATTTGCTGCTCTGTAGAAATTGATAGAGCAAATGTTGCCAGTGCCTTTTCTTGTTTAAATTTTGTCTTCTCATATTTTCATTGATCCTCATCAGCGTCGAATTTTCTTCGTTAATTACACATTCCCATAATCATTTTTCGATCAGAAGCATCTTCATGTTAAACTTCCTTGATCGATAATTTCTGCCGGTTAGCTTCTCGATGTTCAGGGCAAGTGCTTGGGAAGACGACGCCATCTTGGTTTCACTTACTTTTCGTTCTTTTTATGCAGCTAACCACGCTCTGCTACCATGTTGTGGGTCGATGTTGCAAAAAGAACAGCCAAATAACTGATTTTATAAATATATTATTATTATTAGATATAAGGATACATATGTTTACAAAAGAATAACAACCGCACACAGCAGTAGAACAAAGGCAGTCTTTTGGTATATACAAGGAAGAAGACTGACGGTTGAGGTGGGCCGTTCCCATTGGTCAGTTATCTTCATGCAGCGCACCCAAGCGGGGCCCGCGTCCACGCTTCTCTCATCACAAATGATAGAAGAACTAAATATATTTTCTCTGACTTTAAATAAATTAATTATTTGATAACAATTATAAAGCATTGAATTCATTCAATTTAATCTACAGTTACTGTGGGAGGGAACTGGAAACCAAATATAAGTAAATTTGAAGCATAATAAATATTTTATTATTCAATTAATTTATAATTTAAAAATATTTTTGACTTAAATCAGTGGAAATAAGAACTTAATCTATATTCTCACAATCTTTACAATTTCTAATTGTTCATTTCAGACAGCTTTTCCAACTTTGAACAACTTTAAAAATAAGAAATATATTTCCAAGAAGGGAGGTTACTTTTAGAACAAAGTTGACAGGCCCCAAACAGCCACATGTTACATGTTGTTGACTTTGCTTATAATTTTTAATGAAACTGATTCCAAAAATTATTAATTAAATATTATATTTATAGATTTACAAGAGAGAGAACAAAATATAAAAGGGAAACTAATATTGAACAAAAGAACTTTTTTTCGGTTAGCGCATATTTACCTGTGAGCATAAACACACTCTGTGGAACAATTAATTAATATGTATACAACACACGCTCTCCTGTGTGTAAGCCCTAACTAGCAAGTCCAAGGTTATATGCACATTTCCGTAGTTTGTCCTTATAGTCCACACCATATCTTTGATTGCATCCAACAGCAACCGGTCTGGCCTTTCTTTTATATATGCCGTCATTTGATGTTTTCTTCCTACTGTAGACCCATTTACTATTTATAACTTTCATACCATTTTCCCTTGGTAGTAGTGTCTATACTTTATGCTTCTCTATCTCACTGAGCTCTTCTTTCATTGCTTTGTGCCATTCATTTCTTTCTCCACTATCCATTGCTTCTTTAAAG
>CP092872.1:32996042-33085866 GCA_030710605.1 Cordylochernes scorpioides | reverse complement strand
TTTGCTCTTCCATCTTTCACTTTCTCGCTTCTATCTGGACTATCTGGCCTTCTTCGTTTGATATCTTGTCGACTAAAAATGTGATGAGGTTCTGTTGACTCTCGCTATACTGTGTTGACCGAGAGGAACAGTCAGGATAAGGAGATTCTAGTACCTATCTGCACCTTGGAAGACCTTTTACAGTTCTCACAAAGTACAGGCAGTCGTTGTCGAGGCAGAGTGGAAAGTTGGGAATGTCCACACAAAGAGCGAAGACACAGTTGCACTAAGAAAAGTTCCGTGAACAGATAAAAGTTGAGCTAGGAGCGAAATATGGAGATGAAAGAGTTCTTAGTGGTCTACATGGTGGATGAGGTGGACCTGGGGTACAACCGACGAGGGCTCACGCAGATGGTGAAGTGACTGTCTTTTTAGCTAAGACGGGGCCTTTTATATCTTTTCTGAGAAAGGGAGTATTGCATTTCAGCAGATTTGAAGAGTATGGATCGTCTGGCGAAATTCTAAACTGGCGCCGTGGCAGTTTCCATCTTTAGACCTTGTTGTTTTGGGACTGCTATATGCTCGATTTTAGACGTATTTGACCTTTTGCTTTAGCTCAACTCTTGATCTATTACAGAGTTTTCATTTATTTATCCTCAGTTTGTACAAAGTATATTACATATGATGATGTATTGACACATGTCAAAAATGCGTATAATTATTTCAGATGTGTTTCTATTATACAACATGAAAATCTTGTTATAAGTTATATACTGTGGTGTATTTAGGATTTGATGATCACACATTTATTTTACCTACTAATAATTTAATAGTCGTTATAGCAACAAATACATTCTATAATAATAATAATAATTACCTATGCAAATGCTGCATTCAGGTCAATGGTCACAAATAATTAAATAATAAATATTATGAATACATATCAGCTCCTTCCCACCTTCAAAATCCAAATCATTCGGGGGTCTCCTGTCCCTCATAGGATACCGCCGCTGGGCGTCCTATCCTGGTCCGACGCCGAAGCTGCGGAACCGGGCTCCTCTGGTGCAGAGATTCCTGAAGAGGAGGGAATTTCTCTTTACTAGGAGAGACTGGAATCTCCACAGAACCATCCTCTGCACGGCTCTCATTTATTGGATAATTTATCAGTTGCTCCGGCAGAAATATCTCGGAAGCTGTCTAGCGCGATGTAACTTTTTCTTAATTGGCATTCGTGCCGTCTCCATAATCTGCCGTCATTCAATTTAACAGTGTAAAAACACTTTCCAAGTCTACTTACAATTTTTCCCTCCTTCCAATTATTTGGACCCAGAAAATCTCTGACTAAGATATACTCGTCCTTCTCAAAATCAGGGAAATATCCCTTTTTATATCCGGTTTGACTTCCAATTTTGGCTTCAATAGGTTCCACCTACTTTTAAGCATCCGCTTTAAAAAAAGGACTGCTGGGCTTCCCTAGTGCTCGAATGTGGTACTGTTCTATATGTGAACAGAAAATTTGTCAAACTCTTATTTAATCTTCATTTCTCATATTCTTTAAGCTTTTTTTCAGAGTTTGTACAAAACGTTCTGCCAAACCATTGGTAGCTGGAAAATAAGGAGTAGACCTCAAATGATAAACTCCATTTGATTTTTAAAAATATTTCATTTCTTCCGAAACGAATTGAGGGCCGTTATCCGTAACCACTTGGTCAGGAATACCATAGCGCGAGAATAAGTCTCTCAGAACTCTGATAGTATTTCCCGCGGTCGTGGAATTCATTATAATAACTTCCGGCCACTTCGAATAACTGTCAATGACAATTAAGAAATTTTGTTCATGAATGGACCCGCGAAATCCAAGTGAACTCGATACCATGGTGTAGGAGCAGATTCCCACCTGTGAACACTTTCTTGCTTTAAAGTATGGTTATTTATATTACACTCTCTGCAGACTCTAGTAATTTCCTCTATTTCACGATCTATTCCAGGCCACCAAATAAAATTTCGCGCCAGTGCTTTCATTTTTACAACACCTAGATGTCCTTGATGCAACTCAATTTTAATTTTCGCTCTGAATTTCCTTGGAATAACTACTCGTGTTCCCAAAAGTGGATTCCTTGCTCTACAGTTAATTCTTCTCTTCGCAAATAAACGAGAGCAATTCGGTATTTGATGGCTTATATTTCCAACCATACAAGTGTTCTGGTATACTATTTTCAAGATTGAGTCCTTGCAAGATTCTCGCCTAATGTGACTCGATGTGAGCGGCAATTCTTCACATTGTTTAATCATATGAACTGTATTTACAGCATCTTCTTCCATTTCTTCATATTGTTTTAGTGGCAATCTAGAAAGTCCATCGGCATTGCCGTGGTCTCCAGTTTTCCTGCACTCAATTGTGAAGTTATATGAAGACAAGATCAATGCCCATCGCTGTAGTCGTGCAGACATGTTCGATGATATTTCCCGCTTGGGGTTTATTATATGGTGCAAGGGTTTGTTATCAGTTATTAATTCGAATTTTCTTCCAAAAAAGTAATTGTTAAATTTTTTTAAAGTCCAAATTTTACTTAAACATTCCTTATCAATCTGTGGATATTTCTTTTCAGCCTGAAATAAGGTCCTTGAGATAAAATATATGGGACGTTCATTTCCGTCGACATCAATTTGAGACAACACAGCACCGAGTCCGTAGCTGCTTGAGTCACACGACAGACGGATAGGCAATTTAGGGTCATAAGCAATCAATATTTGATCTGAAGAGATAATTTCTTTGATTTGCCTAAAAGCCTTTCGGCATTCTGTTGAAAAATGCCATTTTGTTCCCTTTTTTTAGAAGAGCATATAAGGCGATAAAACATCTGCAGCGTTTCTGATGAATTTGTGATAGTAATAGGTAATTAATCCCAAAAACGCTCGTAACTGGGTTACATTTAGTGGTTCTGGAGCTTCCAAAACAGCCCTTATCTTATCATTTGTTTTATGCAAACCCATTTTATCGATCACATGACCGCAATATTCAAGACTTTCTTGGAAAAAATAGCAATTTTTTCCTGTTAGCCTTGAGGCCATATTCATTTAATCTATTTAAGACTGCCTCCAAATTTCTAAGATGATCAGCCTCTGACTCTCCGGTAATTAGTATATCATCCAGATAGACAAGTGTTCCTGGTATGCCGGACAATATTTGTTCAATTATTCGCTGCCATATTGCTGGTGCAGAAGCAATACCGAAAGGAAGTCTATTATATCTATAGAGTCCTTTATGTGTATTTATTACAGCCATTTCTTTTGAATTTTCGTCCAATTCTAATTGTAAATATGCCTTGGACAAATCTATTTTACTAAAATTTATTCCTCTTCCGAGAATGGCAAAAATGTCCTCTATTTTTGGTAGTGGATATTGGTATTTTAAGTACAGGTTTAGTGTTATTTTGAAATCTCCGCAAATACGGACATGGCCATTCTTTTTCATTATAGGAACTATAGGCGTAGCCCAATCGCTTCTTTCTATTTTGTAATTACTCCTTGGGCTTCAAGATTTTCCAATTCTTTTTCAATGGCGTTTCTCATTACATAAGGAACATTTCTCGCCCTGAAAAATCTAGGATTAGCATCTTTTCTAAGAATCAGATGCGCCTTATGATCCTTAATTACACCTACATTTGAAGTGCCAAAAACCTCTGCAAATTTATTTACCAAAGAGGAACATGTTGTTTCTTGGACTAAATTTATGTCCGAGAATTTTAAAAATTTAGCAGGCAAGCGCTTGATCCAAGTAGTGCCAAGCAATACGGCCTATTTGCTTCAGTTATAATCAATAGAAGACTTTTGTTGGCCTCTGCTACGAACACTTCTCTTTTGCCAATAACATCAATCTTCGTATTTGAATATGATCAAGGGAGAATTCAAGACACTGAGGCCCTCTTTTTCAGAGGTTTTGAAACTCAAACAACGAGAGATACAATAAATAAAAAACAAATTAGTGAAAAAGAATTTGTAATCATTGCGCAGCCTTTTAATGAGGGAAATAATCAAGATCTACACCACGCTATTGTTAATAAGATCAGAGTGTTTAGGAGAGGAAAATAAGAAAGTTCGAGTCAATAAATTATAAACACTAAAAAATCTATTATTATAAAAATGTCGGACGAGCGCGAATCTAATTTTTCTACAAGAGGAATATGCAAATCTATCAGCTAACAAATATATGCAAAACATTTATTCCGACCAAAAGAGATCCGACGATAATGGTTAAAAATGTTAATAAAATCACCGAGGTAAATTCCTCGAAGAAAAACAATCTGTCAGATGAACGAGAACTAAGGGATATAAAAGTGAAATTAAGGTATTATTCTGCACTAAATCTAACACCTCTACTCACAATATAGTTTTACGAGTTTCTCCTAGGGTTTTCAAACCATTAGGAAATTAAATAATAATATCTACACTGATTGTGAACGCTGCGTTGTTGTAAAATCGGTTTCTGGTGAAACAATGCCAGAAATGTCTGAAATTTAACCCCACCCACAAAACGGCAGAATGCCCTAACACCCAATATGCAGGACATGTGGAGTTCAGGGAGTTCATGATTGCTCGGAATTCCTAAATGTTTCAATTGTTCGCACATCCTAAGTATAAAAACAGGCCCTCATCACACAGAAGCAAACTCAGAGGAATGTCCTATGTATAAAAACACAAATAGACAGAATAAATTGAAAGAACAAGTTATTTCCCAACTGAACAGTCAAGTAACTAACTAGTACTATTAGTACTATTGTATTATTGCAAGCTCCATTAATTAAGTGTGTGCAACAAAATTTAAGAAAAAGCATAAACGCAACAAATGAGCTCCTGGCTCAGATAGCTAACGACCCACCAGACATATTATTTATCCAGGAGCCCTACACAGTGAACAATGTTGTTATTTTTGGCGGAGACGAGCATTCAGTTTTAACAGCTAAAGGAAAACAAGTTAAAACTCGGGCAACAATAATTTTAAATAAAGGATTAAAATACAATAAGATAGATCAATTCACCAACTCATTTTGTACTACAAGCTCAATACTTTTATCAAAGTCAAATATTATTATAGCGAATTTTTACATTCTCCCCAATTCTTTCTCAGAAACCCATCAAAAGTTTATTGAGGAAATTTTGGAAACTTTCAAAATTCAACCGATTCTGCTTTGTGGGATTTTAACTCTAGGCATCCCGTCTGGTATGATCGAAAGACAAACTCAAACGGTCAAAAAACTTCATTCAATAGTGAACCAACACAATCTCTTCGTCCATAATATTAAAACTACAACGTGTCGTAATTTCTAGCGTGATCGACCTCACTATCTCCAACAAAATTCAATCAGTCTATTAAAAAACTGGAATACATCCATAATGACGGACACCTCCGATCACGTGACAATAACCTACGAGATCGTTAGTAAAGACAACAGTCATATAGACGGATATAAATCAACGTGGAAATTCAGCGAAACTGACGCAAACTGGAATGCATTTTATGAAAAATTTTCCTCCCCCGAATTGCTAAGCCTCGTGGATGAGGCAAACCAAATAAAAAATTCCGAAAGTGTTGATAGAGCTGTTTTAAAACTCACAGATATATATCAGTGAAGCAGCTTACGCATCCTCAAGTTAAAATCAACCATAAACAAAAACAAAGTCAAATTCAAGTGGTGGACGAATAAACTTGAAAAAAATGAAAAATGATTTTAATTATATAAGAAATTTATTCTATCGCGCGCGCGCGCGCGAGGCAAAATAATTAATGAAAATTTTTTTAAAGCTGCTCGTAACAAATATAATAAAGCCATTAACAGGGCAAAATATAAAAGCTGGAGATTCTTTCTCGAAGAAAACGAATCAACTAATCCTTTTGGGAACACTTATAAAACTTTCAAAACTTTAAAAGCATCATTTAACACAACAGGGATTCCATTGATAGACAACGCACCGGATTTTGCTAGGACTTCAAAAATGGAAAGTTTATTGAACGATCTTTTTCCCGGACGATGATATTTCTTCCGAGGAGGAACTTCACAAAGCAACTAGATATTACTCGCCAATTTACAATAATAGAAACAAAGTGATCATAAGCCTAAAGATATTGAATCAATTATTGTATTATTGAAAAATAAGAAAGCACCTGGATCAGATAATATTAGCAATAATATGATAAAATACTCCTACCCTAGGATTTCCATAATCCTCCATCAAATATTCGAAAAATGTATAAGTTTGGGATATTTCCCAGATTATTGGAAAAACTCTTTTGTGAAAATCATTCCTAAAGTAGATAAAACTAGTTATGATGTTAGGTAAAAGCTACAGACCAATTTCCTTGCTATCAAACATTTCAAATATTTTCGAAAATATAATTAAAAATAAACTTACTACCTTTTATGACGAAAGCAATTTGATGAGTCATAGACAACATGGCTTCTCCAGGCATAAATCAACAATTACTGCTATGAAAGAGCTGACTGAAACTATTCTGGAACACAAGCAAAGAGAACTGACGGCGTTGATCGCAGTGGACTTATCAGGGGCTTTTGATAATGCATGGTGGCCAGCTATAATAAAAAGAATGGATTTAGACAACGTTCCCAGCTCTCTGATTCAAATCATCCAATCCTATTTGAATAATAAAAGACAGTTTTGTCTGCCATACGGTGTGCAAAACGGTCTCCAAAAACCTTACTAAGGGATGTCCTCAGGGTAGTCCACTGTCACCGTTATTATGGAACATCTTGCTAAACGATATTTTAATGAATTTTAAATCAACAAACGCTGAAATTATTTGCTACGCGAACGACATCTCTATAATATGTTGGCATTATAATTTAGAGGGTCTAAAAACTGAGTTAGTGAACACCCTAAACTATGTCACTCAATGGTGTCGCTCAAACAAGTTAAAAATAAATCCAGAAAAAACAAACTTGATTCACTTTCATAATTTCCATAGGTTCCAGTTGGAATTTCAAAAAACCGTCATAAAGCCTTCAAATGAAATCAAAATTTTGGGAATGAAATTATCTAATCACAGGTTCAGAACAAAAATAAATTTCACCCCGCACATCAATGAGATTTTGCATAAAGCGCATCGCATGAAAAATCTGCTTTTATTCCCTCAGCGGCAAAATATGGGGTATAAACTCTAATAAAAGGTTAATTTTGTATAAGACGCTAATTAGACCTATTCTAACATATGGAGCTGAAATTTGGTTTTACCAAATAAATAACCGCTGTAAACAGAAATTAAATTCGATTCAATACCAAATTGTTCTTTGGGCTACTAGATCGTTTAAAACATCTTCCTCAAATTGTGTCCACTGTCTGGCAGAGATCCCATTCCTGACTGATTTTATCGAATCAAGATTGATTAAATATGAATTGGACCAACTAAGCGAGGAAGACCAACGAACGTTCAGTCCACATTCTCCTTCAATAATAATTGGATTTTTAAGAACAAGAATGGAAGATATGTTTTCTAATACAAGTGATCTCACTTTCGTCTCTTTTTCCCTTTGGGCATTCCAAAATATTTCCGCCCTGACTTTTACAATGTGCAATTCGTTACTGGTCATGGAAATTTCGGAGATTTTCTGTTTCGAATAGGAGCTATAGACGATCCGGGATGTTTATGTGGAAAGAGAAAGCAGGATTCCAGTCATCTGCTTCTTGAGTGCCCAATCTTCCAGAACTACAGAAACCGGGAAAACATCGAATACAAGGATCTTTTTATGTTTGTAAATAGTAAGGACTCGTATTTTAAATTTAGAAAATTCTGTAAATACATTTATGATTTTCTCACTTGGTTAAAAAAACCTTAATTATTACCTATTTGTATATTTTGGTTTGTTTATTTTGTTGGTTGTGATGTAAAATCAAGAATGATTTTAATGTTCTCTTTCTTATCTTTTCAAATCTTGTAATTATTATTTTTTTTTGTAATATAGTATCTGAATTTAGTGTTGTTATTGACGCAAGCATCCCTTGTAGGGATATCGCGTCTGATTTGATAAATAAATAAATATAAGATGTAAATTTATAGGAGATATTTTCTTATTCCACAATTTCTTATATAAATTTATTGGCATCAACGTGTGACAACTACCTGTATCAAATTCAAAATGTATATTTTTGTTGTCAACATTTAACGTAATAAAATATTTTCCATTTTCACTTGCTTCAACCACATTAATTTTTCCAGTAGCTTTTGATCCATGCTGCATTTTTGCATATTTAGTTTTTCTATTTTTACAAGCCGGCTTCATATGTCCAATTTTTCCACATTCATGACATTTTGCGTTTTTAAAAAGCATTTATTCGATAGATGATTATGTCTACCACAATGAGAACATGCACTATTTAATTTTTTAACATCATGAACATTTGAATCTGCATAATCTACCTTTTTCATTGATAATAAATCTCGTTCTGCGGCTTCGTTATGATAATGCAATTTCATGAATTTTGTCCAATGTTGCGTCATCGCCTTCTTGCAATAGGCGTTTCTGTAAATTTTCGGATCTAACGCCAACCACTAATTTATCTCGTAGCATTTCATTTAACATGCTTCCAAAATTACAAGGCTCTGCTAGACCCCCTAAATGTTGCCATAAATTGAGATATAGTTTCATCTTCTTGACTTGACTTAAATAATTTATATCTAGCTGGTATGACTCTAGGTGTAGGTGCGAGATGTCTATTTAAAAGTGCGACAATTTCATCAAATGATTTTGTTTCCAGCTTTTCAGGCGCTACTAAATCTTCGGCCAATTTAAATAACTTTGGGCCTATCACCGCCAGTAAAAGTGGTACTTGTTTAGCTAACGAAGTATCATTAGCAGCAAAAGCAAAACGTAAACATTTCACGAAATTTTCAAAGTCTTGATCTGGGGTGAAAACTGGAAATGGCACAATATTTGACATAATTAAACTTACTTTTTATCCTCGTCGCCAGCTGTGGTGTATTTAGGATTTAATGATCACACATTTATTTTACCTACTAATAATTTAATAGTCGTTATAGCAACAAATACATTTTATAATAATAATTACCTATGCAAATTCTGCATTCAGGTCAATGGTCACAAATAATTAAATAATAAATATTATGAATACATATCATATACAATATGGGGTTGTTGATTTAATTACCCTATATATATATTATATAATCTAAAAATCAAATATTTCTATATTTTAAAAAATATATATTTATATTTTATTTATTGATAACTCTACTTTCAATATTATCGTTTTTAGAATGACTTTCAGTTTTGTTGCAAATATGCGTAGTTAACACATCTATCTTTTTGAATCACTAATATAGGATTAACTTTATAAATTCTATATAATGTGAAAATAACTAATGTGTAATCTTTCCTCAAGTAATTGAAATAAAAGCTACTTGATGGTAAATAATTATCTTTTTTTTATCACGACTGCAACCCTTTATCTTATCGATCCTTTGTCTTATTAACCCTTTATCTAACAACAAACAAATTATTCATGGGTCCTAACATTCTGGGAAGGCAGTGGTTTGAGGCGTTTCGCCTGAAGATAAACTTTTTGAATCATATTGAAACAAATCCTTTTTCTTCTGAATTTGAAGAAATATTTAAACAAGAAATTGATGCCTATAATGGACCTTTGATCCATATTGACATTCCTGAGAATGCAGAACCCAAATTTGTAAAGGCCAGAACCGTGCCATTTGCTCTGAGAGATCCTAGTAGATGAAAAATTAAAATCACTGGAAGAGCAAAGAGTTATTGAACCGGTTAAAATTACCAAATGGGCATCATCAATTGTGACGGTCCTAAAGAATGACGGCACTATAAGAATATGCCCACGATTATGAAATTACAGTAAATTTGTATAGTAATCCTGATAAATACCCGCTGCCCACAATTCCGCAACTTTTGTATAGATTGAGAGGTGGCAGAGTGTTTACTAAGTTGGATATGGCTCAAGCATATCAGCAGTTAAAAGTGGATGAAACATCTGCAGAAATTCTCGCTATTAATACACCTAGAGGATTAAATAAGGTGAAGCGTCTTCCTTTTGGCTTAAATTCAGCCGTGGAAACATTCCAGAGATTCATGGATACTCTTCTGAGTGGAATTGATGGAGTTGCAGTATATTTAGATGATGTCCTGATTTCAGGAAGAGATTGTGATGATCTTAAAAGAAAAACTGAAAAGGTACTGCTACGCTTCAGAGAATCTGGACTTCGTCTTAAAAGAGAAAAATGCAAATTTTATGTTTCAGAAATCGAAATTCTAGGAATGATTATTGATCATAAAGGAATACACGTCCATCCGAGGAGAAATTAAGAGCTATAAAAGATACTAGACCACCTTCAAACAAAAAGTAATGATGCCTTTTCTTGGACTTCTTGATTATTATGAGAGGTTTTTTAATAATAAAGCCACAGTAGCCGAACTTCTCCATAGACTGTTGGACAGTAATAATCCATGGAAATGGAATAAAGAACATCAAATAACTTTGCAGAGGCTAAAGACTTGATTAGTTCTAAGTCTGTTTTAGCACATTTTAATGAAGATCTGCCTATTTTGGTGAACTGTGATGCGTCGGAGTATGGTGTTGGAGCCATTTTGTCGCAAATAGATCATGGTATTGAAAGACCAGTTGTGTTTGCCTCCCGAAATTTAAATAAAACTGAGAGAAGATATGCAGTAATCGATAGAGAAGCTTTGGCAGTTATTTTTGCTGTTTCTAAGTTTTTGCAGTATCTTCTGGGTATAAAATTCAAAAATTGTAACAGACCATAAACCTCTAGTTGGTCTTTTCAACCCGAACAAGCCGATACCACAAGTACTGTCGTCTCGCATGATGAGATGGTGGTCTAACTCTTTCTGTGTGTGAGCAGACTGCCATTAAATGAGTCACCAAGCCAAATTCCAAACCACCGGAGGTATTTTTTATAGAATCAGAATATGCTGCTATTAGCGCTTCGGAGGTTGCGAGAGTGACTGGTAAAGACCCAATTCTATCTAGAATTAAATTTTGGGCAATGAATGGGTGGCCTGCTAGAAATTTTGAAGATAAATATAAAGAGTATTTTACCAAAGTCTAGTGTGAAATATCTGTTCACAGAAATTGCTTATTGTGGGGGAGCAGAGATATAGTTCCCGAAAAATTAAGAAAAGATATTTTAAATCTATTGCATGATACACATGTTGGTATTGTGGGTACGAAGGCATTGGCTCGAGGATTATGCTGGTGGCCAAGTATGGATAAAGACATAAAAAATTATATTGAGTTGTAGAGTCTGTTTGTCTTGTGGACATGATCCTCCAAAGACTAATATCTACCCTTGGATTCGGCCTTCAAGACCTTGGTCAAGGTTACATATCGATCATGCTGGTCCTTTTCAAGGCAAATTATTTCTTGTTGCCGTGGATGCGTATTCTAAGTGGATAGAAGCGAAGATCGTAGCATCGACATCTGCTGAGACTACTGTTAATGCCATGAGGGAAAATAATGCCATGGGTTGCCGGATGTGATCGTTACGGACAATGGGACTACATTTACATCTGAAGTTTTTAAGACCTTCCTAAAGAGGAATGGCATTAGACACATCTTGTGTGCTCCGTATCATGCGGCATCAAATGGGCAAGTAGAGAGAGCTATTCAAACATTAAAAAATCTGCTTAGGAAGAACAGCAGAGGAAATTGGTCAATCAGGTTGGCTAGGTCCTTGTATGCCCCCTTCTTGCGCAAACAGATTAGTCCGCTTTGAGACACGATTGACAGTTCTTCCCTGACTGGTGTCGGCTAGACTCACTCTCTCGCCATCTCCGTGTTGACATCTACCATGTCTCGTTCTTTGGTGCAATACATTAACGCCTGAACCCACTCTAACATTGAGGCCACAACGACTGCATTTAACCAACGCACTACAGTCATCCTACAGGATCGACTAGCTTACTATATATATATATATATATATATATATATCCTTTCCTTATATATATATATGTGGCAATATAGTGGTAATAATGTGGTGAGGAGAGAAATAATCACACGACGAGTTGGTAGAGGAATCACCCAGGCAGCCAGCCGAGAGAGAGAGGAAGCGAGGTTCTATATCCGCTGAACGACCGTTTGTTGTGTGTACCAACCCCCGACTATCCAAAAATAGTCCCCAGGTGTTGACGGGCGGCCCCCATTTGCCGCCCCTTTGGAATGTTGCTGCTGTCTCAATTGACCGGACTTTACATCCCATCTCTCTCTGGGATGGCTCTAGGTTTGTTTTATTATTCCTGGAAGAGTATATATTATGACATATGGCCCCCGTTGAAGAAGGCTGAGCATGGTTTGAGTTTACTTAAAGCTGGAGAAGCCAGGAATAGAGAAAATAATTTTACAGTTGAAATTAGTTACGGTAATGGTGACGTAGTTTTATGTAAATAAAATATTGTATAGTACACAAGTAAATATTATTTACAAGCAGTTTTTACAACACCGGAGGGTTTGATATTTATGGGAAATTTTGAAAATATCAGATTATAAATGGCTATATACAACAAAATCTAATGTATTATAAGGGAAATGATATGGAGGAGTGTGAACAACGAGAAGGGGAGTCTCATACACATGATGAAAATATTGAGCCATTAAGACTGGGAAACTCTACACTTTAAGATATGTTTTCAGGCGGACATGGCAAGAGGAAGACTTGGCATGGCTTTCTATGCTATAGGTGTAGAGTACGAGAAATGAGGTTAAGGTTGGCAATTGTGTGAGCTCAGGACTGAGGTAAATATAGAACTACATACAATGTTAGAACCTTGGCAAACAGAGCGAGGGGAAACTTGCCCTGGGCCAATCTAACTTATCTATGCAGTTACTTGTGTAGCGAGTCCGAGGGGAAAAGTCCGTGTGTAGGTGAGGAAGTCGAATGGACTTATATTTAATTTGCGGAAAGTATGCGCGCACAGTGCCAAAAATTGGGACGAGGACTGCGTTGTCCGTTACAAGTGACAAGCTGCTCGGACACGAGGTGTTTGTACCGTCGTGGGAGCTTGTGCAAGGCGATGATTTCGCGGTGGGTTGTACGTAAGACCATGTCTGCGCGAAATGATGACGGACCGGACAGAATCAGCGACGATGTTTAACGTACCTCCGTGGGAAATATCGGAGGTAGGGCTATATCGTGCTGGTTTGGACAATGGACAAACATAGATTTGAAGACAGGGTCCGTGTGGCGAACGTGTGGCGCGAGGAGAAGAGGCGAACTGTGTCGCTCGATGCAGATTGTTCAAGTGCGAACAAAAAGGAGTTGATAAATATCTAACAGTTAGTCAATCTGCATCCTGTGACGAACACACCATTGGCTAGATGGTGTAGGTCGGTGGATATGCTAGAGATGAACTGCGAAATATATTATCATAAATGAAAGGCGAAGGTTAGGATTTTGAAATGACAATATAGAAGTTCGATAATTGATTAATCAATAATTCTCTATAAAAGGTCCTGAGCTGGTATAAGGTTAACAAAGTTGTAAGAATGAGAGAGGCATTTAGGGGAATATAGGTAAGAGTCACCAAGGGTTGGTTGTAAGCAAGGCTCACGTGGTGGTTGGAATTCTTCGACGCCTGAATTACAGGGTGAATTTTGAGTCGTTTAGGGAAAGAAATTATTTTTCGTGAGCCGTGCTTACAAGTAGGAGAGGTCATATACAAATAGGTATACAAAAGTTTAGGTGCTGCAGGCATATTTTTATAGATAAATTGATTATGAAAAATCTATTGTTAATAGTAAAAATCGTAAAGCATTAATAGGTAGAATTCCATTTTTTTTATAGAGTTACGTTAAAATGGAAATTATTTAATTAAAATGACGATTGTTAAATTCTACTGGTAAGGTAATTAATTAAATGAGTTACAAATATATAGATAAATAGTATGGAGAATAAAATCATTGTTAATAGGCGTGGAGAGAATAAATGGAGCTAATTATGTAAATATTGGGACAATTTACAAGGAATGACTTATTTAAAGAATGAATGGTAGGAGTTAAAACAATTACACTCACGAGTTATGTTGGTTTAGGGCGCAGGTAAGTTCATAGAGCTTCGGGAGAGTTCTGTCTGTGACACTGTGCGTACCAGTGTTGTACATAACAGTAGCGGCAGGAATATGGCGGAGTCTTGTCCATGATGGCGGGAGGTGTCCTGCTCTGGCACGGCGGTCGTTCTTGGGCAGAACTAGTGCTGGAAGAAGTGCGTGGCAGCTCCATCTCCGTCGTAGGTGAATACTTCTTCCGGGTAACGGTTCAAATATTGGCGAGGAAGGGGTTGAGGGCTCGAAGAGGAGTGGTTACAGTTGAGTTGGGTTTGGCCGATCATCGTGGCTTGGCTTCTTGTTTCTTCATACTCCGGTATATGAGGGATTTGCTTCCCGGCCAGGTCTTATCCTGTCGACTCTTCAATGTGGCAATATAGTGGTAATAATGTGGTGAGGAGAGAAATAATCAAACGACGAGTTGGTAGAGGAATCACCCAGGCAGCCAGCCGAGAGAGAGAGGGAGCGAGGTTCTATATCCGCTGAACGACCGTTTGTTGTGTGTACCACCCCCCGACTATCCAAAAATAGTCCCCAGGTGTTGACGGGCGGCCCCCATTTTCCGCCCCTTTGGAATGTCGCTGCTGTCTCAATTGACCGGACTTTACATCCCATCTCTCTCTGGGATGGCTATAGGTTTGTTTTATTATTCCTGGAAGAGTATATATTATGACATATATATATATAAATGAAATCCAAAATCGATGTTCGTTATCGCGTTGCGCAAAATCAACAGAATAAATCATTATGAAATTTCGCATGTAGGTAGCTGAAGATTTCGTTTAACATATAGGCTATTCAAAAAACTAAAAAGGTTAATGTGCTTTTTTTTAAATATAAAACCAAAATGTGTTAGTACCAGCCTTTTACCGCTTGGGCGCAGCACTGGTCCGGACGATAAATGAATTTGATTGGTTAATAATTTACACGTGGTTTGTTTACACGATGAATGTTAGTTTGTTTTAAACGATGAATGTTTTTAAAAGGTAAGACTATCCAATCGCCGTGAAACTTCAGGAAGTTATTTACTATACTACTGGGAAGGTTTCTGGCTTGAATTTGATTTGAAATAAATATCCTTGCAATTTTATTTGCAAATTTTCTACTTTAACTCGCAAGCAGCGCCTCTCGCGGCTTCTGGTGAAATTATATTTATAAATTGTAACAATGTTTAAAATGTGTTCAAAGTAAAATAAATTTAATTTGAGAATTTAGTAATATAATATTCCTCTGACGTAAAAAAACTTGGCATTTTAATATTGATATATTTAAAGAAAAAATTGTAACGTTTTTGTGTTAAATGTTAAAATGTAATGTTAAAATATATTTTTACATTGTTAATTTAATTTGTTGTTGTTTCATAATAATGAAGATGCAAATTACATTGTTGTTGTTGTTTATTATCGTTTGTTTATATAAAAACTAGCCGAGTGACCCGGGCAACGCCTGAGTTTTACTCAATTAAATGCTTTTATTCAAATACTATTCGTTACAATTATAAATTGGCGCCGTGGATGTCATTCTTGTGAACGTCCCGCTCCAAACTTTGTGTCTGAGAAGCGATATTTTTATAAAGAGATGGTCTGGCTTTGTGTCTTCTGCTCGAATGAATATTTTTCTGTTAGAATTTTGTTCCTGCATACTAAAAATGAACTGGCTTCACCCGTGGTCTCTGCCTTTTGGAATTTTTCCGGATATAATTTTGTATCTGATTATCAAATATGATACAGCAATATTGTCATAATCATTTTCTGACTAAATAAAAACAACTATTTTTGCCCAGAACCTATCAATTTCAATTTTTCTTGGCTAAAAATGCGGCAAATATCTCTTCTATATTTTTTTCTATGTCCTGTTAAAACACGTTTTACATGTACATTAGGTCAGCTGATATTACCTCCCATTTCACCGCTAGAGGCGCTGCTTGCGAGCGAAAGAGCAAATTTGCAACTCAATAATAGAAGAGTATTCGGGATAGAGACCTGAAATATTCAATATGAGTTTATCCAGATTCTACTATACATACTGCTAAAATTTCTGTCATATTAGTTACGTATATTACGTAAAAGCATTCCATTCACAAAAGCAAACGATGACAGAGTTGATGACTCTGATACTTGTATATTTTAATAATAATTTAAATGAGTTTTAAAAATTTTTTTTTAAATGCATCGGCCGGGAATCGAACCCGGGCCGCCCGCGTGGCAGGCGAGCATTCTACCACTATTCCACCGATGCTTATAAAAAATGGCCATATTTGGGTATTTATTACATTCACAAAGCAAACGGTGACAGAATTGTTGATTGATTGTTGATTGATGACTCTGATACTTGTATATTTTAATTACATTGTATGTGATGATGATAACAAAAATGAATTTTTAAGTTAATATATTTAGTTCATGAGAAAAAAAGAAATAATTAATTATCAGATTCACAAAATTTACAAAATCTTATTTAAAATATAATAAATGTTTTCAAAAAATTATGTGTTTCAAAAATATATTTGAACGCATATAACAATATTTATATACGTTTATAAATCAATATATAGGTGGATTGGATGTTTTCTAGAATCGTTTTAACAAATGTTCGTTAGGCAAACTTTTACTCGGATAAAAACCGGGCGAAGCCGGGTGCCTTCGCTAAATACAGTTATTTACAAATCTTTGTTTGTGGCAAGATACTATTCCTTCAACTTCAAATTACCGAGTGGACAAATTAATACTGATTTTTTTCAACTTATCGAGTATTTTTCAAGAGACCGGGAAAATTTTAAAATTATCGAGAGTATAAACAAGTATAGATTCAGTTGGGATTAGATGTTTGCTAGAATCGTTTTTAACAAATGTTTGTTAGGCAAACTTTTACTCTGGTAAAAATCGGGCGAAGCCGGGAACATTTATATATGTTTGAAATGTTCGCTGAAATTTGAACAGGACAGAGAGTTAAATCTGGAAGAGTTTTTTTCGCACTTTAAACAAGAAATATTATAATTAACCAAGTACTGAGCAACAATATTTTTTTAGTCAGAAATGATAATGACAATATTGCTGTATCAGGCTTGATTGACATAAACAAAATTCTTTAGGGGAATATTCACTAAAGCAGTCCACGGGCGGAGCCAGATAATAATTTTTAGTAGGCAGGAACAAAATTCTACTAGCGAAACATTCACTCGAGCAGAAAACACACGAAGCCAGGTCATCTCTATATATAAAATATCGTTTCTCGGCCTTTTGGCTAAGATCATGTAGTATATCTCTAGATATTTTTATTTATATATATATTTTTTTAAAAATCTATTCAGTAGAGAGAGAGAGGATATTTTTGCTCGAAAAATATATTTTATATATTATAAAAATATATAATATTATCAATAATATTCGTTAGGCAAACCTTCACTCGGATAAAATCCGGGCGAAGCCGGGTTTCCCCACCGCTAGTATATACACAGCGTGACATTGAAAATGGAACACCAAGAAATAGTGGCCAGAAAATTATGCAAATTTCAGGGTAGACGCGCCTAACCGAGTTATGCAAATGATGTAAAATGCGCAGCTCTCGTGCGCACATGGAGTAAGATATAAGGGAAGGAACTTGCAGAAAGGACAGTATTCGTGTCGTTATTTCTTCAAGGAAAATCATTGTAGAAATTTTGTTCTTGTGTCAAAAGACACGTGTAATAACAGAGAATGCCAGGTCATCGTAAACGGAGGCAGTTCAAGCAGACAGACGCTTTTACGAGGGGCATGGTGATCGGACTGAAAAGGGCAGGTTGGTCCATACGTCAAATCGCAGCTGATACACACCTTGGTGCGTCCACGGTGCACCGACTGTGGAGAAGATGGTTGGAACAAGGAAATGTGGCAATTTATAGGAATGTCGGTGCAACCAGAGTGACGTCAGCACGTGTGGATCGGCGTATCCTTCGACAAGCAGTGGCGGCCCCACAAGCCACTTGTACCGCCATCCTGCAACATGTGCAAGACACCCTAGATCATTCCATCTCGACCAGAACCATTTCCCGTCGATTGGTTGCTAATGGCTTGCACTCATGCCGTCCGCTAAGAAGACTGCCATTGACCCCACCGAATAGGCGCCAACGTTTGGAATGGTTCCGGGCTAGATCGACGTGGATGACGGAATGGCACAGGGTCGTGTTCTCAGATGAGTCGCGTTTCTGCTTGTCCAGTGATAGTCGCCGTGTACGCGTGTGGCGTCGACGTGGAGAAAGGTCCAATCCGGCAGCAATTGTGGAACGCCCCGCCGTTCGACAACGTGGAATCATGGTTTGGGGCGCAATCGCGTATGATTCCAGGTCACCTTTACTTCGTATTCAGGGCACTATGACGGCCCCAACGATACGTTGATGATGTGCTGCGACCGGTGACACTCCCCTACCTTCAGGGGGTACCCAATGCCCTTTATCAGCAGGATAACGCCCGACCGCACCCTGCTCGCATTAGCCAACGAGCTCTGCAAGATGTACAGATGCTTCCCTGGCCACCGTACTCTCCTGATCTCTCACCAATCGAGCACGTCTGGGACATCATTGGACGCCGTTTGCATGCCTTGCCACAGCCGCGTTCAGAAGACGAACTGTGGCAAATGGTTGAGAGGGAATGGAGAGCCATCCCTCAGGACGCCATCCGTACTCTGATTGACTCTCTACCTAGACGTGTTGCTGCGTGCATCGCCGTCCGCGGTGGTCCTACTTGCTACTAAGCCGACGCCGTTCTCGCTCTGTATTATGACTATCATTTTGAAATAAAGATCACTTATTGTTCGTCCCTGTCTCTCTCTGTCTGCCGAGTTTCATCACTTTCTGGCCACTATTTCTTGGTGTTCCATTTTCAATGTCACGCAGTGTATATATATATTATATAAACTAAAAACTCAAATATTTCTATATTTTGAAAAATATATATTTTATTTTATTCGTTGATAATATTACTTTGTTATCATCGTTTTTTAGAAAGACTTTCAGTTTTGTTGTATAGTTTTGTTGTAAATATGCGTAGTTAACATATCTATCCTTCTAAATCACTAATATAGGATTAACTTTATAAATTCTATATAATGTGAAACTAACTAATGTGTAATATTTCCTCAAGTAATTGAAAATAAAAGCTACTTGATGGTAAATATCTTTTTTTTTATCACGACTGCACCTCAACCCTTTATCTTATCGATCCTTTGTCTTATCAACCCTTTATCTAACAACAACAAAATATTCATAACATATATATGTGATGATGAAGTGTTGACTCTCGCTATACTGTGTTGACCGAGAGGAACAGTCAGGATGGGGAGTTTTCCAGTACCCTCTGCACCTTGGAAGACCTTTTACAGTTCTCACAAAGTACAGGCAGTCGTGGTCGAGGCAGAGTGGAAAGCTTGGATGTCCATACACAAAAAACGAAGACACAGTTGCACTAAGAAAGTTCCGTGAACAGATAAAAGTTGAGCTAGGAACGAAAGATGGGGAGATAGAAGTTTCTTACTGGTCTACATGATGGATGAGATGGACCTGAGGTACAACCGACGAGGGCTCGCGCAGATGATAAACTAACTGTATTTTTAGCTAGGACGGGGGCTTTATATACCGTTTCTGAGAAAGGGGGTTTTGCATGTCACCAGATGTGAAGAGTGTGGGTCGTCTGGTTGACATTCTACTGGCGCCGTCCTGACAGCTTCCAATCTATCTTTAGATGTTGCTTTGTGGTTTCCATCTATCTCGAATTTAGACGTGTTTGACTTCTATCTCTCTAGCTCAACTCTTAATCTATTACAGAGTTTTATTTATTATCCTCAGTTTGTACAAATTACATTACATATGATGATATAATGACACATGTCAATCATGCATATAACCATTTACAGATGTATTTCTACTATACAACATTAAAATCTTGTTATAAGTTATATACAATATACTGTAAGGGTTAAAAAGGGCTATAACAAGATGATTTGTTTGGACATATAAAAGTTAAATAAAAATGACATTTTTGTTTATTTAAAAAAAATGATGATAAAAATAAAATGATGACATAAAAATTCACATTCTGAGAGAATATTGGCGGGCGTTGGAAAGGGTTAGTAGTTGAAGAATATGCAATTGTTAGAAGTGCACATGTAAATCAAATAATCAGATCCAGGTGCAAAGCGAGGAAATAGACTTGAGCGTCTCCCTTGGCAATGTATAACTTGCGATCCTATATAAGGGTTACAGTGCTTTGTCAAAATTTTAGGATTATTGGGTTAAAAGTTGTTGAAGAAAAGTTGCTTATTAATATGATTGAAAGGGGTGGTAGAGCCATGCGATAAGTAGAATTGTAGCGACAGTAGGTGATCTGACTTGACATGAAATCAAAGGTTGATTGTGGTCCGCTAGAGCTGAGAAAAAAAATAAGCTGAAAGTTGAAAAAAGTGAACGCTTTGTGCATGCGTTGGTGATTGTGCTCTGCGTATGATTGAAATGAACTCTTGAAGCGTGTTCAGGCCAGAATTTGGGATTTTTAAATCTGGAGAACTGTGTTCAAAGAGTTTGTTGATATACGAAATAAAAAAAAATTGCCAAGCAGTGCTGTCGTTTTTCTACAATGAAGTGAAGCAATGGCTGAAAAGATAGTGATGAAAATATAGGGAATTGGTTAAAGAATATGATTGTTATTACTTTATTAACATCATGAAACGCGATATCCCAAACTCAGGGATATTTGCGTCGAGACCTCTCTCTACATCACAACAAATCGGCTATATACAATCCTGTTCAATTCACTATTTTACATAATTAACAAAGAAAATTGTCCGAAGAGAAAAACAAACAACAAAGCAAAACACACAAAGCAGGCATCGCAATTCTTTTCCTTCTAATTTTCCCTCTCCCTTTTCCAATTTAAAAGAAAGTTGTAAATAAATTTGCAAAATTGATCAAAACTTTTGCACCTCTCTTTATTGCCTACAAATTCATCAAGCCGTCCAATACGACCAAATTTGTCTTCTCTATAAACCCGGAAAATTGGGCAATTCATAAGTAGATGTTTCGAGTCCTGAATTTCACCTCCGCAGAAGCATCCTGGTTCCTTCACCGCGCCGATAGTTGCCAAAAATTTCCCAAAATTACCATGATCTGTAATGAATTGGATATTATAAAAATTTGGACGGAAAAATCTTGGGATTCCAGACACGAAAAAGCTTCTGAAAATTTCATTAGTATTGTCAAAATTTTCCTTCATTTTTGCGTGTAAGAATGATTTGACTATACTTGGAGCATGGGGTTCATAAGTAATTATATCTTCAGTGGACAGATGAGTTAGATCATATTTGATTATTCTAGATTCTATATAGTCTATTAGGAGTGGAATTTTTGCCAAACTATGCACACAGTTAGATGATGTGGTTTTATAAGCTCTAACTGCCCATAAAATGATCTGGTACTGCATGGAATTCAGTTTTTGTTTAGAACGATTGTTTAAATATTTAAGCCAAATTTCTGATCCGTATGTAAGTACAGGCCTTATTATAGTTTTATATAAAGTTAACCTCTTTTGTGTATCTAAACCCCACACGTTGCCGCTTAGTGAACATAATAAATTTTTCATACGCCCTGCCTTACACAGAATATCATTTACATGTGGAGTAAAGTTAACTTTATTTTTCCATTTGTGATTTGAAAATTTCATTCCCAGAATTTTTACTTGCTTGACCGGCCTGATTATATTGTTATTAACCTCGATAGGTATTTTTTCTCTGTTATGCAGGTATAGCAAATTAGTTTTCTCTGTACTGATCGTTAATTTATTTCTATTACACCATTGGATCACATAATTTAAGGTGTGTTCACTTGCGGTTTTTAGTCCTTCAATAGTCTTATTCCAGCAAATTATTGTAGCATCGTCTGCATAACATATAATATCTGCATTAATTTATTCGAAATTTATCAACAAATCATTTAGCAAAATATTCCACAGAAGTGGTGATAAAGGTCCACCCTGTGGACATCCTTTAGTTATTTTCTTATAAAAAGTTTCTGATTCGTATGTAAATTTCACCTCCTTGTTGTTGAAAATGATTGTTGTAGATGCCCGATAGTTGATGATAAACATTGTCATATAATAAAGGTATTCAAAAAAAAATAAAATATAGGGAATAAAAAAATAGAAATATGATTGCGGGTAAAAAAAGTGTAAGTGGACAAAATCAAGCATGTAATATATAAAAGATATAATAATTAAGAAAATAAAATTATTTTTGAAACAATTAAATGTTTTGCAATGCTAAAATAATATCATGAAAAATAAAAGTAAATTTGATTAAAGTTTTTTTTTTTTTTGAAAACATGTTGGATTAAAAATTTGATTATATAATTGAAAGGTAAAAAATAAATAATTATTCAAAATTTTATACAAAAATTAAAATATAATTAAAGGTTATTAATGATTGGATAAATGTTGGGTAGTGGAAAATTGAACAAAAATTGCTCTTTTGAAGAGAAGTTGAAACTGTGGTTTGTAACTAGATCATATCCCATTGGTAAACATCGGTGTTTTTGACCCTCTAAAGCGGGAATATGTGAAATGATCTTTTCCTTTGTCCACAATGGTGATATGTAGAGAATGACTTCTCTTTTGCGTCATAAAGTCTATATAAGACTTAACCAAATTTTTTTAATTGGTGATATCAATTAACATGTAAAATGTTTAATGTAAGTTTTGTGTGTGTGGTGAGATTTGTAAGAAAACCTAAATGGTTAATTTGCAACATTTGTTTTAAAAAAAAATGGCGATCCTGATCATGGCGGTCATATTGATAGCTTTGTGAGGGGAGTTGGACGGGGATATGACACTGAAATAGATTCGGGGATCCTCTTACTGGGGGGTCACACGTGCGGGGTGTTTCTTATTTTTGTCGTTAACTTGAAACTAACTTTCTCTCTCTTGTTTTGTTGAGATTGGCATATTTCTTGCCTATTTGAAAATATAGTTTTCTCGATGTTCGTAAGTGGTTGTGTTTTCGAAGTTGTTTAGACTTAGTAAAAATGTTATTCGGTGATGTCAGGTTTAGATGTGTGGTGAAAGTGCGACTTTCGACAAGGACACGCTTTGGGGTGAGATGTCACAGGCATGAAGGCGTCTTTGGCCTGAAAAGTGAAAAAGCTTTGTGGTGTGGCACTGTGACACGAAGTGAAAAATGTGAATAAAAAGGTGTCTCGTGAGTCGTTGTTTGGTACAAAATCTAACCTGTTTCACCATGAATAACAAATTTACTAGTCATGGGTGGTGGTTGTGCGAACACATATCGAGAATATTTTTGACTGTTAGTGGATGTGGCACGCTTAATGTGAAAATGTTTAGTGTGCGCTTATGTTTAGTGGCGACGATATGGAGCTTGTGCGGCTCGAATTGAATTTCTTTGTTAAGCCGCGCACTAATAATTGTTGCCAATTGGAGATAGTGATGTGATGGTGTTGTAACGTTTGTTGAGAGAGATGTATGGTAGATTAATTATTCATGTAAAAGGAAAAGACGAGGGAGTGTGACTATGTTGGATTTTTAACTTGTTTTGGGGAAGGACAGTTATTTTTCTAGTTGTGATTTTGAAGATATTGTCTCTTTCGATTTTTGCAATTAAAAGAAATGCGTTTCACCTATGTTGATTTATATTTTAAAAATTTGATTTTTTAATCATTGATTATGGTAGTTAAAATGATCCTTGTTAAAAGGGCAATGTCGTGATAGTGACAAGAATATTTTGAATTGTGGCGTTTACTTAAAATGGTGAATATGACAATAATGTTTTCAAAATGTTAAGTATTTGATTGAGAAATTGGTATTTTGGTATAAAGGTAACTAATAAGAAAAACAAAAATAAGTTTAGAATTATGATGAATGAGAGATTTTTAAAAATAATAATAATGATTTTTTAAGTTGTGGATTTGGATAGTACCATTTTAGGTAAATTTTGGAAAGACATGTAAAATTAGTAAATTTTTAAAAATGCGTGATGGGCGAATATTTTTAACAAGTAAAATTGAGAGTAATAACTTGAAATTTATAATCTGATTTAAAATAAAGTAAATTTAATAAATGAGGGTGTGAAAGTTTTAAAAATTGAATTAAAAATTATATAAAAAAGGTAAAAATTGATTTTAAAATGCTTAAAGTGAAAATATAAGTACAAATTTTATGGGGAATCAAGTTGTGAACTTGAGGATAAAGTTATATAAAATTTTAAAACTTACAGTTTTGAAGATATTTCAGTCAGGAGACTTGGTCTTTGGTTATTTTCCTGCTGACGTGGAAGTCGCTCCATGTTGGACTTGTAGAATATTGTAGCTTCTGTAAAGTTGTTTGTGGCTTGTTGTCTTGAGCATTGTCTCGACGATGTCAGGTCGAAGGTGTGGAACGTGTCACAGGGTTTGGGCCACATCGCTGCTCGGTTTCCATGTCTTGCGGAATTTTCGGCTGTGTCGTTGGGGTGGTAAGCTTGCTCCTGGTGTTGGCGATCTATGTTAGCGGGTCTGCGGAGGTCCCTTGGGGCGGCGTTTCTTCCATAAATATTTCTTATTGGGGGAGAGATTGCTTGGTCGTTTCGTTGGAATGGCCGGTTTGTTCCTCCATCTTTGCTCTTTCTCGCTTCTATCTGGACAGGCTTCTTACCTTCTTCGTTGTGTCATCCTTCGTTTTGGTCATCCTGTCGACTAACTGTAATAAGGTGAAGTTCTGGTAGCTCTTGTAGAATCCTGTCGACTAACTTTGTGATGATGAAGTCCTGGTAGCTCTTGTAGAATCCTGTCGACTAACTTTGTGATGATGAAGTGTTGACTCTCGCTATATTGTGTTGACCGAGAGGAACAGTCAGGATGGGGAGTTTTCCAGTACCTCTCTGCACCTTGGAAGACCTTTTACAGTTCTCACAAAGTACAGGCAGTCGTGGTCGAGGCAGAGTGGAAAGCTTGGATGTCCATACACAAAAAACGAAGACAGTTGCACTAAGAAAGTTCCGTGAACAGATAAAAGTTGAGCTAGGAGCGAAAGATAGGGAGATAGAAGTTTCTTACTGGTTTACATGATGGATGAGATGGACCTGAGGTACAACCGACGAGGGCTCGCGCAGATAATAAACTAACTGTATTTTTAGCTAGGACGGGGGCTCTATATACCGTTTCTGAGAAAGGGGGTTTTGCATGTCACCAGATGTGAAGAGTGTGGGTCGTCTGGTGACATTCTACTGGCGCCGTCCTGACAGCTTCCAATCTATCTTTAGATGTTGCTTTGTGGCTTCCATCTATCTCGAATTTAGACGTGTTTGACTTCTATCTCTCTAGCTCAACTCTTAATCTATTACAGAGTTTTATTTATTATCCTCAGTTTGTACAAATTACATTACATATGATGATATAATGACACATGTCAATCATGCATATAATCATTTACAGATGTGTTTCTACTATACAACATTAATATCTTGTTATAAGTTATATACAATATGGGGTTGTTGGTTTAAATTACCATATATATATAAATATATCCAAGGTCTTCATTGGTGGCGCCCACCGCGGGTGGGACTCCGCCACCGATGAACTGCGAGAGTTATTTCCAACAGAGTGGGCAGGTCTAGGTGTTGGCTGGCGTTGCCCACCTCAAGACCAAAATGGTACTTGTAGATGGTAGCCTTCGTCTCACTTGTTATTTTCACTGCCTCGGAATGGAGGCCGACGCTGAAGAGCCAGGCCTGCGGATCCAGGGGCACTTCGCAGGAGGCGAACATCTCCTGGAGCAGGGGTCGCTAGGCTCGGCAAATCCAATATCTGTGGGTCAGCGACCCCTCGCTGGATCCACAGGCGGCACAGGTGGCACGCCTCGAGGCAGGATGGTCAATATGGGGTAGGGCGTGGAGCGCCAGCCGTAGGGCGATATCTGCGTCGTGCCCCGAGAAGCAGTTCCGACGCAGGTCAGCCCAGGGAATGGAGCGGGGCACATCCACGGTGGGGGTCCACCGGGCAGCCAGCTCTGCAGTAGGATGCGCCTGGAGCCGTACCGAGTCCAATGGCAGGCGGGCCCTCTGGCAGGTAAGATGGGTAATGGAGATCGCCGATCCCCGCAGAACGATGGTCTCCGCCTCGTACTCCGCATGATAGCTGGAGCTGGCGTTTACCCGCCGGAGACGTTGGCAGAAGGCCCCCAGAGGCTGCGCGTCCAGGAGCGTGGCCCGCGTTGAGCGCGCTAGTGCAGGGGCGTCATCGGAGAAGTCTCCGACAGTCGCCTGTAGCCAGCGCTCGGGAACCAGCATGTCTGGTGGCCTCAGGAATCTGTTGTCGCCTCAAAGGCGCAGGGACCTCAGGATGGCGGGATGCAGAACCCTGTGGTCCAGCTCAAGGACACTTGAGGTGGCCTCTCACAGGTTCAAGAGACTCCTCCTCCTCCTAGGCGAGAGCCAGACGTCAGGAGTCGGCGGTACCACGCCCGGCTGCGGACCAGCCAAGATTTGCCGTTGGCGACGCCGCGAAAAGAGGCCTGGACCCTCTTCAGGCAGGCGAGCCGAAGCTGGCTCGCGATGTCAAGCAGGCCGACGCCACCATCGGAGACTGGACGAGCCAGGATGCGCCCAGGGAGCCACGAGACTCGGCTCGTACCCCACACGAAGCGCGCCAACCGCGCCTGCATCCAGTCGATGGTGGTTTCAGGTGGAAGGTAGCCGTAGAGGTGGTGCAGGATGGAACTCAAGACCAGGTTGTTGGCCGCGCGGACACGACCCACCAGCGACATGCCGCAGATGAAGGGAGACCACCTCGCGATGGCTCGCTCCAGCAACCCCATCAATCATCAGAGTGAGGGAGATATTGTTGCACCAGGTTGCGGCTTGGCAGACTCTTCAGCCTTGATTCTCTCCTGTGCTGGGTCTTGCATCTTACCAGAGCGTGTTTCAACCATCCTACAAATTTATAAAAGGGAATAATGAGATAAGTCTACTTTATGTAGCCACCAGAATAATCTATTTATTTTCTCACATCAAAGAGAGCAGTGAAGTCACAGTGTACCTAAATACAAATGATGATAATCTAAAAATAATCTGTTTTAAATAAATATCATAGAATATAAAAATAAATAAATATATAATTTAAATTTCAAATATATTAAAAATAATATAATAAATACGCCATTAATCATGATGTAACACTTCCCCCTCTCCAGAGGTCGTCACGTCCTCGTGAGTTACCTCATCAATTCTCTCAAAATAGGGTTTGAGTCTTGAGACATGGACAATCAATGGGTCTTGGCCAGGATTATCTTTCGGCTCAATTAAGTAATTTACGTTAGACAGCTTCTTTAATATTCGATATGGGCCAAAATATTTTCTCAATAGTTTTTCGCATTTTCCGATTTTCCTGACTGGTGTCCAAACTGCCACTAAATGTCCTGGTTCATATATTTTCTCATTGTGTTTTTTGTCATAGTTTCTTTTCATTCTTTCCTGAGTCTTCTCTGTGTTGTTAATGACTACCTGTCTCGTCCTTGCTATTTTATCTAAGTAGTTTTCTATATATTCGTCGTAATCGTCCATGTTACTGTCCGTTGGGATATTCTCGTCGTCTAAGAGGGACATGGGTTCCCTTCCAAACAACAGGAAAAATGGAGAGTAGCCTGTGGTTTCTTGAATCGTGGTATTATACGCGTGGGTGATAAAAGGGAGGATTTCATCCCAGTTCTTTTGGTCTGTGTTCACATACATGCTGATCATATTGATTAAAGTTCTATTTAGCCGTTCCGTTAGTCCGTTAGTCTGGGGGTGGTAGCTCGTTGTGAAGCAGTGTTTCACTTTGCACATTTTCATTACCTCCTTCATCAAATTGCTAGTGAATTGTGAACCTCTATCGCTAATAAGAAATCTTGGGGCCCCGTGACGTAAAATAATATGTTCGATTAAAAATGTAGAGACTTCTTTCACGGTTGCTTCTGATACTGCCTTTGTTTCAGCATACTTGGTATAATAATCAGTCAACACAATTATCCACTTCCTTCTTCTTTTCGTTGATGGCAAGGGGCCAACAAAGTCAATTCCGATTCTTTCAAAAGGGTAGTTAGCTGGGGGAATAGGTTGTAGAAGTCCAGAAGGCAAGTGATTTGAACCTTTCCGACTTTGGCAAAGATGGCACGTCTTTACAAATTCTGAAACATCTTTCAACATGGAAGGCCAATAGTATTTATTCTTCAATCGGTAAGTGGTTCTGGCGACGCCCAGATGGCCATTCAGCATATGGTTGTGGTATTCACTCATGACTTCCTTCCTTCTCTTCTTTGGCACTACCAGCAACCATGCCCTACCTTCAGGATTTGGATTTTTCTTGTAGAGACACCCATTTTCTTCTTTGAAGTTCTGTGTAATTGAACGTTTGTTTCCACTAAGGTTCTCCTTAATATTCTCAATAAAATCATCCTTTTCGTCTATTATTTGATTCAGAAATAGTCTTTCATAATCTTCGTCCCATTCGTTTTCAGGTAAGGGTCCTCTAGATAGACCATCAGCGTCCAGATGTTTTTTACCCGATTTATGTATGATTTCGAAATTATATTCCTGAATCTTCAGTGCCCATCGTGCTAATCGGCCGGTCGGATCTTTCAGATTCTTAAGCCAGCATAGTGCGTGATGATCAGTTACGATTTTGAAGTGCCTTCCATATAGGTAGGGTCGTAACTTGGACATTGACCACACCACAGCTAGACATTCTTTTTCGGTAGTCGAATAATTTTGCTCAGGTTTGCTCAGTGTTCGACTTAAATATGAGATAACTTTTTCTTTATCGCCGAACTTTTGGACTAATGTTGCACCCAGGCCGATGTTAGATGCGTCAGTATGAATGTAAGTAATTGCATTCGGGTCAAAGTGCCCTAAGATTGGAGGATTTATCAATGCTACTTTAAGGGCTTGAAATGCTTTTTCTTGATTTTCTGTCCAGGTAAAAGGTACATTCTTTTTTATAAGACTGGTTAATGGATCGGCAATTTTTGAAAAACCTTTGATAAATTTTCTATAATATGAGCACATTCCTAAAAATGATTGAACTTCTTTTATCTTTTTGGGCCGAGGAAAATCTCTAATAGCCTTGATATTATGCTCCGCTGGTTTTATACCATGTTGATTAGTTATATGGCCAAGAATCTCCAGTTCTTCGAAAGCAAATTGGCATTTTTTGTTGTTCAATTTTAAATTAGCCTCGCGAAAACATTTTAAAACAGCTTCTATTCTTTTGAGATGTGTTGAAAAATCCGAGCTATAAATGATTACGTCATCTAGATAACATAAGCAAATTTGCCATCTAAGATTACCAAGCATATTTTCCATGTTCCTCTCAAATGTAGCAGGGGCATTGCATAGACCAAAGGGCATTACGTTGAACTCATATAGGCCATGTGCTGTAGTGAAGGCTGTCTTTTCTTTATCTTTCTCCTCAACCTCTACTTGCCAATATCCTGATTTAAGGTCAATTGCTGAAAAGTATTTGGATCCTTGAAGTGTATCCAATACTTCATCAATTCTGGGAATTGGGTAAACATCCTTCACTGTTACATCATTCAATTTTCTGTAGTCAACGCAAAATCTGTACTTACCATCTCGCTTCTTGACCAAGATTACAGGGAAGGACCATGGACTCGAGGATGGTCTAATTATGCCGTCTCTGAGCATTTCATCAATTTGTTCTTTTATGATTTCTCGCTCTTTCGCGCTCACCCTATACGGCTTGTGTTTGATCGGTTTCGCGCCTTCTGTATCGATCCGATGTTTCGCTAAGTTGGATCTTCCTAATCCCGACGAAAACAAATCCTCGTACATTTCCAAAACTTGTTTCAATTGCTCCTTTTCCGTATATGCTAAATTTTCGTTTATCTGAAATTGGGGTTCTTCATGCTCTTTTTGTTCACTTTCTTCCATAAGATTCACTTCGGCTGGCTGGCTTCCAAAGCACAATGTTTGGTTTTTTAATATTTTTAATGGTCGAGGGTAAGGGTTTGTTATCCAGATATATGTTTCCTTATTCACAACATTTATTAAGCTTCTCGCTAGTCGAAGTCCATTTGTTTGAAACATTTTATGGTTCTCCTCGATGATGTATTCGCCATCCTCTGCTTCTACAAATGCATTAATCAATTTAATAGAAAGTTCTGGTATAATGGCATCCTTTGCACTTTTTATTTTCTTCTGTTGATATTTGATTACGTCACGATTTTCTGTCAAGTCATATTTGATTATTTCACGCTGACAATCAATTTTTGCGTTCATTTTCTTAAGAAAATCACGTCCAAGTATAAATATTCGCAAATGTGTTCTCATTATCACAAATTGATGTGTAATTGTTTTGTCATCAAATTTTATATTTAAAATAATATTTCCTACGATATCTAATTCTTTGCCATCGGGTCCGGAGCACATTTTATCAGGATTTATTATTTCAAGACCTGTGTTAAGAGCTGTACTAAGGTCGACCACTGAAAGATCGGCGCCTGTATCAATCAAAGCTTCGCAGATACCGATTCTATCCACGTTAATGTTCATTTTATATTTGGGGTCTAACTTTTTAATTCCATTTATGGTCGACTTGCTTTGATTGACGGACTCAGGCGCGATGTTTAGTTTAAATCTTCTAATGCAGCATATCTATTCCTTGTAGGGATACTCGAGTACGGGCTATTACTTACGTCAGAGTAGAGCAGAGGTCCCGACTTCTGAGTTCCATTATCCATTCGGATTTCTTCTTCGACCTTGTCTTGTGTAACTATGGGGTCCTCTTCCACAATTCTTACAAACCTGACTCTGCAATACCGCGCTACGTGTCCTGGCTTGTTACACTTGAAACATATTGGTCTCCCGTCTTCTGTCCTATTCCTATTTGAATTTGGATTCTTATTGTATGTTTTACTTGGGTAGACCGGTTTTGGCTCAGGATTGGGAGTGTAAGATCGTCTAGGGGCAGATACCTGGGGCAGAGGCTTGTTCTGGTAATACCTCGGAGTGGGGGCCTGGGGCTTGGAGGTGTTCTGGTAGTACCTCGGAGCGGGGGCCTGGGGCTTGGAGGTGTTCTGATATGGTCTTCTGAACGACGTAGCATTCTTCCATTGCTCTTGATGATGGGGACGAGGAGAGCGTGGTCCATTATAAAGAGCTTTTGATTTTTCTGCACGTTCTTGGTAATTCTTTTCGAACAAATCCAGCTTTTTACAAATTTCTAGAAGTTCATTGGTATTTTTAGGAGGGTTTAGGTGAAGGGCAAAAGAGTATTCTTTCTTTAACCCTCCAATAACCCAGTTTATTTTAGTCTCTTCTTCCATTTGGGGGTCGACCTTGTTGCACAGTACAAGGATATCCTCTGCGAACCTGATTGCAGGTTCATTCCACTGTTGTATCCTGTTTAATCTCATCCTCATTTCTTCTTTGTTGGCGTCTGAGGCAAAATCCTCAATTAGGCGGCTCTTGAAATTTTCCCAGCTGGTGAAACTTACTTTGTGTAGGTTCAGCCAGGTTTTGGCGCTACCAATCATATTCATGGCAGCATAACGGGAGATAATGTAGTCTGCCCAATGGTACAGGAAGCCAATTTCTTCAAGAGATTCAATCCATGGGCGAGGGTCTTCTGTTCCATCATACTTGGGGATGTCGATGTTGGGATTCAGGACAACTGGGTCGGAACTAGCATCTCTACCAATTGTTGCACCAGGTTGCGGCTTGGCAGACTCTTCAGCCTTGATTCTCTCCTGTGCTGGGTCTTGCATCTTACCAGAGCGTGTTTCAACCATCCTACAAATTTATAAAAGGGAATAATGAGATAAGTCTACTTTATGTAGCCACCAGAATAATCTATTTATTTTCTCACATCAAAGAGAGCAGTGAAGTCACAGTGTACCTAAATACAAATGATGATAATCTAAAAATAATCTGTTTTAAATAAATATCATAGAATATAAAAATAAATAAATATATAATTTAAATTTCAAATATATTAAAAATAATATAATAAATACGCCATTAATCATGATGTAACAATATTTATAACCCAGGTTCCTGGAGCGCAGAGCACCGACTACCTGGGTAGTCCAGCGCACTAGTATGGACTAGTGTTGAGCGCTTTTATTCACGTCCTGTTTTGATTGCTGAGTTAAACCATTTGACCAGAAATTTCCATGCTGAGGTTGAGTCTGGGAGGCTGGCGATAGATATAGGATTGAGGAATGCTGGACAGCTGAAGAGAAGATGATCGACTGTCTGGCTCTTCTGAAAAGTGGATGCAGGTAGGGTCTGTTCCGGGATGCACACGTGTAATATCTACCAGTACATAACCATGAACCGTGAGGATGGTGGTGGGGGCCTTTCCATGGCGGATTTTTGATAGAATTTGAGGAGAAGGCTTGGAGTGGCAGCAATTCTGCTGAGGGATCTGGTCGAATGGTCTTGGGAATATAATACAGTCCATGATGTTAGAGCAGACTTACATGTTAGGTTTCGAGCATGAGTTCGAGGCAGGGTGGAGTATGAGTGAGGTAGGACAGAAGTAGCGGCAATCTTTGCTGCACTGTCTGCTAGTTCATTGCCATTGATTCCAGTGTGTCCGTGTATTAAAACAGACTGATGTAAGGAGCTCTGTTAAGGACTTTCATTATATTTGCCACTAGCGATGTTCGTGTTGGTCCTGACGAGCAGATAGCTGCTAAAGCGTATCTACAGTCCGAAGCAATAGTCACTGCTGTTTTGGTTGGACTAGTCTCCGCGATTTGAGCTGCCCATAGAATTGATAAGAGTTCAGCTTGAAAGGCAGTGCAGTCTGGGTGAAGCCGTAGTAGAACTAGCTGATGTTCTTGGGAAGGGAAGATGATCGCAGGACCAACGCCTGAATCACTTTTTGATCCATCTACCTCTTCTAGGTTCAAACTGAAGGAAAGGGGTCGTCTGAATAGAGGGTATGGCAACGCAGCAGGTCCTGGCTTCGATTCGTAGTTGCACTCCTTGATCTCCTTTAGGAAAGTAAGCCGGAAAATGGATGATGATGTCAAGAGAAGGACTGCCTGTCAGGGATATGGCTGGTATGGTTTGCGCACAAGGGACCCCTCTCAATATATGCTTTCCAAACGTGTATTGGAGGCTCCGGAACTGACGAGCACCCTCCTTGGATGAAGCGCGACGACCCCAAGCTAAGACTCCGTATCAAAGGACCGGGATGACCACCGATCGAAGGATTTTGACGCCAGCAGCATAGGAAATACCGTATATCCTATATATTGAGTTTGTCAATCTTGGAACAATTTCTCGACACCTTCGAATGAGTTTGGATAGGTGAGAGACGAAACCTCGTGTCTATTCGAATTCGTCCTCCAAGATGGTTATAGTCTTACTAATAGGGATGGGTTGGCCAAGGATTATGAGTCCTGGGTCGATATTGGGGCGGACTCTTCGCTACTGGAAGATACAGGCTTGCGTCTTTCTGGGGTTCAGCTCGAATCCGTTCTCGGTGCACCATGAAGCGATTTGATCCAGAAATGTGTTAATAGCTTTGGTCGGAAGTCGGCCCCGAACTTGAGTCAACAGTGTGAAGTCGTTCGCATAAGCTACTATTAAACTTTCTCTAATGGGAGGTATGATGAAGAGGAACCGGGCGATGATATTCCACAGGAATGGCCTTAGTACAGAACCTTGGGGGGTGTCAAGCTGAGAGAATGTGAAGGCGGTAGCTGTCCACGCGGAGAAAGATACCTGTCTTCCAGAAAACTTTGCACTATGCAAATCAGTGAATGGGGACAAGCCAGGCGTTCGAGACCTTGTATGATGGCCGGTCTCTAGACGGTGTCGAATGCTTTGCTTATGTCTAAACTGATGACCGATGTTTTTCCTCCAGTGGAAATGATTTTCATTGATAAACTGCGTGATTCTGGCGTGCACTTCTTCTGCTGACCTGCCATGAACAAATCCATATTGGTTTTCCGTGAGCCATCCAGGGCTAGGATACATTGTACAAAAATTTTGGCCAGAATTTTCAGAAGAATTATTTGTCTATTATTCCCTAACTGACTGCTGGCAGAGTTGGACGCCTTTGGCAGGCGTATGAGGCAGCCTTCCTTCCATGGGCGAGGGAAGTGACCCATTCTGAGACATTTGGTCAATATACCAGCTCCGACGCCTTTTTCGGACTGTGATCCATCTGTAAAGTAGCTTTCTTTCTGCCACAGCGCTGTATGGCTCTTGTGACCTCTCACGATGTAAAGTCGGGTTAATCTGGAAACATTGCATGAGCAAATTTCCGAGGATGAGGTCTGGTGTCCAGAGGGAAAAGTGATTCAGCACAGCGAGTCTCCGCGACTTAGAGAGTAATAATACTAACATAAAGGTAACTCAGGCTCCTGGAGCGTATCCTTAGATCGCCAACTACCCGGGCTGTCCTGCGGTTTAGGAGTCTGTCTTGGTAGCTTTAGTGAACCAGTTCACCAAGTGTTTCCAGGCCAGTTTGATTCTTGGTAGATTCAATACGACAGTGTCATTGAATGAGGGCAGTCCAATAATTGTAGCCGTTTGGAATCGCTGTAGTTCAAATTCTGGACAGCTGAAGAGCACATGCTCTACGGTTTGATCTTCCTCTTGGCCTTGTGGACATGTTGGATCAGGGACTTGTTTAATTCTGGCCATATCGGCTTTAACATATCCATGTCCTGATAGCAGGGTCGTGGTTGATGTTCCTAGATGTATTTTTTGAGGTTCTTTTTATGATGGCCGGGAGTGGGTGAGAATTTTCTCAGGGGTCGTGTTGATGGGTCAGTGACGAATATATCGGTCCATAATTGGTGGGAAAATTGTTTGCTTCCTTCTCTCGCCAGCTTCTTTGGGAGTTCTATAAAATAAGGAGGAATGTCTGATATAGCGGCCATTTTGGCAGCTTGGTCAGCACTTTCATTTCCTTCGATTCCTTTGTGGGCTGATACCCAGCAGAGTTGGATGTTTTTATTATTTGAAATGCCGTATATAATTTGGGCTATGAGATGAGAGCGTGGGATGTCTGGGTTACATATGGCTGCCAGTGCTGCCTGGCATTCGGAGGCTATATATATTTTTGAATTGTTGAGGCTCTCGCACTCTTCCAATCCATTGAGGATGGCTACAAGTTCCGCCGGGAAGGATGTGCATTCTGGGTGTAGTTTGACCAGAATAGGTGGATGGGGTGCTGGTAGGATTGCAGCTGCTCCGACGCCTTTTTCGGACTGTGATCCATCTGTAAAGATGATTGTTGTATGGTCTGGTATAGAGAATATTCAACAACAAAGCTATAAATCATATATGAAGATTTCATAAATTCAGAGTTATATTATCCTGTGTATTTTCATTGGTTGAATAAATACTAAAGTTATAAATTATTTATTCGCCACAATTAAATGCAGAATTAGCTTGCTAATCATTATTTAATATTTTTAAAAAGCATTCACTATTAATTTACTTTTTAAAAATTTCGCTTCAAATTTTGTACAAATATATATGCCACATTTTGTCTTTTTTATTTTACAGTGTTATATATTTTACCCTTTGTTCAATTCAAATAACCATTCAATAATTTGAAAAATTATCAAAAACTCTGAATTCTACATTTTATATTTTAACTTGCTATGTACTTATTCTATATACAGTTACGAGCGTCATTCTTCATCTCTTAATCAGTTTTCGTCTCTGTCACCGTTTGCTTTTTTTTGGAATGGCGCCCTCCTATTGGTTGGCTGCGATCACGCCACCTTTGCCCCCCCCCCACTTGCTTTTTCGTTTTTGTAACTATTGTGTTGGAGCGGGTCGCTCCTTAAATAAATTCATATATTAGTTAATAACCAAATGGAATCCTCTCTTTCTTTTTCCCAGTAAGAGACGCCTACGGAAGCCAAAAGCACATAGACAGATAAAGCACATAGGCTATAGTTATTAACTAACATATGCATTTATTTAAGGCGCCAATTTATAATTGTGTAACAAATAGTATTTGAATCAAAACATTCAATCGGGTAAAATACGGGCGTTGACCGGGTCATTCGGCTAGTTTATTATAAAAGTATACTCCTCTTTTTTCCTTCCAGAAATCCCCTATGATAGCACATATGATCAGCTGCTCACCTGTCGGGGAGTCCGCTATCTGCAGCTGTCTACTTATCGCCTTCTAGATTTTCAAAATTACGCTTAAATAAAAAAAGTCTTACCACTCGTCCGCTGCCTTTCTTCATGCAAAAAATAATTATTCTAGCGTTGGCGAATAGTTCTGCAACAATACTCCTGTGTGTCCTTGCCATATTCGCCTCGACTGAGCTTCAAAATACCACAAATGTATTGTAATTTAAGTCAAGTTTTATTGTGCGAAAAGGATACTTCTTCCTTTTTAAATGCATCAAAATAGTGCATTTTTGCCTCATAATCTATATGCAGAACACAGAGATTAAGATGAAAGAATATGCCACAACTTTTTATGAGATTCGACCTATTTGTAGCTTATCCACTAGAATTTTATAAAATCGAAGCCGTCTCTGTATTGACGGAGGCCAGGTTCGAATCTATGGTACCCTAGTACCTATAGAGTGCCCTGTCTTTCAAGATTACACAGTCAACAACGGTTTAATAGCTTTAGGCCCTAGTGATTTAATTTCAAGTAAGAACACATATATAAAATTCAATTTCATTTTTAAATATATTTTGGATTTCTTTAAGAAAAATGGTCTTTGATGTAACGATCTCAAGGAAATATTGGACATATCTTGTGGTTGTAAACAATATATAGGTGTATGCGTGTATATCTGTGTATATATGTATATATTTTTAAATTTAATGATGTAACTGTAAATAAAATTCAAAGAATATCTCTATATGTAAATAATATTTATGAATCTTTCTAAGTGGCTTTCTGTGTATCTTTCCATGTTGAATATTTTCTTTGTTATATTTGTATGTACATTTAGCGCAAGTGTCCCTAGGGGGACATAGCGTTTTGAATTGAAATAAATAAATAAGTACCTTATTTAATTAAATAGATTAAAGCCGATATTTCAGCAGAGTCGTTCGTTTAAAATTGTTCGCTTTCTGCAAAAAGATGGTTATAAAATATGTATATTTTTGATGCATTTATAAAATGCCATAAATAATACCTATTTTTAAATAGCTATATTTATAATGATATCTATCTGAATATACACGCAAAACGGTCATTTTATTCAAACGCTCCTAAATTTTACAGGGAGACGTTGTTAGTGGGGGAGGGGATAACAATTATTAAAAACCTACGTCGAGCCATAATTTGTATATTTCGAACTTTGCTTCGTTAAGGATGTCGTTGAGGGCGTCGTCATCATCATTCATGATAAAACTCGTAGGGTCGAAGACGTAATTTCTCTTTAGAGCACGGCATTTCAAAATAGCGTCGTTTAAAATCGGCTGTATAATAGTGCAGTCAAGATATCGATGTTGTAAGTCAGGCGATCCATTGCACGCGGGGCAGCTATTCTTGGAAAAACGACGTGGATAAGGGAGGGCTCGGAGTTTAAGTCGCCAGGCGATGTCATCATATATGTTCTTTTTTTTATGCCAAGAGGGCGCACGGTCGATTAGCCATCTTTCAACTTTATTGTTGGCGTAATTTAGATCAAGATTCGTCTCAAAGATTGTGTTTCGCATCGCCGTGCTCTTCATTCTCATGAAGGGCTTATTAAGGTTATTGGAGACGAGAGGTAGGTGTATACACGAACGGTTGTTGTGGGGAAGAAATTTCGTCGTCTTCATTTTTCCATAAAAGTTCGATATATTCATGAAATCATTCGTCAGTTTTCTAGTTGAGTGGGAGAAGAGTTCGTTAATTGGACGCCTATTATCGTTATTATCAATAAAATCCTTAATTCTTTTACGTTTTCTTACGCAAAAAAGGGCTGGATTTTCGAGGTGTAGATCATTTAGGAAGCGGCATTTGTGTATTGTAAGGTATAGGTAGTCCGTACGCGACATTTTCGTAAAATCGATATGGAACGATGGCGCAATATTCTTTACGCATTGTAAAATTTGCTTATTCCGCGGCGACGAGATATTGTAGAGATCGTAATTAAAAATATTCAAATAGTTCGTGGCATTTTTGTTTTCAAAAAGAAAGTCGTTTTCATTTTGGTAACCGTTAGCGTTTTTATGAATTCTCTTAAGGACGAAGAGATCGCGTTGCGTGGAGAGGTGTAGAAGGCCAAGTCCTCCATTCGCGATCGGCAGGCAGTTAGTTTCGAGACCAGTCCATGTTTTCGTGAGGTAGAGCGCAGAGTCGATTTCTCTTTGTAGGTCGTTTAAAATTGAGTCGTTCGGGAGAACGACGTTGATTGTAAAAGTAAATTTTGGAATAAAATACGTGTTTAAATACTGTGCTTTAGAAAGGAGAGAAAGAGATAAAAATTTGTCTTTTGCAATTAAGAGATGTTGTAAGACGTTCGTTCGAAGCGAAATTAATTGCGATTTGAAAGGCGTAATACTATTTTCGAAAATAAGGCCAAGTATCCGAATTTGATTGTCGTTCATTTTAAGGCCACACGGCGCATCAGTCCTTTTTCTCCAACTTCCGAACCACAGGCCAGTGCTCTTGGCAAAGTTTACCCTTATTCCAGAAACAGTTTGAAATCGCATAAAACAGTCGTATATTACATTAAAATCTCGATCGTTTTTAATTAAAAAGATAAAATCGTCTGCGTATGCGCGGAATAACGTGGTTGGGTCGAGCGATTCCTTCAAATTGTAAATGAGTCCGGTAGTTGCGATTGAAAAGAGTAACGCAGATAGTCCACAGCTTTGTCTCACTCCAGTTTCAACGCTAAAAACAGACGTGGTTTCATTATTTACGTTTATTTTCGCTTCGTTTTCGTTAAATATTATGTTAATCCATTGTATAAAGATTTCTGGCACCTTCATACGCCGCAGCGTCGCGAAGATAAAATTTCTATTGATTAAGTCAAATGCCTTTTCGAGATCGAGGGCGACGAGAGCGAGAGGCGTTTCGAGCAAGTTGGCTTTGTAGATGTTATTCTCAATCTCTGGTATTATGTCGAAGATGGAACGCCCGGGGACCGCATATTTTTGTTCACTCGGTACTAATTTGGAGGCGTAGGGCTTAATCTTGCTTAGGAGTATTTTGGATAAAATTTTATAATCGGCGTTCATCGAGGTAATGGGGCGAAAGTCTCGGATGGTTGTCGGTCGCGCGTTTTTCGGTAAAAGTAAAATGATGCCTCTCCTCATGTAGTCGGGGAGGACGCCAACCTCTTTCGCGCGATCAAAAACATTGAATAATAGGTTAACGGTGGCACGTGCAAATTTCTTGTAGAATTCGGCTGGTAAATTGTCATCGCCTGTCATTTTACGATTTGGCAAGGTTTTAATGGCCTCTAGTATATCTTCATTCGTAATAAAGGGTTCGTTATTCATATTAAAATCAATATCGTTTTCAGGGATAGCGTTGACATAGGATAAAATCTCGTTTTGGTTCACTCTTACGTCGGGCTTACTCCTTTCGCGAAAGTAATCAAATATGTAGTTTGCTATTTTTCGCGTGCCGTGCAGGAGAATACCATTATCGTCGTAGATGGAGGTTATTGCAGACCTTTGGCGAGGCGGACACTGTGGGAGGCTCGCGCAAGATGCGATTCTATATGCAAGCACTTTCAGGCATCTCCATTTCGATTCAGGTTCAAGGTTGGTGTAATTTGGAAGGAATAGATCGTTTTCGTAGTTAAAAATGGTTTCAAAGACGAGCGAGTTGTAGAAGTTTCTGTTAATAAAATTCAAGCATTCGGTACGACATTCCAAGTGTAAATTAGCTATGATGGCGTCATGGTCCGAGATGAGGTAAGGGGCGACAAGACATTCATAAAAGAGGCTGAATAAATTCGATGAACAAAAAATATAGTCGATTCGATCCTTCGTTTGGTAGTTCCCTCTTGTGATTTCATGCGTGGTTCCAATTTCATTTGGGTTTAACATACTAAATATATCCACGATATTATGGGATCTGGTAAAGTTTTCTAATTCGGTTAGTTTCGTTCTGGCTTCTGTTCGACCTGGTTTTTCTCTTACATTAAAGTCGCCAAGTGTTAGAATTGAGATGTCTCTCGGGAAGGTAGACAGGTATCGATCGATGAGTTCAAAGTATATTTTTAGGTCTACAGGTGTATGAGATAAATGAACGTTGATGATGACGACAAGTTTTTCACATAAGTTCGTTTCGATCGCACATATCTTTCCATCTTTTAAAATCGTAAAATTTGAACATAAAATAGAACGTCTTAAGAGTATAATCTGTCCGCTACCACGGTTGTTTGATTTATTCTCGTGAACGTTGTATAATCGATCAAAGTGTTTTCGAGATAGAATTTCTACGTTGGTCTCTTGTATAGCGATGATATTGACGTCTTGTTCATGGATTCAATCTTGTAAGTAAGTTCTTCTTTCGTTATTCGCGATACCGCAGGTATTGATCGTCGCAATTTTCAATGTGGTATTAAAAGGTGGCTCTTGAGAGTCCATCTTCTCAATATTTAAATGTATGAAAAAAAAAGGAAAAGAATAGATAAAATAAAATAAAATGAGAAATGAGAATAAATGTAGATAAAAGTAAATAAGAAATGTAAAAGATTAACAAAGTTAGAACGAAATAAAAACTAATTAAAATAATAAAGGAGATAAAAGAAAAATTTAAATACAGAATAATAGTAATAAAAATAAGATTCGATTATGCTAAGCATGGGTGAGTAAAAGATTAAAATTCAGTTATGCTAAGCAGAGGTAAGTAACGAGACTAAAATTCAATATAGACATTAAAATCAGAAGAAGATAAAAATCAAACGTAGGACGATAGTAGCAAAGAGAGTAATGACAAGAAATTCAACATTAGGCATAAATTTCGTCGAGGACGTTCAGTATGCGTTTCGTTTTGCCAATTTTATCTCTTAGCCTTTTCCTCTCATCGCTCTTCACAGAGTCAATTCTCTTATGCCGCTTTTTCAACCTCTCATATAGGTTCATTATTTCTGCTTGCAGGTTTGGATGTATCTGGAGCTGCTGTTCAACTTTTTTTCTTCTTGAGAATCCTTCTCTTTTAAATATTGTACCAAAATTTTTTTTCAATTTCCGGTTCTGATTCAATATCGTATTCCGAATCCACCTCCAACAACCGTGAAGATGATGCGACGGACACAGAAGAGCGTGTCGACATGGCGTCATCCTCTTCTCCGCCTGTAACCCTTTTTATTTTTAAAGACTCTTCACAAGGCAGCTCAGCTAAGATATTCCCTACAAGGTTGTTTTGGCTTTCTTGGGGCTCGCCAGTTTCGGCCATAGGTTCCTCATCCTGCTGGGTAGGTTTCGGTCTTTTGCCAGGTTCGGGAGCTTCCGTTTGAACAGTTTCCTCGTCCGAGGATTCCCTCAGGCTTCTCTTATTGCCTTTCGCCTTTTCAGGTGTCGTTGCTTGCTCCGTTTTCCCGTCATCATGTTGGCTCATGCATAGGGGGAGGGACCACCTGGTTCAGGGCTTCTGCGAAGGTCTTAGTGACTTTTGCTCCAATCGCAGGGTCAAAGGGACATTTTCTTTTAATATGTCCATGACGCCGGCACCTATTGCATATTTGAACGGGTGTTCCATATATAGGATGGTGATTATGGCCGGCATTGTTGTCTTTTTCATTACACTTGAAGACAATTTCCCTCCTCAATGAGGAGAGGTGCTTCAGCAGCGGGTTTTCAGTTGGAAAGGGGAGGGGTCGGACACTTAATAAATGGCCATAGGGTTCGAGAGCCTTCTGTATGTCTTGGTCTTGAATGAAGGCCAAAACTCCGGAGAGGATGTACTTTTTGGCCGGTCTGAAGAGAGGTGTTGGGAACACCGTCTTCTCTTTAACTTTAAAGCCTTCATTAATCAGTCTTTCTGCCTGGTCATTATTGGCCACCGACACAATGGCCTGGCCATTTATTTTTCCCACCGAATGGATGTTGTTGAAGCCGATGACGGCTGCAATTCCCATCAGGCGGTCTTCCGCCGTGGCGTCTGGGAGAGGATTAAACTGAATCGTCGACTTGATGTTTTTACTCCTTTTGTCAAAGGTTACCTTCCTCTTTTCCTGAATATTTTTTCTTTCCTCAGAGGTAATTTGCATCCTTTGGATATGTAGATTTTCAGATTGTTTTTCGTTTTGTTTGATGTATGCAGATTTTGTCTTCACAGCTTGTGATGATGATGGTTGCGATAGTGAATGGGCGCCCAATGAACTTACAGATGGAAGTGATGACGCAACGACCGACTCGGCCGTTGCCATGGCAATGAGGCAAAGCTACGACTTGTAGCTTTGCAAACTTATGAAAAAAATGAGATAAACAAAATTATCAAATTGGGCGAAAATTCTCAAAAGATGATTTGAAATGAAGCCTGTCTTAAGGCGATTCAGATGATATGGATTCAGTAGAACAGAATGGGCCTTCAGCCAAATGAAAGACGAAAAACGCGGAGCTCGTGCGAGAAAAAAAAAAACTATTTTTAAGGGATTGTTACAACCAACCAAGCTTGTGGAAAATCATTCTGTCAGAGAAAATTGTCTTCCTTTGTTCTGCGATTATCGCTACACTTTACTTGAAATTTTCCTCCATTCAATGTTTTCCTTTATAAATATATCCTATAAAGAGAATAGAAAACCTCTCTTCTAATAATAAGAAATATAGAGATTTAATTGCTAAAATTTATTTGTATCAAATAATATGTTGAAAAATAATTTATATATATACGCCATTATTTTTTTTTTCAAACTATGCGCCAACGCTTGAAGTGTTATTTGATAATAAAAAGGCGGAAGGGGCGAATGGTAAGATTATATTTTCCTTTTTAACGCAATAGATAAAAACAACAAACATTCTAGATTAAAGAGATAATATATATATATATATATATATATATATTTTATTGTTGTTCTCTTTTGATGTAAAATGTTTAAAATTGTCAGAACTACATCGGAAAAGTTGTTTATATTTCTAGGAGTGAATTTTTGGGAAGCATTTTTATATTAATAAAAATAATTCGGGGAAGCTATGAAGCGTGAAGTCACATCATTGGGATCTAGTAACCAACTGAAGTTATTGGCCTAACTGCCAATCCGCGAGCTCTACTGGGTTATCAATATGACCAAATATATCAGCAGATAGTGGGTCACCTATTGGAAGTTCTCTATCGCTGACAGCATCCGAAATAGTTCTATTGAAAATTGATAAATGGATTACCAGAATGGAAAACTTGGGTATTGCGAAATGAAAAGGTACATCGATAACATTTACTGCTAATATCAATCAGAAAAAGAACAGTTAATTTGAGATACACTTAATAACTACCACCATAAAATATCGTTCACCTTAGAAAAAGAAATAGAAGGAGTATTACTCACCTAGATGCCCTTATCATAAGAACAGAAAACATATTTCATACCACTGTTCATTATAAGAATAGTGAAAAACCTTCATACGTTCCCTTCAATTCTCATAGCTCCATATCATACAAGATAACTGTTGTGAAAACTCTGACCAAACGTTTATTTATCCATTGTTTCCTCCCCAAGTTTAAAGAAATTGAACAGAATAACATCTACAGAAACCTCGGAAATTTTGGATATCCACCGGCTTTTATGCATACACATTCTTATTTTCCTTCCCAAGAGAAAACCCAAACGAATTCTAGAACTAATTGCTACATAGATTATTCACCTACAAATGAAAAAATAGCATTAGAACTAAAGAAATTTGGCATACAGTTTATCTTCCGCAGCTCTAGAACAATAGGATATATTCTCATAAATCCCATCACCAAACCATTTATAAATCAGAATCCCCAACAGAAGAAAAATATTATATATTCCATATCATGTCTAGATTGCCAATCCATTTATGTTGGCGAAACCAGCAGAAAAATAGAAACCAGAATAAAAGAACACATATACAAAATCACTAGTATACCAGCATATCCCGAATACAGGTCATACGTACAATCTAGAAAACTCTACATGCTACTACTGCAATATACCATCCGAGTCTGAAAGATTAATCCTCGTAGCCTGTAGCTGCTGTGGCCGCTCATCAGGAGAATGAGAGAGGCGGCAGTTGACAAATGTCGCCTTTATAACCGGATGTTGACGTCGAAAGCGGCGATCTTGCCAGGGGACAGGACCCATTGTCCGATGACCTGAACGCCGGATGAGAAGATGCAGGCAAGGCCGGATCCTCTGGCGCCAGATGCTGTAACAACCTCTGCCCTGTATCCCAAGCATAGGTCCTCGACGCTGTCCAGGTTGGTGACATTAGTTTCTCGAATAAAGGTGACGTCTACTGCATGCTGCCTCAGAAAACAGCACAATTCGATGCTCCTGTGTCGAGCGGCAATGCCGCGCACATTAAGGCTCCTGGTCAGGAGCACATTTAAAAAACGAAAGAAAAAATAAAAGATAAAAAGATCAGGTGTTGAAATCAATATTAAAAATAAAATATCCTGACCAGGAGCACATGTGCTTTACAGAAGGCAGAGCGCCATCTGGTGGAAGAGAAATCAACTAAACATTGATTTAGCCTGTTCCCTGATATTTGGCCAACCCAATTTCTTGATAAATCAAGAAAAGCCATCCACGAACGCGTTTCGCGCTTTTGGCGCTCGTCAGCGTGGAGTAGGCTGAACCACTGCGACCAAAAAATATTTTTTGGTCCCAATGGCCTCCCGAAAAACCAAGAAATGGGTATTTATGGCCAAACTTGCGTAAATACGCTTAGCACATTAAAAAACGAAAGAAAAAAATAAAAGAATAGAAACACGTCTGTAAATGATTATACGCATGATTGACATGTGTCATTACATCATCATATGTAATATACTTTGTACAAACTGAGGATAAATAAATAAAACTCTGTAATAGATTAAGAGTTGAGCTAAAGAGATAGAAGTCAAAAACGTCTAAATTCGAGATAGATGGAAGTCACAAAACAACAAGGTCTAAATATGGAAACTGCCACGGCGCCAGTTTAGAATTTCACCAGGTCAGGATATGCCATTTTTAATATTGATTTCAACACCTGATCTTTTTATCTTTTTTTTTTTTTTTCTTTCGTTTTTTGATGTGCTAAACGTATTTACGCAAGTTTGGCCTTAAATACCCATTTCTTGGTTTTTCGGGAGGCCATTGGGACCAAAAAATATTTTTGGTCGCAGTGGTTCAGCCTACTCCACGCTGACGAGCGCCAGAGGCGCGAAACGCATTCGTGGATGGCTTTTCTTGATTTATCAAGAAATTGGGTTGGCCAAATATCAGGGAACAGGCTAAATCAATGTTTAGTTGATTTCTGTTCCACCAGATGGCGCTCTGCCTTCTGTAAAGCACATATGCTCCTGGTCAGGATATGCCATTTTAATATACATATATATATATGTGGTAATTTGAACCAACAACCCCATATTGTATATAACTTATAACAAGATTTTCATGTTGTATAATAGAAACACATCTGTAAATGAATATACGCATTATTGACATGTGTCTTTACATCATCATATGTAATATACTTTGTACAAACTGAGAATAAATAAATAAAACTCTGTAATATATTAAGAGTTGAGCTAATGAGATAGAAGTCAAAAACGTCTAAATTCGAGATAGATGGAAGTCACAAAACAACAAGGTCTAAATATGGAATCTGCCACGGCGCCAGTTTAGAATTTCACCAGACGATCCACGCCCCTGTCGCATAAGACCCCTGTCTTAACGTATAAATACAGTCACTTGACAGGCAGTTCACCATCAGCGTGTGCCCTCGTCGGTTGTACACCAGGTCCTCCTCACCCACCATGTAGTCAGTAAGAACTCTTCTATCTCCATCTTTCGCTCCTAGCTCAACATTTATCTGTTCACGGAACTTTCTTAGTGCAACTGTGTCTTCGTTTTTTTTTTGTGTATGGACATTCCCAAGCTTTCCACTCTGCCTCGACCACGACTGCCTGTCTCTGTAAGAACTGTTAAAGGTCTTACAAGGTGCAGAGAGGTACTGGAAAACTCCCCATCCTGACTGTTCCTCTCGGTCAACACAGTATAGCGAGAGTTACAGGGACTCACACCACAGTTTAAGTCGACTGGATACCTCACCACATATTTAGTCGACAGGATTCTACAAGAGGCTACCAGACTTCATCCCCATAGTTAGTCGACAGGATTCTACAAGAGGCTACCAGGACCTTCACAACATATATATTCTATATACAGTTACGAGCGTCATGCGTCATCTCTGTCACCGTTTGCTTTTTCTTTGGAATGGCGCTCTCCTATTGGTTGGCTACGATGGCGCCGCCACTACGCGAGACACTTTGTTTTTGACTTTGCCCCCCCCCACTCGCTTTTTGGTTTTTGTAACTATTGTGTTGGAGCGGGTCGCTCCTTAAATAAATGCATATATTAGTTAATAACTAAATGGAATCCTCTCTTTCTTTTTCCCAGTAAGAGACGCTTACGAAAGCCAAGAGTACATAGACAGATAAAGCACTTAGGCTATAGTTATTAACTAATATATGCATTTATTTAAGGCGCCAATTTATAATTGTAACAAATATTATTTGAATCGAAACATTCAATCGGGTAAAACACGGGCGTTGCCCGGGTTATTCGGCTAATATATATATATATGGTAATTTAAACCAAAAACCCCATATTGTATATAACTTATAACAAGATTTTCATGTTGTATAATAGAAACACATCTGTAAATGATTATACGCATGATTGACATGTGTCATTATATCATCATATGTATTGTACTTTGTACAAACTGAGGATAAATAAATAAAACTCTGTAATAGATTAAGAGTTGAGCTGAAGCAAGAGATAGAAGTCATAACGTCTAAAATCGAGATAGATTTAGAATTCCCACAACAAGATCTAAAAATGGAAACTGCTACGGCGCCAGTGTCCAATTTCACCCGTGATCCACCCACGTGTGCATCTGTTGAAATGCAACACTACCTTTCTCGGAAAATATATAAAAGGCCCCCGTCTTTAGCCAAAAATACAGTCACTTTATAGTCACTTGATAGTTACTTCACCATCTGCGTGAGCCCTCGTCGGTTGTACCCCAGGTCCACCTCATCCACCATGTAGACCAGTAAGGACTCTTCTATCTCCATTTTTCGCTCCTAGCTCAACTTATATCTGTTCACGGAACTTTCTTAGTGCAACTGTGTCTTCGTTTTTTCGTGTGGACATTCCCAGGCTTTCCACCTGCCTCGACCACAACTGCCTGTACTTTGTGAGAACTGTAAAAGGTCTTCCAAGGTGCAGAGAGGTACTGGAAAACTCCCCATCCTGACTGTTCCTTTCGGTCAACACAGTATAGCGAGAGCTGACAGGATCGCACACCATAGATTAAGTCGACTGGAAACCTCATCACATTTTTAGTCGACAGGAATCTACAAGAGGCTACAAGACTTCATCACATATATAAATATACTAGATGAATGACCCGGGCAACGCCCGGGTTTACACGATTAAATGTATTTTACATATGGAAGATGGACGTAGTTCCCGGAGGTCACCCGCGAGGCTTTTTTGGCACTTGCCACAGCTGTGTCACCAACTCTGCCCCCGCGCGCCAGGACCGCGCGCGGTGGGAACTTGAACTGGCCAACCGGCCGGCAGCCGGACGATTACATTTTCTCGGAGGGGGGACCGGGGGCAGGGAAGTCACGTGCTCGCCGGCAGCCAATGGGCGCGCCCCGCCGTCAGATCCCCCGCGTTCTAGAGGGCGCTGCTCGTGAGCTAAGTAGAATAATTTGAATATATAGTTTTAATAATTTATTTATATATTTTTAAAATAGCCTATCGTCATCCTCGTTATTTTTTACCTATGTATGGAAATTTTAGTTTGAATTAGTGAACTACTGCGAATTTGTATACCGGACATACCAACAGACAGACAGACAAACAAACATACAAACATTCATTTTTATATATGTAGATATATATATATGATGATTTAAGACCATGGAATTGTTGTAAAAATTCCAGATATCTACTACCACATGTTCAATCACGTAATTGTATATAACTTGTTATTTACTGCAAATAGAAAGCCTCAACTAACATCAATCTGTACCGCGTAAGAATCTGATAAGTATAGCAACTGTACAGATAGAAGGAATGGAGACTAACAGGAGAAAATTAAGGTTAAAACTAATCAGGCTTAGGTGAGAATAGAAAAGAAGGCCTAGCAAACCCAGTCCAACTTTTACGAGGTCGTGACCCTCCTGGATAATATAACTTTCCCCCCCTGTTTACGCCAGAAAAGGGCAGTGACCTGCATGGTCCCAGCTCAGCTATAAAAGGAGGCCCCGAGCCTCAGATAGTCAGTCCTCAGCCAACCTTTGTTTCAGCACCAGTCCGCCGGACGCTCCGATAAAAGGTAAACCCTTTCCTGCCAGAAATCTCCTCGTCCCATTCCTTCTTGACGTTCAGACGCTTCTAAGTGGAATCTCTGTTTGCTTATTTCACCTTTGGCCCAGATGTGTCGCCTTCCACCACGACTGCACGGTAGAGTTGACATCGAGGTTCGTCTAGCATCAGGTAACACTGGTCCAAGAGATCCCAAGATATCATATATATATATATATGGTAATTTAAACCAACAACCCTATATTGTATAATTACTTATAATAAGATTGTCATGTTGTATATAGAAACACATCTATAAATAATTATGCGCATGATTAATCTGTGTCATTGCATCACCATATGTAATGTACTTTGTACAAATTAAAGACAAATAAATAAAACTATGTAATAGATTAAGAGCTAAGTTAAAGCAAGATTGAGTAGTTCAAAAACGTCTAAAATCGAGAGAGAAATCCAACAACCCTGAAAAGGAATTCGGCAGCCCGTTGCCATCTGCTCCAAAGGGTGCAGAATGCCCCAGACGTTCAAAGTTCAAATTCGCAGATGTCTCCCCCCCCCCTCCTCGGGAATGGTATATAAACACCTCGGCTTTAGCCGACATTAGTTTGTTAGTCCGCAGTTAGTCTCTTCACCGTCGGCGCGAGCCCTTGTCGCTTATAGCCAGGACCACCTCGTCACCATGTAAAACAGTAAGAAATACTCTAAATCTCCATCTTGCTTAGCTTAACTCCTATCTGTTCATGGAACTTTCCTACTAAAAAAAAAAATCTCTGTAATAAGTTGAGGTCTGGTAGCCTCTTGTAGAATCCTGTCGACTCTCGCTATAAGCTGTGGTAACCGGTGGTCAAACCTGTAGTTGCCGAGAGGGACAGTCAGGGCGTGGAGAGTTTTCCAGTACCTCTCTGCACTTTGGAAGACCTTTAACAGTCTTCACAGAGTACAGGCAGTCGTGGTCGAGGCAGAGTGGAAAGTTTGGGAATGTCCACACACACAAAACGAAGAGACACAGCTGTAGTAGGAAAGTTCCATGAACAGATAGGAGTTGAGCTAAGCAAGATGGAGATTTAGAGTATTTCTTACTGTTTTACATGGTGACGAGGTGGTCCTGGCTATAAGCGACAAGGGCTCGCGCCGACGGTGAAGAGACTAACTGCGGACTAACAAACTATTGTCGGCTAAAACCGAGGTGTTCATATACCATTCCCGAGTAGGGGGGGAGACATCTGCGAATTTGAACTTTGAACGTCTGGGGCATTCTGCACCCTTTGGACCAGATGGCAACGGGCTGCCGAATTCCTTTTCAGGGTTGTTGGATTTCTCTCTCGATTTTAGACGTTTTTGAACTACTCAATCTTGCTTTAACTTAGCTCTTAATCTATTACATAGTTTTATTTATTTGTCTTCAATTTGTACAAAGTATATTACATATGGTGATGCAATGACACAGATTAATCATGCGCATAATTATTTATAGATGTGTTTCTATATACAACATGACAATCTTGTTATAAGTAATTAAACAATATAGGGTTGTTGGTTTAAATTACCATATATATATATATATATATATATATATATATATATATATATAATCTTCCAGGAATAATAAAGCAAACCTAGAGCCAGCCCAGAGAGAGACGGGATGTAAAGTCCGGTCAAATGAGACAGCAGCGACATTCCAAATGGCGGCAAATGGGGCCCTCCGTCAACACCTTGGGACTTTTAGGACAGTTGGTGATTGTTTGCGACACGAACGGCCGCTCAGCGGTGGCAGGCCCCTCTCTCTCTCTCTTTCTCGCTGGTTGTCTAGGTTCCTTCTCCAACTTGTGGTGTCCTTATTTCTCTTTCCACCTTATTATATTATACCACATAAAAGTCGACAGGATAAGACCTGGTCGAGAAGCAAATCCCTCATATACCAGAGTATGAAGAAAACCAGAAGCAAGACCACGATGATCGGACAAACCCACAACCAAGTTCCACAAGACTCAACAACCGACTCTACTGTAGCCGCTTCTCTTCGAGCTCTCACCCTCTGTCTCGACCAACTTTTGAACCGTGATTCTGAAGAAGCAATCACCTACGACGGAGATGAACCTGCCGCATACTTCTTCTCACAACTTGAGTCTCAGCCGAAATTTCACAACTTAGAGCCAACACGTCAAACTCGAAAGGCTCTATCATCACTCAGAGGCGAACCTCGCAAAATTGCACAAGAGTTGGCTCTACTCAATAAGACTTATGAAGAGGTCAAGGAGTCACTCTGCGCCGTCTATCCCCGACGCCCTAGCTTCACTCTTCAAGAGTTCTATGAGCTTAAATGCACGTCGATGGCCTAGATCGAGACCTACTACAAGAACAAGGTCCGAATAGGATTGGCGATCAACCTCCCCAAGAGTGCCATCGTGCAAGCACTATCCAACGTCACTACGGCAACCTGTTAAATTTGGCACAACCCTCGGATCCAGAAGAATGGTTGTGCTTAGCCCAGCAGCTGGCCTACGAAGGGGATAACACCAGCACTAAAGCTGCCCAACAACGATCACCGCGCCAGAACAGAGCACCTTCCACCACCGTGGACAAGACCCCACCATATCTTTGCCGTTACTATGGCGGACAACACTGGCACGCACAGTGTCAGCAGCGAGGGCCCTACCAGCGGACATTTCGGACCTTTACACCTGTGGTCCACAACGTCGAGCAACACCAAAGATCGACTCGGCCTGCAGGTGTATACGAGACCACAGCAACGACGAGCTCGGGAGAAACCAAGTAAATCTAACTTCGGCAACAGAACTCCACCGGAGTTCAATGAACCTACTTGCGCCCTAATGCAGCATACGCCTGTAAGTGCACAATTATTTTAACCCCTATCATTTATTCTTTAAAGATGTCATTCCTAGTTGACTCTGGAGCCAATGTTTCCATAATTAGTTTATATCATTTTGAATATATTAAAAATTTTAATAGTTTCATTTGTTCCACCCCTATTAACAATGATGTTATTATCCGTACTATATCTAGTCATGCCACACCAATCGGATTAGTTACCTTACCAATATAATTTAATAATTTTAATGAAACATTTTATATTTTAAATTCACCCCTTGAATTTGGTATTCTCTCTATTCATGTTATGCAATTTTTAAGATTAACAATGGATTTTCATAATCAATTGATACTTCAAAATAGCGTTCCAGTACTTAAACATTTGTACCATTTTGTATGTGACCTTCCCACTTGTAAGCACAGCTCGCGAATAATAACTGCTAATCCTAAACGACCCATAATTCACTCGGTTAGCTTAGGCGTTGACGATTTCCAACCTCCACGTGAGCCTTGCTTACCAACAACCCTCAGTAATTTTTATCAATCTTCCCCTGAATGCCCCTCTCACCTTTACAACCTTAATAACCTTTCTACTAGCCCATGCCCCTCCAGAGAATTAATGATTAAAGAATTTATCGAACAACGCCCAGAAATGCCTATACCTTATCAGCAATTATTGTATTCTTTTAAAGATATTTTCCCTATCAATAAATTCAATGTATTACCACTCAACATAATCCCTGTAAAGCTCAAAATTATTTCCGATAAGGTTATTTCCCTCCGACCATACCGAACTCCCTATGCCTACCAGAAGGAAATTCAGGACCAGGTATCTCAACTTCTAAAACATGACATAATCTCCCCCTCCTCTAGCACATATTCCTCCCCTGTGACACTCGTTCCTTTGCCATTGATAGAAACGGTACTGGATAACCTGTCGAAAGCCAGAGTATTTAGCACCGTTGACATAAGCAATGCGTATAAAACAAAAGGATTAAAAGCGCGAATGTTTCTTTTATACATAAAACGAACTTCTACTGTCCTTACTGCGATGAAAAAATATATTTTTTCATCGCAGTAAGGACAGTAGAAGTTCGTTTTATGTATAAAAGAAACATTCGCGCTTTTAATCCTTTTGTTTTATATGTATAGATGGCGCGTTATTGCTTTGTGTTAATAAGCAATGCGTACTATCAAATTCCCATCGCGGAGGAGAGTCAACCGCTACTCTCTTTCGTGACTCAACAAGGACAATATAATTTCAAACGCTTACCTTTTGGTTTCAGATCAGCACCCCAAATTTTCGAACGTGTGATTACCCAGTTGATCCACAAACACCACCTCTCTTTCATAGCTCATTATTATGACGACTTCGTTATTTTTTCTGACTCCTCAGAACAACACCTTACCCACCTTCGACTTTTCTTTAAATTCTGTTTAGAGGAAAACCTCCAGCTTAGCCTTAAAAAATGTAATTTTTATCAAAATTAAATAGATTTTCTCGGCTACCACATCACCGCACGGACTTACACACCTAATATTAAAAATACCGAAATCATCAACGCCATTAGAACCCCTATCAACATTAAAACTCTACAATCATTTTTAGGGGCCGTCAACGTATATCATAAATTCATCCCAGAATATGCGAGACTTCGCCACCCCTTAAATCAATTACTAAAAAAGAACGCCAAATGGCTTTGGAGCCCGAATTATCAACAAGCCTTTGATAAATTGAAGCAACACCTCGCCACACAACCTGTGTTGCATCTATTTCAAGAAGGGCTCCCATGCCAGGTCTATTGCGACGCTTCCACGCAGGGCATCGCAGGTGAACTCAAACAAGTACATCCTGACGGTAACAACTACCCGGTACAATATCACAGTCGCGCGTTGCGTACCTATGAGCGTTATTACACTATATCTGAACTGGAGTGCTTAGCCATTGTAGAGTCCGTTGACAAATTCCGAGTGTACCTCCTAGGTACAAGGTTTGTCATCTACTCGGATCATCACGCCTTACAATGGCTAAAGACCATAAAATACCCCACCGGACGCCTCTTTCGTTGGAGTCTTCGACTCTCAGCTTACGACTATGAGGTCAAATACCTCAAGGGCTCGCGTCAGTACGAGGCGGACCTACTCTCCCGTAACCCTTTCTGCGGATTTCTATCCACAGGTCAAATAAAAGATCATTAGGGCGAATTACGGAGGGACACAAGGTATAGCCTCAATGACAAAGACCTTATGACCATCACACGACGGGGTGTCACTAAAATAATTGTTCCACCATCACTCCGTGGCACCCTACTACAACGAGCCCATCGCGATTTCAATCACCCCGGCATTTCGCAGATGACCAGACTGATCGCAGTCCAATACTATTGGGACGGCATGACAAATGACATCAGGACACATGTAAGAGCCTGTTCAGTATGCCAATTAGTCAAACCACCAAAAGGACCTATCTACGGAGAATTGGGATAACTCCCCCCAGCGGTCCTGCCATACGAACTAGTGTCACTAGATACTATTTCTGGATTCGCGAAATATGGAAATTCTCAGACCTTCTTACATGTCGTAGTGGACCATGCCACACGGTACGCGTGTGCATTTCCATCTCGGTCCACCAGCATTCTCACCTATACCCAAGTGATTAAAAAGGTGATGCAGTTTGGTTCTCCTAAACGACTTTTGACGGATAGAGCTCCTGCCTTCACCTCTCCGAAATTTCGTAGATTTTTGATTAGACATAACATTGGCCAACTTCTCACGACAAGCAACAACCCTCAGGCCAACGGATTAAGTGAACGACTAAACGCCACGATTACTGGCAAACTTTAACTGTTGCGCCTCCAGCAACCTAAGTCGGCCTGGACCAAACTACTACCTCAGGTCCTTCAGGCTTATAACAATACCCCACATTCTGTGACCGGGTTTCCACCGTCATACCTCTTGTTAGGTAGTTTCCCGCTACAACTATTCGAGCATGTACAAAACTACCCAAAAATCGACGACGCCAGAGAATTGGCCTATCAAAGGACACACGAACGACACTTACGCGACAAAGCGAGATTCGACCAAACGCAAAGAGCTTCCGATTTTGAAGTAGGCGATCTCGTTTTGGCAAAAACCTACCACCATCCAGACACCGGTAAACTGGCACCTTTCTTCTCAGGACCTTATGAAATACTGGAGATAATTTCCCCTCAAATCGTACGGATCAACCGCTCCAACCGACCTCTAAGTCGTGAGACAGATACAATTCATGTCAACAAATTAAAACACTATACGGAAAACAAACAATTTATTTCACCGCCCGTAAATGATCGAGACCAACCCAAAAATACCTTCAATTTCCTATATAAACACTTCAATCACACTCTAATCCATACTAAAACGGCTATTAACTCACGAAAGCAACATGACTACACTTACAATCAAGATGATCAAAGATATCTGAACCGCTTATCCCCTGAAATCTTTACCAATTACTAACCTGACAACGAGACTTTACGAACCCAGTAGTATCTAAATAATTAAGGTAGAAAGGCCCAAAGCAAGTTTCCCCTCGCTCTGTTCGCCTATATTCTACCTTTTCATCTCGAACTATTTTATCTTCGCAAATTAAATATAAGTCTATTCGACTTCCTCACCTACACACGGGACTTTTCCCCTTGGACTCGCTACACAAGTAACTGCATAGATATGGTAGAATAGCCCAAAGCAAGTTTCCCCTCGCTCTGTTCGCCAAAATTCTAACATTGTATGTAGTTCTATATTTACCTCAGTCCTGAGCTCACACAATTTCCAACCTCAATCTCATTTCTCGTACTCTACACCTATAGCATAGAAAGCCCATGCCAAGTTTCCCCTTGCCATGTCCGCCTGAAAAATATCTTAAAGCGTAGAGTTCCCCAGTCTTAATGACCTTCAGAATTTCACCATGTGTATGTGACTCCCCTTCTCGTTGTTCACACTCCTCAATATAATTTCCCTTATAATACATTAGATGTTATTGTATATAGCCTTTTATAGCTTTGATATTATCAAAAATTCCCCTAAATATCAAACTCTCCGGTGTTGTAAAACTGCTTGTAAATAATATTTACTTGTGTACTATACAATATTTTATTTACATAAAACTATGTCACCATAACCTTAATTAATTTCAACTGTAAAATTATTTTCTTTATTTCTGGCTTCTCCAGCTTTAAGTATACTCAAACCATGTTCAGCCTTCTTCAATGGGGGCCATATGTCATAATATATATTCTTCCAGGAATAATAAAGCAAACCTAGAGCCAGCTCAGAGAGAGACGGGATGTAAAGTCCGGTCAAATGAGACAGCAGCGACATTCCAAGGGGCGGCAAATGGGGCCCGCCCGTCAACACCTTGGGACTTGTAGGACAGTTGGTGATTGTTTTCGACGCGAACGGCCGCTTAGCGGTGGCAGGCCCCTCTCTCTCGCTGGTTGTCTGGGTTCCTTCTCCAACTTATGGTGTCCTTATTTCTCTTTCCACCTTATTATATTGTTACGTGTAAGGCCTCTAAACGGTTAAAACCTCCGCCAATAGATGGCGCTTTCGCCGGATTCCCTTGCTGGCTGATGAGGGAGTCGCCGACTGCTGTGGTCCCGTTTCCTGGGGAGTTTGGATGTAAATACGCTTTTGTGTTGGCCCCAGGATGTAGGGTCATGTAAATACACATTGTCTGTTGTTTTATTTAGATTTAATGTTAGTAATAGATGACAATAAAAAAGGTGCTTCTAGTCTCCGTGTCGCCTCCTGTCGTTATTATCGCCACTGCCATCGTCACCGGGCTACTGCAGCTGCTACTACTCTTCTGGTAAGTCTCTCGTGTCCCCCACCAGTGGTAAGGCCGAGAGATACTGCCAGAGGAAGGGAGTTTCCACAGGAGAGGTGGAACTCAGGAAGTCTTTGGGTGGCGTGCGGGAAAGGCCGCAAGGAAGAGCAACCGGAGCCCGAGTAGGTGAACCACGAACGGAAGAAGCGCGTTGTCGCAAAGAACCAGAGGGTAAACACGCGACAACTGGTGTCAGAAGTGGGATTCTTCCTCGTGGAGGTCACCAGGGGGCTTTTTATTAAAAAGTTTTTTTTTGGGGGGTTGCTGACAAAGGCCCATTGACGTGAGAGGCCAAGGGATGGCCTCTGAGCAGGATTCGCTGGCCGAAATCGACCGGAGGCTGCAGGAACACCGGGAGAAGTGGGACGGAATAAAGCGCCGAACGGAGGAGGAAATACTTCGGATGAAAAAAGAGTTCGAAGAAAGAAGGCGTCGAGGAAAAGAGGAATTGCTTCTGTTGAAAAGGGAAAGTGAAGAAAGAATGCGTCGAAGAAAAGAGGAATTGCTTCTGTTGAAAAAGGAAAGCGATCAGAAAAGGCTTCGCAGAAACTTAGAGATGGAGAGGCTGCTGTCTCAGGTGAGGGCCCACTTGCAGAATGGGACAGTTATGGCCGAGACAGCTTTGGATGATGAGAGCGAGGGCGGGCAGAGTCCCGAGGACTGGAAGTCGAGCCGGGTCACAGGGGGGAATTGCGTGGAGTGGAGGGCCTGATTGAGGAGCCTCCTGGACAGACCTTGAATCTGCGTCACGCGGACTCGCAAATGAAGTGACCCCAGCGAGAAAAGCGGTACCGGCGAGGGAAGCAGTGCCCTCGGGAGAAGCGGTGCCAGCGAGAAAGGCGGCTACGGCGAGAGAAGCGGTGCCCCCAGCAAGAGGAATGGTCCCGGCGAGAGGAATGGTCCCGGCGAGAGGAATGGTCCCGGCGAGATGAATGGTCCCGGCGAAAGGAGTGGTCCCGGCAAGAGAAACGGTGCCAGCGAGAAAAGCGGTACCGGCGAGAGGAGACCCGGCGGGATGAATGGTCCTGGCGAGAGAGGTGGTCTCGGCGAGAAAGGTGGTACCAGCATAAGAGGCGGTGCCGGCATGAGAGGCGCCTCCGGCACGAAAGGCGGTACCGCTATAAGAAGCGGAGTCGGCATAAGAGGCTGAGTCAGCATGAGAGGTGCCTCCGGCGTGAGAAGCGGTTCCGACGTGAGAAGCGGTACCGGCGAAAGGGGCGGCTCCGGCGAGAGGGACGGCTCCGGAGAAAGGGGCAGCTCCAGCGAGAAAGATTGGCTCCTGCGGGAAAGGCGATTCCAGCGAGATGGGCAGTTCCGGCAAGAGAAGCGGCACCAGCGAGAAGCGTGACATCGGGGCGGCGGAAGCGATGAGACCGGATCGGGACGATCCGCCTTGAGGGGGAGGCAGTGTTACGTGTAAGGCCTCTAAACGGTTAAAACCTCCGCCAATAGATGGCGCTTTCGCCGGATTCCCTTGCTGGCTGATGAGGGAGTCGCCGACTGCTGTGGTCCCGTTTCCTGGGGAGTTTGGATGTAAATACGCTTTTGTGTTGGCCCCAGGATGTAGGGTCATGTAAATACACATTGTCTGTTGTTTTATTTAGATTTAATGTTAGTAATAGATGACAATAAAAATGGTGCTTCTAGTCTCCGTGTCGCCTCCTGTCGTTATTATCGCCACTGCCATCGTCACCGGGCTACTGCAGCTGCTACTACTCTTCTGGTAAGTCTCTCGTGTCCCCCCACCAGTGGTAAGGCCGAGAGATACTGCCAGAGGAAGGGAGTTTCCACAGGAGAGGTGGAACTCAGGAAGTCTTTGGGTGGCGTGCGGGAAAGGCCGCAAGGAAGAGCAACCGGAGCCCGAGTAGGTGAACCACGAACGAAAGAAGCGCGTTGTCGCAAAGAACCAGAGGGTAAACACGCGACAATATTATACCACATATATATATTTAAAATGGCATATCCTGACCAGGAGCACATTTGCTTTAAAGAAGGCAAGCGCCATCTGGTGGAACAGAAATAAACTAAACATTGATTTAGCCTGTTCCCTGATATTTGGCCAACCCAATTTCTTGATAAATCAAGAAAAGCCATCCACGAACGCGTTTCGCGCTTTTGGCGCTCGTCAGCGTGGAGTAGGCTGAACCACTGCGACCAAAAAAAGAGTTTTTGGTCCCAGTGGCTTCCTGAAAAACCAAAAAATGGGTATTTAAGGCCAAACTTGCGTAAATACGCTTAGCACATAAAAAAACGAAAGAAAAAAATAAAAAGATCAGTTGTTGAAATCAATATTAAAAATGGCATATCCTGACCAGGAGCACATGTGGTTGGCCAAATATCAGGGAACAGGCTAAATCAAAGTGTAGTTGATTTCTGTTCCACCAGATGGCGCTCTGCCTTCTGTAAAGCACGTGTGCTCCTGCTCAGGATATGCCATTTTTAATATTGATTTCAACACCTGATCTATTTATCTTTTATTTTTTCTTTCGTTTTTTTTTTGTGCTAAGCGTATTTACGCAAGTTTGGCCTTAAATACCCATTTCTTGGTTTTTCAGGAAGCCACTGGGACCAAAAACAAAGCGGCAAGTAGGGTTATCTAACGAGTTCCAAAATGGTCAGCTCAAAATGCTTCTTTTTTTTTCTTCTAGAATTTACCTTCAACAGTCCCGGCTTGGATGCCAAAAATATTGCGATTTCACCGCCTCTCTGTGTTGTGACGACGATCTAAGTTCTATAGAGGTAGTCACTCACCTCTATTCTTGGTTGGCGGGGTTGAAGGTTCAAAATTGTGGTGTCGCTGTTTATAACACTTTTAAAAATGTATGACGAAAACAGGAGGGAAATATATATTTATTATAAATTAAGAAAATAAGTAAAGTATTATATATTTAAATATTTACACTAAAAGAATCGGGGATCAGGGCAAATTCTCGTGTTCGAAAGTTGTTTACAAGTTCTTCTTCTTTTTTCCTTGTTCCTCCCATTTCAACCGCTGCATCCCCGTAGCCCCCTTCCGTCGGCCTCCCATTGGCTGCTGCGAACTCCTTATTTTCCAACAATTCTTGTCTCAAATAAATTGCCGTGTCAACCTGAATTTTGTCTTTCCTAATTTTCTACATTACAAAATTATGATTTTATCTATTCTCCCAATAAATATGTTGTAGATAAAACTAACTTTGGCTTGGGCGCAATTAATAGGTAGAAAGTCTTACTTTTGATAAATAATCATAACCATTTAGTTAAATCTACAAATTTACAAATAACTCTAAGGATATTCAAGATATTCGATAAAATATTTTTCAAAAACCTTCCCGGGGATATACCTAATAATATCCCAAAATTTCACGGCGATTGGATGTATGGGTTTTTAATCTATAGAGTACACACAGACAGACATTCATTTGTATATATATATATAGACTAGCGGATGTACCCCGGGTTTTACCGAGTAAAGGTTTGTCTAACGAACATTTGTTAAAACAATTCTCTATAAACTTATGAAAAAAATAATAGATATATTTTGATAATTTGAAACTCGTAAATTTGAGTCTCTCGATAAAGTGAACATTTTTTCCCGGTCCCTTGAAAAAATACTCGATAAGTTGAATAAAATCAATATTAATTGGTTCCCTCGGTAATTGGAAGTTAAAGGAATAGTATCTTGCCTTGGAATTGTATCATTATTCTTGTCTCAAATAAATTGCCGTGTCATCCTGAATTTTGTCTTTCCTAATTTTCTACATTACAAAATCATCGTTTTATCTAGTGAACATTTTTTCCCCGGTCCCTTGAAAAATACTCGATAAGTTGAATAAAATCAATATTAATTTGTTCCCTCGGTAATTGGAAGTTAAAGGAATAGTATCTTTGCCTTGGAATTGTATCATTATTCTTGTCTCAAATAAAATGCCGTGTCATCCTTAATTTTATCTTTCCTAATTTTCTACGTTACAAAATCATCATTTTATCTATTCTCCCAATATATATGTTGTAGATAAACGAAAAAACTAATTTTGACTTGTGCGCAATTAATAGATAGAAAATCTTACTTTTGATAAATAATCTTTAAGATAACAAACTTAGTGATAATAAAACTTATAGATAAAAAAACTTGTTAACATCGTCGCAATGGGGGCGCTGCTTTCGAGTTGAATCTACAACTCTGCAAATAACTCTAAGGATATTCAAGATATCCAAGAAATTATTTTTCAAAAACCTTCCCGGGGATATACCTGATAATATCCCAAAATTTCACGGCGATTGGATGTATGGTTTTTGAATCTATAGAGTACAGACAGACAGATAGACAGACATTCAATTTTATATATATATAGATAGATATATTTAAATATTGGGTAGCTTTTTTAAACATGCAATACATAGATATAATTTAACTTAATCTATATAAATACCTTTAATCTTCTCAGAAGTGATTCAGTTTACCGATCAGAATAAACTTCTTGCTTAATCTTCAGATTAAATATTTTCGCTTTTGAGCTTTATATTGAACAAACCACGCTCTGCTACCAATTGTTGACTTTGCTTAGAATTATTAATTAAACTGATTCCAATAATTATTAATTAAACATTATATTTATTGATATACAAGAGAGAGAACAAAATATAAAAGGGAAACTAATATTGAACAAAGGAACTTTTTCTGTTTCGGTTTGCGCCTATTTACCTGTGAACTCACACACACTCTGTGGTAACAATCAATTAATATATATACAACACTAGCGGATGTGTACCCGGCTTCGCCCGGCCGAGTGGAAGTTTGCCTAACGAATATTATTGTTAATAAAATTCTGGAACACACAGAATATTATGATAATAATGATAATAATATCCTTTACATTATATATTTACTAGACGAATGACCCAGGCAACGCCCGTGTTTTACCCGATTGAATGTTTTTATTCCAATACTATTTGTTACAATTATAAATTGGAGCCGTGGATGTCACTCTTGTGAAACGTCCCGCTCCAAACTTTACATGTACATTAGGTCAGCTGGTATTACCCCTCATTTTCACCGCTAGAGGCGCGAGCGAATTGACTTTTTGTAAATATACATAATTATAAGGATAGAAGCTTCTATAGAAGATAATGATCATAATGATGATGCGCGCGCATCCGTGACATGAGGAATTGAGGAAAGACGGTCGTGACTATATACCCGAGTGCGTATATATTTTAAAAACGTTTAAATTCAAATACTATTCGTTACAATTATAAATTGGCGCCTGGATGTCACTCTTGTGAAACGTCCCGTTCCAAACTGTGTGTTTTTAAAATGTTTTAATTAAAATACTATTCGTTACAATTATAAGGTACTTATATATATTTAAAGGTTCTCATAAAAAAAGGTTACCGATTTAAAAGTTTATTTTATTTTATTTAAAGAAACATATTTTCATTTAAGTATTGTTATTTATTTTAAAAGATTAAGTAATTGTGCAAAACGATAATTGCCTTAAAAAGAAATTGCCTTAAAAAAAAAAGAAACATTCGCGGTGATTTTGTCTTGCATTCATTTGTACAATTATTATATATATTGGCATCATATATTAACTTTATGAACGGAAAAATATGTCCAGGGTAGCCTAGTGGTCATGGCATCTGCCCGGTAAGCGGAAGGTCGTGGGTTCGATTCCCATCCCTTGACACTTTTTTTATTTTATCCATTCTGACCAAAATTTATCCGTGAACTTCACACAGTGAACTTCACACAGACAGAATAAGGCAATTATATAAGTAGATAAGTATAATAATAATTGTTATTATCATTAGATAATGATAATGATCATAATGATGATGCGCGCGTTGATGACCAAAATCTATCCGTGAACTTCACACAGACAGAATAAGGCAATTATATAAGTAGATAATAATAATTATTATTATTATTATCATTAGATAATGATAATGATCATAATGATGATGCGCGCGCATCCGTGACATGAGGAATTGAGGAATTGTTGACGGTGGAAAGACGGTCGTGACTATATATGTTGATAATAATAATAATAATATAATAATAATAATTATTATTATTATCTTTATATAATGATAATGATCATAATGATGATGCGCGCGCACCCGTGACATGAGGAATTGAGGAATTGTTGACGGTAGAAAGACGGTCGTGACTATATATGTTGATAATAAAATAATAAAATAATAATAATAATATAATAATTATTATTATTATTATTATTATCATTAGATAATGATAATGATCATAATGATGATGCGCGCGCATCCGTGACATGAGGAATTGAGGAAAGACGGTCGTGACTATATATGTTGATACTAGCGGATGTACCCGGCTTCGCCCAGGTTTTTCTCGAGGGAATGTTTGTAGTCTAGTAATAAGAAAATATACTACACCTAAAAACTATCAGAGAAAAGAGAAACCACGGAAGGTGAACAGAAAAATGCTTACAATGGATGTTATGTTTACGATATCAAGTTAAATAAAAACAAAGATAAAATTTGCATATGTTGGTCACTATAAATTTGTATATTTGTTAGGCGAAATTAGAAACATGATAAAACAATTGGGCATTTAAAAACAAATGTAGAAATAAAAGTTGAAGTATAATAAACAATGTTAAAGATTAGTTCTAATTATTAATCAAGATTGTGTGTGAATATGTGAGAAAGATGTAATATCGTTGTTGTTTTCTTGTCCGACTGTTTTACATATGGTGTTATCTTAAAATTGCTTGTTTTGAATATTTTTTAGATTGAGATTATTAGCTAGTATGTAAAAAAAATTAACTCTGTTGAAATTTAATTTTGTATTTATATATAAATAAAATTAACTCTGTTGATTTTTTTGTATTTAATCGATAACAGCGAAGTTACGCATGTTAATGTTAGGAAATATATTTTGATGTCAAGCAAAACCTGCTCCATCTCGTTTTACATAAATGTTGAAAATTTGGTTGAAATTGATGCATTGTAACGAAAGTTTTTAGTGATGTCCACTTATGAAATTTCCATTTTATTAATTTAGATAATATATAAAATATATTTTTAGAGCAAACATATCCAATCTCTCTATTGAATAGATTTTTAAAAAGATATATATAAATAAAATATCTAGAGATAAACTACACGATCTTAGCCAAAAAGCCGAGAAACAATATTTTATATAGAGAGATATAAAATATTGTTTCTCGGCTTTTTGGCTAAGATCGTGTAGTTTATCTCTAGATATTTTATTTATATATAAAATATCTAGAGATAAACTACACGATCTTAGCCAAAAAGCCGAGAAACAATATTTTATATCTCTCTATATAAAATATTGTTTCTCGGCTTTTTGGCTAAGATCGTGTAGTTTATCTCTAGATATTTTATTTATATATATCTTTTTAAAAATCTATTCAATAGAGAGATTGGATATGTTTGCTCTAAAAATATATTTTATATATTATCTAAATTAATAAAATGGAAATTAACCTCGAACTCGAAATTAACCCAATCCTACAGTCTCCCCCAAAACATCGACTAAAATCAAGGAAGCCGATATGGTCCAGAGGAAACCAACTTCTCTCCCAAAATTTTAATATCTCAGAAGCATGGACAAATTCCTGGATCAGCTCCGATATCCCAAACAAGAACCTCATCACAAGCCCAAGTGTCAAGATCCCAGGTTTTTCCCTCCCTCGACGAGAATGGGTGCTTCTAAACCGCTTTAGGACAGGACAGGGAAGGTGTGCAGAGCTGATGAAGTTATGGGGCTACACCAAAGATCCAAATTGTGCCTGCAACGCCCCACAATCAATGTCCCATATACTAGACGACTGCCCGCTGTACAAATTCAATGGAGGAATCTCCAATCTCCACTCTGTCACCCCGGAAGCCCTGAACTGGCTGAAGGCCTTGCCTCTCAGACTTTAATGACCGATATGTCCTCACTTCTTTTTTCTAGATTTGGTTCATTTTGTCTCCTCTCTAATTGTAAAGATGTTGCTGTATCACCTCATAAGCATAAAATAAATAATATAGAGAGATGACCTGGCTTCGTTTCTTCTGCTCGATTAAATGTTTTTCTGGTAGAATTTTGTTCCTGCCTACTAAAAATTATTATCTGGCTCCGCCCGTGGTCTGCTTTAGCGAATATTCCCCTAAAGAATTCTGTTTATGTCAATCAAGCATGATACAGCATTATTGTCATCATCATTTCTGACTAAAAAAATATTGTTGCCCAGTACTTGGTTGAATATATTTTTCATGGTTGAAAGTGCGACAAAAACTCTTCCAGATATAACTCTGTCTTGTTCAAATTTCAGCGATATTAGTTACATATTGAAGGCGCGCATAGCCGACAAATATATATATATATATATATGTTCCCGGCTTCGCCCGGTTTTTACCCTAGTAAAAGTTTGCCTAACAAACATTTGTTAAAACGATTCTAGCAAACATCCAATCCCTACTGAATCTATACTTGTCTATACTCTCGATAATTTTAACCAGTCCCTTGAAAAAAATCAGTATTAATTGGTCCACTCGGTATTTTGAAGTTGAAGGAATAGTAGCTTGCCACAAACGAACATAACTGTATTCAGCAAATGTACCCGACCCGGCTTCGCCCGGTTTTCACCCGAGTAAAGGGTTGCCTAACGAACATTTGTTATAACGATTCTAGCAAACATCTTGTTACGCAAACTTTGACTTTTATCATCATCGATGCTGACGTCACTTCCAACTTCTACCTTCAACCTTTCTGTTATGTTTTATCGCTAGCTTGTTTTAACAATATTTGTATTGGAACAAGTCGTTCCTTAAATAAATATAAATTTGTTTTTATCCAAAGGGATGTCCTCGTAACTACAACATACGTGAGTAAAAAACAACTAGAAATCCTTAAAAAAAGAAACATCGTATTTTTGCTAAGCCTATATCAATTTGGTAGCAGAGCGTGGTTTGGGCGCGCGAATTGGAATAACCGCCAATTGATCCATTTAAATCAAAAAGAAATTGAATAATTGGACTAACCGCCAATTTAGAAAGAAAAAGTTGAATGAAAATGGATACATATAACTTAGCAAAAATCGAACAGTTAACAGAAAACAACTATACAACGTGGTCCATGAAAATGGAAGCAATTCTAGATTCAAAAGATCATTTCGAGGACGTAGTTGTTAATGACGAGCCAGACTTTACAAATAATGAACTAGAATATTATATTTGGAAGAAAAATAATCGGGAAGCATACAGCCTAATAATATTGTCACTTTCGGATGACTTAACAATAATCTTTCGAGGCGATAAAAGGGCCAAAAGAATTTGGTACGACATAAAGAAAATGTTTGAAGGATCTCTAGAAAATAAAAGGATAGACCTAATGTTGGATCTAGCCAGACTAAAATTGAACCCAAATGAAAATGTTAAAATGTATATTGTACGAGCACAGAAACTGGCACAAGAGATCACCCAGCTAGGAAAGACTGTAACAGAAAGAGAAGTTGTACGATACATTGTTGAAGGACTCACACCTAACTTTGACACGATCACAGCAGCACTGTCAATAAACAGAGAAATCTCCTTACCAGACTTGAGACAAACTCTACTGGATTTCGAGAAGAAAAGACAGGACAGAAGCAAAAATCATGAAAATGCTTTCAGATCATCAGGCAACCAATTCAAAGAAAAGTCATGCTTCATTTGCAAAAGAAAAGGACATTTCAAGAAAGACTGTTGGTTCAACCCTAACAACAAAGGAAATCAAAATAATACAACAAACAAAAATAACATGGCCAGTACAAGGAACTACCATAAAGGACCAAAACAAAACAAAGACACAGCCAGATCATCAATCCAAGAACGAACAGAGGAACCATCCCAACAAAGAGACTTCACTTCAGAATACGCACTACATGTAATCACAAGGGAGGAACGCCCGACGACTCAGGACGTGTGGATAATTGATTTTGCGTGCACAAGCCACATGACTTCCCATGGTGAATGGATCGAGCACAAGACGGAGGAGAGAAGAAGCATACAAGTGGCGGAAGAAGGGAGACACATCGAATCTACCTCATCAGGATCAATCCAAGCTACTGTACAAGGTAAGGACAAACTTAACAACGCTGTAACCCTGCATAATGTCCTCCATGTACCACACCTGAAAGGAAATCTAATGTCCATTCCAAGCGTAGTAAGAAGAGGGAACTCTGTTCTTTTGAATTCTGAAGGAGCATACATATACTCTTCTGATGACAAGCTAATAGGAACAGGAAACTTTGATGGTAACATGTACACATTGAACCTATCACGTTTATCTGAAGCAACTCATGTTCCAAATGAACATTGCTTGATTTCAAAGGACAATTCTAGGACTGCATGGCACAGAAGGTTAGGACATCCTAGTGACAACAAATTAGACCTGATTTTGAAGAACAATCTTCTAAAAGGCTTGGACTCTATAAATGGTACCCTTGATCAATGTGATGCTTGCTCCTTGGGAAAAATGACCAAAGTACCCTATGTTCACACAGATAGCAATCAGGAAAGCTACCCCTTTGAAGCCATTTATGTCGATCTCTGTGGTCCAATGAGAATAAACTCCTTGGGCGGAAGTAAATATTTCTTGACCATCGTAGATGGATTTTCTAGGAGAATATTTGTAGAATTTCTCAAAGATAAACTCTCAGCAGCAGAAGTTTTTAAGAAGCTTATTGGAAGAGAGAAAACGAGCTAAACTCAAAACTAAAATGACTTAGAACAGATAACGGAACAGAATTTATCAATAAAAACCTTGAAACCTTCATTGATTCCAAAGGAATTAAACATGAACTAACTACACCGTACACCCCAAGAAGCAATGGGAGAGTTGAAAGAGCTAACAGAACACTATTAGACAAAGGCCGAACACTTCTGGCAGACTCCCAATTACCCCTACACTTCTGGGCAGAAGCTGTAAATACAGCTGCATATCTGTACAATCTAACTCCCACAACCAATGACCCAGACACTACCCCATGGAAAAATGGAAAGGTAAAAAGCCATCCGTCTCTCACATCATGAGATTTGGCTGTGAAGTCTTCTATAAACTCGAGAATTATCAAAGACACAAACTAGAAGCTAAATCTAAGAGAGGAATATTTGTAGGCTATTCAAGATACAGAAGAGCTTATCGAGTATTTGATATCACAGCGAGAGTCATTCTTGAAACCGCAGACATTCACTTCAGAGAGAACAATAATGTCATCTCGGAAGAAAAACAAAGTGATAATAATACGGACACTGACACATATTTCTTCATTTAGGAGGATGAACAACTGGGCAATCATGTTCTATCAGATGTTGATATTGAAGAGCCAGCACCAGATACCATTATCAACAGACAAACACAGTCAAGTGGATCAGACAGACCACAAAGAACTCGAACAATACCTAAAAGATTCGATGACTACGTTCTGGCTACTACGAATGAAACCATTCCGAAAGACTATGAAGAAGCCATCGCATGCGAAGACAAATAACATTGGAAGAACGCAATGCTTGAGGAAATACAGAACATGTACTCGCATCAAGTATGGGAACTGGTACCTAGACCTGTAAACGCTAAAGTGGTCAAAAGTAAACGGGTGTTCAAAATATCTAAAGACCAAGAAAACAAAAACAAAACTTACAAAGCTAGACTTGTTGCAATGGGATACAACCAAATCCCAGGAAGAGATTACAACGAAAGTTTCAGCCCTGTAATTAAAAATGCCACCCTCAGGACTATTTTGTCAATGGCAGCAACAAAAGATTCAGTCATTAAACTATTTGATGTGAAAGCAGCCTATCTAAATGGAAACATTGAAAACACAATATTCACGGAACAACCTGCTGGATTTGTCCAAGACAGAAACAAAGTTTGCAAACTCAACAAAAGTATTTACGGTCTACCTCAATCCGGTAGATCGTGGTATGAGAAATTAAGTCAAGTACTTCATGACTGTGGACTGGAAAAATATAAATCTGATCCTTGCCTATTTAAATGGAAGAATGAAGACAAATACTTCTATGTAGGTATATATGTTGATGACTTTATCACTGTCTCAGTTTCTGAAGATACCTCAAACAGATTCATCAATAAATTGAGACATCACCTGGAAATAAAGGATGTAACATGTAAAGGCATGTTTTTGGGAATCAATATCATACAAGACAAGGAGGGAATTTCGCTACAGCAAAGCCACTATGTACAACAAATATTGCAGAAATATGGAATGGAAACATGTAAGGAAGTTCCAACACCAGGTTCCAAAGAAATCAATTTGTACAATCATATTTAAGATGACAATTGTGATCAGCACACTTACCAAGAAGCCCTTGGTATGCTAATGTTTCTAACTGTTAACACCAGACCCGACATCGCTTACATCACTAGCAAACTTTCACAGTACTCCAGACAACCAAAACAGATGCACTGGACAGCAATCAAAAGAGTGATGAGATACCTACGAGGAACAATTGACCTAGGAGTGAAATTTGAAAGAGGAAAGACTGGAATCCTGAAGTCCTACACCGATGCCAGCTGGTCGACCACCCATGATGGAAAATCCTACAGCGGATATGTATTGAAGCTCGGCGAAGCAACTATAGACTGGAAAAGTAGTAAACAACCACTCGTCGCCCTCTCCACAATGGAAGCGGAAATGATAGCTGCTTGTGAAAGCTGCTGTCAAATCAAGTGGATAATAAACCTGTTACGAGAGCTGGAAGAATGGAATTTCATGGAAAAACCAACTGCGATCTATACAGACAGTCAGTCATTAATCAACTGGATCTACAGCCCTAAACAAAGCAGTCGCTGTAGACATATCAACAGAAAGTACCATTTCTTGAGAGACTGTTGTGAATCCAGAGACATCTGCCTTCTGTACAAGCCATCTCAGGACCTGGAGGCGGATATCTTCACAAAGGACCTTTCCCGAGACCAGATGAAGAAACACCTGGAGAACCTCAGCATCGTGGGAATAAAGACAAAGTAAGGAGGGAATTGTTACGCAAACTTTGACTTTTATCATCATCGATGCTGACGTCACTTCCAACTTCTACCTTCAACCTTTCTGTTATGTTTTATCGCCAGCTTGTTTTAACAATATTTGTATTGGAACAAGTCGTTCCTTAAATAAATATATATTTGTTTTTATCTAAAGGGATGTCCTCGTAACTACAACATACATGAGTACAAAAACAACTAGAAATCCTTAAAAAGAAACATCGTATTTTTTCTAAGCCTATATCAACAAACAATAATAAACAACAACAACAATGTAATTTTCATCTTCATTATTATAAAACAACAGCAAATTAAATTAACAATGTAAAAATATATTTTAACATCACATGTTAACATTTAACACAAAAACGTGACAATATTTCTTTAAATATATATATTAATATTAAAATGCCAAGTTTTTTTACGTCATTGGAATATTATATTATTAAATTCTCAAATTAAATTTATGATACTTGGAACACATTTTGCACATTGTTACAATTTATAAATATAATTTCACCAGATGCCGCGAGAGGCGCTGCTTGCGAGTGAAAGTAGAATATTTGAAAATAAAATTGAAAGAATATTTATTTCAAATCTATTTCAAACCAGAAATCTTCCCAGTAGTATAGTAAATAACTTCGTAAAGTTTCATTGCGATTGGATAACCGTACCTTTTAAAAACATTCATCGTGTAAACAAACTAACATTCATCGTGTAAACAAACCACGTGTTAATTATTAACCAATCAAATTCATCTATCGTCGCGACCAGTGCTGCGCCCAAGCGGTAAAAGGCTGGAAATAACGCTTTTTGGTTTTTTCTTTTAAAAAAAGCACATTAATCTTTTTAGTTTTTTGAATAGCCTATATGTTAAACGAAATCTTCAGCTACATACATGCGAAATTTCATAATGATTTATTCTGTAGATTTTGCGCAACGCGATAACAAACATCGATATTGGATTTCATTTTTATAGATATAAGGAGGATGTTCAAAGTGCAAGACCTTCATAATATATTTGACTAAAGATTCTAAAATAATTTTAAAAGTATAAACACAATTTATTAATCATATTTATATTTAAATATGATTTTCAAAAAAGTCTTCTATCTCTATAAACAATTTCTTAAATAATCTGTTTCTGAAATGTGTTTGGTACTAAAGAAGCGACACTTTTTGTTTACAAAATATATTTTGTTTACCAAATAATGAAATTTCAATAAATGTCAAAGCGTTTTGAAATTTCTAAATCTTGATTTTAAAATATCCTTGAGACATAGTCTAAATAAAAATGAGTGTTAAATTAGCTCCAAGTAAAACAACTGTGTATATTAGCGAATTGCCCTTTTCGCTTACAAATTCCGATCTTCACAAAGTTCTTGAAAAATATGGCAAGGTTGTTAAAGTCACAATTATGAAAGATCGACTCACAAGAAAAAGTAAAGGAGTTGCCTTTGTACTTTTTTTAGATAAAGATTCAGCGCATCGTTGTGTGAGAGGATTAGATGGACAAGTTTTATTTGGAAGAACATTGAAATCAAGTATAGCAAAAGATAATGGAAGGGCTGCAGAGTTTATAAGAAGGAAAAATTATACAGATAAAAGCCAGTGTTATGAATGTGGTGATTGTGGACATTTGAGTTACAATTGTCCAAAAAATATGTTGGGTGATAGAGAGCCTCCTCCAAAAAAAGAACGTAAAAGGAAATTGAAAAAAGAAAATGACCAAATAGAAATTGAAGAAGAGGAAGAATCGAATGAAGGTGAAGATCCAGCATTGGAAAGTTTGAGTGGGGCAATATATTATGAACAACAATTAAGAAACAAAGACAGTTCCACAAGTGAGCCAATGCCTGTAAGGAAAAAATATAAAAAGAGTTCTTATTTTAGTGATGAGGAAGAAGTGGATGACTACTAAACTGGTAAAGATATATTAAAAAGCATTATTGTGCTCTGTAAATATATATTATTTTATATTGCAATAAATTATAAGTTACCTGAAGAGTTAGCATGCACTAATTATTTATTGTAATTAAAATATCTAAAAAACATTTTATCTGATAGTAACAACACTGTTGCCGAAACGTCACACACAATTAATTTATTTGGATTATGTCTTTATTTTCTTGTAGCTATAAAAAAGTTACCTGCTAACCACCTTGTAAAAAAATGGTTATGTATTCTGATTTCCTAACAAGTGGCTACACATATACTGCAACTCATTTCTCACCATATTAACCCCAATATAGAGTTGAGATTACCAATTTAATTCCTATAACCAAACAAACATTATAACCAAATCTCATGAAGCATGCATTTCAGTGATGAGAGTTATAGCGTACAACAAGTGTATTACTCCATGCGAGATGATATAGTTTTCAATTGATTATTCCAGATAAAAATAATGAAATGTTTGTTCTACATACGTTTCCACAATATTTAACTCATATGGATGAAATTTTAATACAATATAGTATTCTAAAAGAAGTCACTGTCATAGTTTAACCCTTTAAGCGCCGAGGTAACGATCCATCGTTACCCTATAACGTCACCAGGAGCGCCGGGGTACCGATCTATCGTTACTTCCTTGTAGGGCCCCTCGTGGGGGAGGGGGTGGTGGCTGGCTATTTTTATCACCTCCCTTCTCACTTCTGGGCTTGTCTCTACACGTTAGCTGTGTTTTTATCTCCTTTGTCTTGCGATTTCCTTTTTTTATTTTTTTAAAATGGCTTCCGGTTCAGAATGCTCTGCATTTTCTGAGGACACTGAAGTTTATTCTTTGTCTTCTGAGTTTGAAGAAAGTGTTGAAGACACTTTTGAAGATGAATTTTCTGATGAAGAAGTGGATGAAAACCAGCCAAGTCCTTGGGTAAGAGTTTATACTCCATTTTCCACATCTAAAACGTTGACTTTTGGAGAAGTTTGTGGCCCACAGCACCTTCCCCCCTCTATTATCCGGCCTATTGAATACTTTTTGTTATTCATAACAATTAATTTGATGAAGGAAATTGTGGCTTTTACCAATAAATGTGCCCAAACTTTATTGGCAAGCAATAGGGACAAATTGCCTCTATTTTCTAGGAAGCTGGCCTGGAAGGACACTACCTTGGATGAGATGATGGCCTTTATTGGAGTCATCTTCAATATGGGCAATGTGAAGAAGAACCAAATCAGGGACTATTGGAGCAAGAATGAACTTTTAGAGACGCCCTGGTTTGGTAAAGTTATGTCTAGAGGGAGATTTGAGTTGCTCTACAGCTGCTTTTCTCTGATTGATGACTCCAACCTGGTTCCAAGTTCTCATCCTGATTACAACCCAACTGCAAGATTTGAGAAGCTCATAGAGCATGTGAACAACAAGTTTATATATTATTATAAGCCTACTCAAAATCTTACAGTTGATGAGAGCTTGGTGTGCCTAAAAAACCGAACTCGTCTTAGACAATATATGCCCCAAAAGCACCATGGTCGATTTGGAGTCAAACTGTGGATGCTTTGTGAATCTAAAACTGGCTATTGTCTGAGAATGAAGCCATATAAAGGGAAATTATCTCCAATTATCAAGTCCCTTTCCTATGATGTTCCAATGAATCTGCTCCAGGAATCCAGTTTACTTGGAAAAGGTTATCATTTGATAACTGACAACTTTTTCACCAGCATCAACCTAGCCAAGGACTTACTGGACAGTCATACTTATTTGACTGGTACTATAAGAACTAATAGGAAAGGACTTCCTAAAACCTTAAAAAGTGCAAAATTAGGTGTGGACGAATCCCTTTATATGGTAAATAATAATCTACTGGCCCTGGCTTACAAAGAAAAGAAGAGCAAACCTCCAGTGAAGTTTCTCTCAACATTTTGTGATGCTTCTTCTGGCAAAAAGAAGGTGTCAGACCAAAGAGACTACCCACAGATGAAAATATGCTATGACAGCTACATGGGAGGGGTAGATCTCAACGATCAAATGTTGTATACATATATGGATGAAAGAAAAGGAAGAAAATTTTATAGAAAGGTGATCCTCAACATCTTCCACAGGGCTTTCCTAAACTCCTTCATCCTATATGAACAGCATACCAAAGACAACCCCAAGCTTTCTAGAAGGGCTTTTAACTATTCAGTAATAAATGAATTAGTTAAAAATCACTTGAAACCTCCAGTACTGCCTTCAACAAGCCAGGAAGTACTCGAAAAACTTCCAGAAAAGAGAGAGAGTAGATGTGTGGAGTGTACAAAAGAAGGCCTGAAGCGGAGGTCTAGAACCATATGTTCAAAGTGCAAGAGAGGCTTGCATCCAGTCTGTGCTTTTAAACACAAGTGTTAGCTTTGTAAATAGCCTTGTATATATCTAAAATTCCTTTTTATATTTGTAAAACCTTATTTTGAAAAATTCAAGTCGATTATTCAATTAATTATAATTAACCCCCAATTAAAAAATTAAATACTCACTCCAGTATAATAAAATCAGAGTGTTGTGTTGAGAGAGGAGTCTGGATTATATTACACTTTACAGAACACTTCTATCTATCATATTTATTTATTTATAACATTTTTTACTTAACAACTACTTGATCATCAGTTTAGGCTTAATTAGTGTGGTCCTGATAGTGATAGTTAGCATTCGGGCCCTAGAGCTTAAAGGGTTAAACCTTAGAATAGGCTAATTTATTTGTATTTATAAAATTTCAAGCTAATTTGCATAATCTATTTTCTACATATATTTCCACAATATTTGGTCTATCTGGATGAAACTTTGATGCAAGGAGTAGGTTGCGAAGAATAGTCTTGGAATATTTTATGGAAACTGACTTATTGTATATTCAACAACAACAAAAAGCCTTTATTTAGGGTCACTGACCCTATACAGGATTCACCAGAGGTATGCATAAGAACAAAGCAGTGAGACAAAGGAAACAACGATATAGACAGAAGAAAAAAAAAAAAAACAAGAAAGAGAAAGAGGGAAGCAAGAAAAACAACACAAAAAGAGTAGCAGTAAGAAAGTGAGTGTCACTTGGCCTTCTTCTGAGATATCGACTTGTGGAAACCATAAAACGCCGTAGCAATATACTTATTCTGGGTCATATTGTCAATTATTGATGGAAGTGAAGCACAGAGTTGCCCAGTTTTGAGCATAAGGGTTCTTCTTTCAGAGCAGAGCAATCAAAAATATAGTGAGTGATCTCATTTTTTAGTTTTGAATTACAGAAGGTACAAATCGGGTCCTCACCGCAGAGCATTTTGGTGTGGTTTTCTCTAAAAAAACTTGAAAGTATTCTAACTTGTGCGAGTAGTCTTACAACCGGGAAAGGAAAATCCCCTAAAAGGTATCCCTCCGTCATGAAAGATATGTGAATGTCTTTGTAGTGAGAGTATAGCTTAGATTTATCCATTCTTGTAAGGTCGTTTTGTATAGATTGGTCTGCCGCTGTTTCTAAGAGCCCTGTAATCGCGCTCCTCAGCGTTTCAGGATCATCACAGGAAACAAGTGCAGGGGATCCATTATTGTTAAGCAGATTGGTGAGCTTTTTAATGAAACCGATGGGTGTGCCCGAAGCATTAGACAGTTCCCGTGTTCTATTAAAACATATACGCGGCAATCTGTCACTGCTCATATTCAACACCCGCAGCCAATACTTCAGGGTTAATTTTAAAGCTGTTACACTCAATGAGATACGACCGGTTTCTAATCTGATTATGTAGCCTGGAGTGTATCTGGGCAGATTCAGGAACCTACGGATAAATATGTCTTGTATACTGTCCAGTAAGTCTTTATGCTCTGTTGCCCACAATGGAGCGGTATACATCAGGACAGCTCTCACTATTGTATCAAAGAGTTTGATTGATAAATTTATTGACTTTGCTTTTGATTTTATTAATATTGGGTGTGTGGCGTTAATTGCTGTAAGTGCTTTTCTTTTAAAGTAATTTGCCGGGTGAGTAGTTGTTATTGTTTGTGTCAGAGGGAATCCCAAGTATGTATATCTTGAAGTTATTGTTATGGGTTTATCATTCCAGAACCATCTATCCTTATTTGGTTTACCTCCATTACGGAACACCATAATCTTTGACTTGGACTCATTTAGTGTCAATAAGTTCTCTCATCGAGATATTATTTCAGTATTTTGATCTTCTTTTGGAGGGGTTCATCCTGGACTCACCTATAATTGCTATGTCGTCGGCGTACAGCAATAAATGGATATCTCCAAATTCTGGCAAATTTACACTCGGCAGGTCTGAATTATTATAAATTTCGATTAAGTCCGTGATAAATAATATAAAGAGCAGTGGGGAAAGTGGTTCTCCCTGGAGGACTCTCGAGTTTATCTTAATACTTTCCGTAAATGATCCCTTCCATCTGATAGCTATAGTTGCTTGTTCGTAGTAACTTCTGATCGTACTTATGAATTGGTAACTTATGCCTAGGTTGTAGTTTTTTCCAAAGTATTGAGTGAGGTACAGTATCAAATGCCTTCCTTAGATCGACAAAAAAGACATATAGTTTTCCCCTCTTTTTTCTTAATGATAGTTGGATTAAAGTAGTTAGTGTAAATATGTGGTCAATACATGATCTTCCTTTTCTAAATCCTGCTTGGTTTTCCGGTATAACCCTTCTTCCCTCGACCCATTCCTCCAGTCTTGATCTTAGGATTGAAGTGAAAAGCTTTGATACATTGCTAATCAGTGCAATACCTCGGTAGTTGGAGGGGCTGTTCTTATAACTATTTTTAAAGATTGGGTGTATAGTGGAATTAGTCCAAATTGCTGGGTATTTTCCAGTCGTCATAGCACTATTGTAGAGTTGTTTCAACAGCAGTATGTACGAATCAGGGAGTATTTTTAATACTTCATTGGGGATGCCTTCGGGCCCGCATGCCTTGTTACTCTTCAAACCAGCTATCTCCTTGTATATGTCTGCATTGGTTATCTCTGAGTCCAATATAAGCACCTTCTGAGAAATCACATTATGTAAATTACAAATTCTCAAATTTTTCTCTGTAGTCATTAGTTCGCGGTAAAAGTTCAGCCAGTCCTGTATAGCTATTTCTCCTTGGATTATAGATGTGCTTTTGTAGAGCGCAATAGTTTTCCAGAAGGTCTTTGAGTCTTTAGCATTTCTGAGTATTTCCTGTTTTTCATTATCAAAGCCTTTCCTTTTTAGATCCAATAAAACGAGATATTTCTTTCTGGAAGAAGCATAACATTGACTTATTGTATATTCTGGGATCAGAAAATAATAAATGTAACAAATATTATTACTTTATCAACATACAATCTAACTTCTTTAATTATCAACTATAATTTACTATATCATAAAACAGGTTTTGTCAACAATTTTAGTTCATTGTTGATAAAGCAAAATTTGGATTATATATTATAGATACAAGAAAATAAGACCTAATCCAAATAATTTTATAGTGTGTGACGTTTTGGCAACATCATTGTTACCATCATCAGTCAAAAAAAAAGGTTTTGTCTGAGGCTCTGTCCTTTTTTTGTCTGATCATGTTAACAATGCTGTTGCCGAAACGTCACACACTATAAAATTATTTGGATTAGGTCTTATTTTCTTATATCTTAGTTCATTGTTATTTTAGTTTTTTTTTTTTTTTATAATTGAAGCTTTGGTTAGACACATTCAATGTTCAAAGTATTGTGAAAAATTGGTTAGACACATTCAATGTTCCAAATATTGTGAAAAATTGGTTAGACACATTCAATGTTAAAGTATTGTCCATTGCTCGCCACTACTTTTTCCTATCTTTCTTGCAATTCACAGATCCCATCACGGAAAAAAGCCAGTTCTTTGGCCGCTATCCATTAATCGATCTATTTTTTGACTTCATCGTAATTGGAGAAGTGCTGATCAGCTAGGCCATGTTTGATCTGAAGATATAATAATCAGAAGGAGCAATGTCTGGGCTATAAGGCAGGTGAGGTAAGACTTCCCATTTGAGCATTTCTAAGTACATTTTAACTGGTGCTGCAGCATGTGGCCAAGCTTTATCATCTTTATTCATCATCTGTTAGCACTTTGTTGTGTCTATTGGCGTATTGCAGTCGTTTTTCTCGCAATGCTTGGCTCAAACGCTTCAATTGCCCTTGGTAGACCTCCCATGTGATCCTTTCATTCAGTTGTAGCAGCTCATAATAAACCACTCCTAGCTACTCCCACCAAATATACAGCATAATCTTCTCGCCATAAATATTTGGCATGGCCGTCGATGATGAGGACAGCCATACATATCCATACGTTGCCCGACATTTTGAATTATTGTAATAGACCCACTTTTAATCGCCAGTTACAATTCGATGCAAAAAACCCTTTCTTTTTTTACATTGGAGCAGTTGTTCATGTGAAAAAATGGCATTCGACGTCTCTTGGCTTCAGTTCATATGGCACCCAATTTCCTACCTTTCGGATAATTCCCATTTCTTATAAACAATAAAAAATGGATGGTTGAGTGACTCCAAGTGTTTTTGCGAGTTCCTTTTGCGTTTGTATTGGATCTTCATCGAGCTTTGCCTCTAATTCTTCATCCTCAACTTGGTGGCACTCCGGGTTTTTCTTTGTCTTTTTTTTTTTTCAAATCAAAATTGACACATTTAAATCATGCAAGCCACTTCTGACACTTTAATTCAGCTAGAGCATGGTCACCATAAACTATGATGACTCTCAGCAGCTTTTTCTTCATATTGAAATAATGAAGTAAAACTCCCCGTAAAAACGCAATACAGTAAAACCCCGCTAATACAAACCCTGGATATAGCGAACTCTCCCTTATAACGAACACAAGGTAATTCCCAATTACATTACATTGAAAATACTATCGTTATAACGAACTTTGCAATTTTTAAAATAACGAACTACCCCAATAACGAACCAATTTTAAGCCCCAAAATAATCAAATCTATTCAAAATACTAGGCTTATAACAAACTTAAAATTGAAATTTAAAAAATTTTAAAATTACAAAATTTTGTGCATGTTTCAGATCGCTGATCGGGATTTCAAAACGATAAATTTGGTGGCATTGTTTGTTTTTATTTACATTCTATTTTTGCTGTATTTTGTATAAATTTTTTCATATTAAATATAATATATTTGCAACCATCAAAATAATCGAAAAAATGCAAATGGCTTCCAAAATGAAGAAAACAAAAGTAAACAGGCATTCTAAAAAAAGCTTTTTTTAAAAAAGGCCGTTTTCAAAACTTTTCAACGTGAAACAACACGGGCAAAAAATTTCAAACATGTTAAAATAATAACTTTTATATTATAAGATATAAAATGGAAGGCTATTAAAAATTTTTACAAAGAGGAATCAACCTCAACTTTTGCCGCAATTGTATATGTTAGGGCTAAAAAAAATGTCCAAATATAAAAATATTTTTTTATCTGTGAACTATGGTGATTTTGAAGCCAGCAATGGCTTGCCTGACAGATTCAAAACAAAATCTAGACTCAAGAAGAATATGTGGAAACATGAAATGGAAAAAAAACACTCATTAACTTAATTTGAAAGGTGCAATGCTTGAAGAGTGCTTTAAAGTAAACATTGTATTATATAATATGATAATGATGTTTTAAAATCATTTTATATCTTTGAATATTTAGTTAAAAAGGCATATATTGGATCAAAATATTTCAGTTGGCTGAACGCCAACCTTTATCAATGTGTAACACGCATTAATATGTTATAATACTTTGATTAAGGTTGGCGTTCAGCCAACTGGAATATTGGTAAAATAAATTATATTGATCCAATGTTCAGCCACATTGGTTGGATAAGTATATGCAAGTCAACAACATAAATAATGAAATGTCTTGGAGAGTAATCCTCTGTTATTTGAAACAATTTATACAGAGAAGGAAAGCCATTCATGACTTATGAAGATTGATCAGTTGGAATACACACACCCTGAATAGGATTTTAGTCCAGAGGTAAATACCAAGAATGGAAAGCTAACTACAGTTGAACCTCATTTATTCAACACCTCAAGGGATCAGAGCTTTCTGTTGAATTAAAGGAAGTGTTGAATTAAAGTTAATCAGATGATTAACTAATCATCTAACTCGCTAAAATAATATATATTTATATATATATACATTTTTAAAATACCTTTGTAATATAAATTACTAAAAAAAGAAATTAATTGAAACTATTTTACTTTATATAAATACTAGCAACGCCCGGGTTTTACCCAAGTACGCATATATTTTTAAAATGTTTTAATTCAAATACTATTCATTACAATTATAAATTGGCGCTGTGGATGTCATTCTTGTGAAATGTCTCGCTCCAAACTGTGTTTGTGTTTTAAAAATATAAAAATAAAAATACAAATTTTCACAATGATATTTGAAAATTGTATTATTTTGATTTTTATATTAATACTAGCCGAATGACCCGGGCAATGCCCGTGTTTTACCCGATTGAATGTTTTGATTCAAATACTATTTGTTACAATTCTAAATTGGCGCCTTAATTAATTGCATATGTTAGTTAATAACTATAGCCTACCGCCCGCCATGCGTGCGCACAGGGAAGTCACGTGCTCGCCGACAGCCAACGGGCGCGCGCCGCGGCAGGGGGGGGCAAAGGTGGCGTGACCGTAGCCAACCAATAAAAGCAAACGGTGACAGAGAAGGATGACGGATTAGGAAAGATGCTCGTAACTGTATATAGAATATTTTAAATCTGATATATACTTAAAATAATGATAGCAAGTGATTTCTTGCCCCCATGCCAAATTACATCACTTAAGGTCACTCTTGTGAGACATCCTGCTCCACCAATCCCCGTCGCGCTGTGGGAGGGCCCCACGTGGTTGTTTACTTCTCGAAGTTGCCACAGTGAGGCGCTGGTTGCGAGTGAAATAGGGAAAATTTATTAATATTTGTTAATAACTCAAAGGATATTTGAGATAGAAGCCTGCCAATTTGCCTATAAGTTTTTCCAGATTTAACTCTATATACTGTTAAAAATTTCAGCCAGATTAGTTACATATTGTGGACATGTATATCTGACAGACATACATACACTGACTTTTATATATATAGGGATATAAAGTACAATGGTATTTAATCTATATTAATAAAATGGAAATTTCATAAGTGTTGTTCACTAAAAACTTTCGTTACAATGCATCAATTTCGACCAAATTTTCAACATTTATGTAAAACGAGATGGAGCAGGTTTTGCTTAACATCAAAATATTTTTCCTAACTTTAACATACATAACTTTGCTGTTATCGATAAAATACAAAAAAATTCAACAGAGTTAAAGTGTTTACACTTTCAAAAGTGTTTACACTTTAGCGCTTCTTTGAAAATTAGTTTTAATCTTTTTTATATATATTTTAATAACTTTTATACATGGTAAGATACTTTTATTTTATAGTTTTCATATTTTATACCAAAAAAGTTGAAGCCTTACTTGATGAGATCAATTTTATTTTTAGATAAATTTTTAGGCTTTTCGAAAGTGTTTACACTTTTGAACTTCTTGGAAAATTAGTTTTAATCTTTTTTATATATATTTTAATAACTTTTATACATGGTAAGATACTTTTATTTATAGTTTTCATATTTTATACCAAAAAAAGTTGAAGCCTTACTTGATGAGATCAATTTTATATTTTAGATAAATTTTTAGGCTAATTTTAATTTATTTCTTTTTTATTTTATATACAGATTATATATGCTATTTCTAACTTACGTGGTTAGTATTTTTATAAGACTAAGGTTATTTATATTATTTTTTACAAAAAAAGATTGAAATTTCATTAATGTGCTCAATTTTATGTCTTTTTTGAGGACCTTAACAAAATTTTAAATTAATTGTTTAGATATTTTTTTTAATAACAGATTATTTATGGTGTTTTCCACTTATATGGGTTGTTTTGTAAAAAAAATTTGGGTTATTTCTATTTTTTTTCACTAAAAAGCTTGAAATTTCATCAATGTGCTCAATTTTATGTCTTTTTTGAGGACCTTAACAAAATTTTAATTAATTGCTTAGATATTTTAAAAGTAGATTATTTATAGTTTTTTTTAACATATAGGGGTTGTATTTTGTATTTTAGAAAATTATTTCTATTTTTTAGCTCAAAAAAGCATGCTTTTTCATTGCCGTATCCAGCGGTTGGTCTATTTTTGAAGCTTTTTAATGATAACTGGTTTTGTACATTAATTTTTTGGTAATATAATATTATGATTTTAGTTTTTTAAAATCTTTTTAACATATCTGAAGGTTATTTTGAATAAAAAATTTAAAAATTTTGATTTTTACCTCAAAAAGACAGGAAATTTTTATGCTTTGTTTAGAAATTGCTGGTTTTGAAGCTTTTGTTATTAATCTCAATCTAAATTTTTTTTCAGAATATGCCATACAGTTTATTTATTATATTTTCTACATATATGGGTTGTATCTAAAAAATAGGTTATTTATATTTTTAAATAAACAAGGGATTTCTTTTACAGATTCATTTATTTGTCTTTTTGAAGTCCTTTTTCAAAATTTTTTTGAAGATATTTTAATTTATTTGATTAAATATTTTATATTTAGATTATTTATAGTTTTTTTTAACATATAGGGGTTGTATTTTGTATTTTTGAAAATTATTTCTATTTTTTAGCTCAAAAAAAGCATGCTTTTTCATTGCCGTATCCAGCGGTTGGTCTATTTTTGAAGCTTTTTAATGATAACTGGTTTTGTACATTAATTTTTTGGTAATATAATATTATGATTTTAGTTTTTTAAAATCTTTTTAACATATCTGAAGGTTATTTTGAATAAAAAATTTGAAAAATTTTGATTTTTACCTCAAAAAGACAGGAAATTTTTATGCTTTGTTTAGAAATTGCTGGTTTTGAAGCTTTTGTTATTAATCTCAATCTAATTTTTTTTTCAGAATATGCCTCGCCACAGCCGACGTTTACTTGGTAGGAATACGGCTGCTTCCAGGAGATATAGGAATGCTAGAGCTATTGAGGACACCACTTCAAAGTGAGACGCGTCGTGCGCTTCGCCGTCTTAGGTATTCTGAAGCCCGCGTCGCAGCTACACAAACTATGCAAGTTCCTGTTCAGCGTATTCAGCTTTGGACTCATAAGCCTTTTTCAGGTTTGCAGTATAATGCCCATATTGATTATAAAGCTGATTCATCTGTCGATATAGGCCAAATGTCTCAGGTATGCCAAACTTGAAACTATATATTCAAATTATTCTACTTAGCTCACGAACAGCGCCCTCTATCAAAGATTAGATTAAATTAGGCTGATGCAAACAAATAGATAATGCTAATAACAAACAATTATAAAAAAAAAATCTTATCTGAATACATATCACTCGGGTAGATATGCACACGGGTCAATCCCGGGGCGAAGCCCGGGCCATTCGTATATTATATATATGTATATTTAATTAAAAAGGCATATATTGGATCAAAATATCATTTATTTTGCAAATATTTCAGTTGCTGAACCCCAACCTTTATCAAGGTGTTATAGCATTTTTAAGTGTGTCAGCGACAAACTCAGCGAACACATAATGTCAACAGCATTAAGTTTTAAAATATTTTGTTATATTCAATGGGGAGAAAAAATTTGATATATATATCAATTTATATATATACTAGCGGATGTGTACCCGGCTTCGCCCGGGTTTTATCCGAGTGAAAGTTTGCCTAACGAATATTATATATTATGAAGTATAATAAACAATGTTAAAGATTAGTTTTAATTATTAATCAAGATTGTGTGTGAATATGTGAGAAAGATGTAATATCGTTGTTGTTTTCTTGGCCGACTGTTTTACATATGGTGTTATCTTAAAATTGCTTGTTTTGAATATTTTTTTAGATTGAGTTGAATGAATTGCTGAATTTTTTTTTGTATTTATATATAAATAAAATTAACTCTGTTGATTTTTTTTTTGCATTTAATCGATAACAGCGAAGTTACGCATGTTAAAGTTAGGAAAAATATTTTGATGTTAAGCAAAACCTGCTCCATCTCGTTTACATAAATGTTGAAAATTTGGTCGAAATTGATGCATTTGTAACGAAAGTTTTTAGTGAACAACACTTATGAAATTTGCATTTTATTAATATAGATATATAAATATCAAATTTTGTTATATTCAATGGGGAGAAAAAAAATTGATTTATATATTGTTATGTTTGTTTAATTAACGACAAAGGCCAGTTTAAAGGTTCTACGGTGAAGAAGGAAACATAGTTTATTAACTTTTAAAATATACGCATGGTCTCATGCTACCACTCGAGATAGGCTTTTTTTCTTCTACCCCCGCGCATGCGCGGCGGCTACGTCACGGTCCGGTGACGTCACGACATCACATATATCAATATATATATATATATACGTATATATGAAAAAACGAAAGAAATATATATATATATAAATATCAAATTTTTTCTCCCCATTGAATATAACAAAATATTTTAAAACTTTATGCTGTTGACGTTATGTGGCGCTGAGTTTGTTGTTGCCACACTTTAAAATGTTATAACACCTTGATAAAGGTTGGCGTTCAGCCAACTGAAATATTGGTAAAATAAATGATATTTTGATCCAATATAAGCCTTTTTAATTAAAGATTTATTTATGGATATATGTATACATATACAGTAGAACCTCCCTGTAAAGGATACCTAATAGCAGAGTCAAAGTGTTCTTCAGGGAGAGGTGTCCTCTTACCAGAGAGTTGCTAAATTGTAAAAATGGTAATTTTGCAAATGAAAACTGTCCTTTGTGGAGAGGTATCCGCTAGCGGGGTGTCTTTTTAAAGGGAGGTTCAACTGTGTATATGTATAAGGTACGTTTTCCTCTCTCCTTATTGTCATGGTAGGCAGGTTGGTTAGATGCAGTGATGGTGGTCAGAGTGGGTTCAGGTGCGAATGGAATTGCACAAAAGTACGAGGCATGTTGGAGATTACCTCATAGAGAGAAAGAGAGAGCCCAGCGCCGGTCGAGGAGGGTCTGATCTATTTCAGAGCCAGAGGGGATATGTTCGAGGGGACAAGTTGATACATAAACCAACAATTTGTTTAGTAGCATTGCAGTGGAGATAGCAGATTTAATCTATAAAAAAATCATTTTTTTAATTCATTGATTATATTCATTATTTATATTTTGAAATACTGATAGTTTTATTTCCTTTTTTGTATTCTATCAAATTGTTTTTATAGATTGTGTACACAAGACGGTGCCAATATGCCAAGGTGTTGCATTAATAATCCAAATACTTTCTGTTACATCTGTGGAGAATTAACTTTCAAAGCTCAAAGGCGAAACATTACACCGCTCATCAAAAAGCGCTATGAACTTTACTTCTGGAATGCATAGTTGGTGACCAAGATAAGACTTGGGCCTCTCATCATAGTTGTCAAGCTTGTAGCTCAGTCTCTTACAAGGTGAATTAAAGGTAAAGGCCATATGCCTTTTGCTGTTCCAATGGTATAGAGGGAACCAAAAGACCACTATTCTGACTGTTATTTTTGTTTGACAAAAACTAAAGGTATTACATCTAAATCAAAACATACAATTAAATATTCAGATTTTCCATCTGCTATGAGACCAGTTCCTCATAGTGATGATTTACACTGTGCTACAGCCTCCCAAAAATGTTACATTTAGTGACAATGATTCAAATAGTGATGAGAAAGAGTCGGATGACACAAATTTTAAAGAACATGTTTCACCCGAACCTCATTTATTAACTAATGGGAGAATTGAATGCCCTCATACATGATTTGCATTTATCAAAATAACAGAATGAACTTTTAGATTCTAGGTTAAAAGGTTGGAATCTGTTGCATAAGGAACACAAAAGTATGTTGTTTTTTTTATTTGCAAACGACAAGTGGAATTTCAAGACTTCTCTTTTCACAAGAAAATGACAGTGTACTGCAATGATTGTTGTTAGTCTAAAGATGTGCTTGGTCATGAACATAATACAGAAGAGTGGCGCTTATTCATTTAGTCCTCTAAAGTTAGTTTGAAAGCTGTTCATCACTTCAACAAAGGTCATAAGTTCCCATAGGTGCCAATAGCACACACATTCAACATGAGAGTTGTGAAAGCATGAAACTGCTTTTGAAAAAGGGTAGAGTACGACGATACAGCCTGGAAAATCTAGGGTGACTTGAAAGTCATTGCCTCTCTTGCTTGGTTTACAGCTTGGATATACAAAATTTTGTTGTTTTCTGACTTATTGAGTGGGATAGTAGAGACAAGGAAAGGCAATATAGAAAAAAGAACTGGCCACACCGTTAAACCCTACTCCAGGACAAAAATATTGCACACTTTTCCATTGGTTCAAAATATGAAAATATATACTTACCCACCCACTACATATTAAACCTTTGTCAAGACAATGAATCCAAATGCTTGCTGGATTTGCCTATTTGAAGCGAAAATTCCCTAGCATAAGTGACTACAAAAATCAAAGAAGGCAATTTTTGTTGGACCTCAGATTCGAGAATTGCTGCAGGATGGGAATTTTGAAGATAGCTTAAATGAAGTTGAAGCAGCAGCATGGAATTCTTTTAAAAACGTTTGCACGAACTTCTTAGAAGAAGTGTCAAGATGAAAATTACCGAGACATAATGATCTGTTGCTTTCCTACAAGGCACTGGAATGTAACATGTCTCTCAAGATCCATTTCCTGAATTCACATCTAGATTTCTTTCCAGACAATCTTGGTGCAGTTAGCGATGAGCATGGTGAGAGGTTTCATCAAGATACCACTGTATAACAAAAAAATCGACGCACCAAGAAGGAGTTGTCAGATTAGGAAAAAAATTGGTGTATGTAAAGAGCATGTTTAGGGGAAAAAACTATTAAAATTTCAGAACAATTAATTGTTTTATTTCAGAGTTTGATCGTCACAAATTGAGAATGTCAACATGTCGTTGGACCCCCACTGGCCTGGATGCAGGCTGCCACCCGGCGTGTCATGGACTGATAAAGATTCCGGATGGTGTGCCGCGGGATTTCTTGCCAAATTGTCTCCAACTGTCGGGCTAAATAGTCAAACATTCCGGGAGATGGTTGCAATCGCCTTCCCATCACGTTCCAGATGTGCTCTATAGGCGAGAGATCAGGCGACCTTGCTGGCCATGGAAGAGTTCGGCAAGATTGAAGACAATCCATAGTAACACGTACCGTGTGTGGCCAGGCATTATCTTGTTGAAAAGTAAGCCCGGGGTGATGTGAGAGGAACGGCAACAAAACAGGCTGTAGAATGTTATCTACGTACCGTTGTGCTGTCAAGGTGCCAGGAATGACTACCAATGGGGTCCTGCTATCAAATGAAATGGCACCCCAGACCATAACGCCCTGTTGTGGACCTGTGTGGTGTTCGACAGTAAGGCCAGGATCCACACGCTGCCCAGGATGTCTCCAGACACGTTTGCGACGGTCGTCAGGACACAGTAAGAAACGGGACTTGTCACTAAAGACTATATGTTCCCAGTCAGCGCAGTTCCAAGTTGATCGCTCCCGACACCACTGTAGTCGGACTTGTCGGTGCACAGGTGTAGAGGGTATGCATCGTAAGGGTCGGCGAGCTCTTAGATTCCGCTCTCTCAGTCGCCTGTTGATGGTCATTTTGGACACTTGTGTGCTGGTCACACGTTGGATGGTAGATAACGTGGATTCCGGTGCTGCGACAGCCATTCTGACAATTGCTCTGTCCTCCCGTTCTGTTGTTGCCCTTGGTCGACCGCTGCCGTCCTGACGTTGCATACTTCCGTTGTTGACCCACTTTTGCCAACATTGCCTAATAGCCGCATCACTTCGACACAGATGTCGCGCGATTAGTCGATTAGACCAACCAGCCTCTTTCAATCCAATGGCACGACCAGTTTCAAACTCTGACATATGTTCGTAATGAGAACGAATATTTCGGCAAGGCATTGATACAGTAGAAATAGGTGTACTGCTAAAATATTAAACGTAAATTCTGAAAATCAGCTCGTGCCGCGCCGAATATTGAGTCTAGAATGCTCATGCTGGATGCGCAGTTCAGATGTGCTGGAGCTCTTGCTTTGCATAAATCGGCCACCAAATTTCAATCATTTGCATGTTTGGTCGAAACCTCTTTGTATACGTATTTTCATATAAATCGGACAACTGCTTCTTGGTGCGTCGATTTTTTTGTTATAGAGTATATATCAAGCATGGGAAGTGGTACCAAGGTAAATAGAGTCCCGGTATGCTTGCTGACTACTGCTCGACACTCAAGAGGGATGTGCCACAAGCAAAGTATAGAAGAAAATCCACTGTCACTACTTTTCAATAAAATATATATATTTCGTTCTTATAGGCCTATATATTAAAAATATTTCCAAATTTCAAGTAGGTGTATCTCAGAAATCTTGCATGATAGAAAAAACTAATGGTGTATTTAGAATCGGCACAAAGAGTTACATTTAGATAAGATGCTGTTTTTTTAGGACAAAGAAAAATATTTTTGATTAACCAGGGTAATGTAATAAGGCTTATGCAAAAAATGTTTACATAGCATTGTTGCTGCATTTATTACTGTATTTATCCCAATACTAAAAAAGGCTGTCACTAAATAACCATGGGTGATGCAAAATTTCTGATTAGATTTTTGAGTTCAGCATGAAAAGTTACACTAGAAACATCATAAGGTTCTCTTGGGCAAAAATGTTGTTGAACAGTGTATTCAGGCGGTGATTATTCAATAACAAATTATTTAATAAGAAAAAAGTAAGGTACAAAAAAAGGAAAGATTAGATACGAACAGCAAACAAAATAGAGCTGACCGGCATGAGGAAAAACTTAATGTAGCTCCCCCAAAAGTGGTGTCCTGGAACTTCTTCTGCGAGCATGCCCTCGAGGTACAGCAGATCTAATAGCCAATTGCCGCTCCGACAACCAACCCCAGTCCTTCATCACTTTCACTTTTGCAACATATATAAACTAACATTAACGATCTGTATGTAGATCCGGTCTCTGTAGTGTTTGTTTCTATGAGTAGTGCTAGGGAATTTATCTGGCTAGATTAAGGTTTTAACATTCATTTATTTTTTTCTTTTCTAATTTTCATTGTTTTGCTTGAAATTATATAGAACTTGTCTTGGTCTGAGGTTCCTTATCTTTTTTAAAAGCTTTATTTAACTTGCTTCCTATGTCTGTCTGTCCACAAACTTTGTTCCAGAGCAGGTAGCTGAAAAGCTGAAAATATTGACACTTGTTAGAACTGATGACAATGCAAGTTTTGAAAAAATGTCAGACTTCCTGGTTGTCAGACTGCCCAGGAACAGACAAATTTCCTTTCAGAATTTTAAAATAAATTTTAATATACTTCCATATCACATAGGAAGTATAAACTTATAATAAATATTCATGGCATAAAATGTTCATAATACAATGTTCATGGAATAAAAAATAAATATTTGTTGCATCACGGCCGGTTTATTTGGAGTTTTTTTTAGCCCTAACCACGTACAATTGCGCAAAAGTTGAGGTGATTCCTCTTTGTAAACAATTTTAATAGACTTCTATTTACCTCTTATAAGAAAAAATTATATATTTCTTATTTCAACATGTCCTGAAATATTGCCTGTGTTGTTTCACTTTGAAAAGTTTTGAAAATGGCCTTTTTTTTTTAAAGTAATAACATTTTTAATACAATATAATACACTGCGGCCTGTGATTGTAAAACGGACACTTGAAGCTACACCCATGATTTCTTTTCCACGAAAAAACAAATTTTTTTTTTTTATTTCAAGGTGAAATATCGACTATTTCTAACCTTTTTTGGATGAGGTAATGAAAGGATGAATATGAAGAGTAATGACGAACGGAAAAATAAAAGTGTCCAGGGATGGGAATCGAACCCACAATGTTTCCGCTTACCGGGCAGATGCCATGTCCACTAGGCTACCCCTGGACGTATTTTTCCGTTCGTAAATATACATAAAGTAACTTATAATACAATATAATCACTGCGGTCCTGTGATGTAAAATGACACATGTATCATTCACGAATGGAACAATACATCCAGGGTAGCCTAGTGGACATGGCATCTGCCCGGTAAGTGGAACATTGTGGGTTCGATTCCCATCCCTGGACACTTTTATTTTTCCGTTCGTCATTACTCTCATAATTCATCCTTCATACCTCATCCTAAAAGGTAGAAATAATCGATATATTCACCTTGAAATTAAAAAAAAAAAATTTTTGATTTCGTGGAAAAGAAACTCATGCGGTGTAGCTTAAGTGTCGTTTTACAATAACATTTTTTTTGTTTTTAGAATGCTTTTGTTTTCTTTATTATTTGGAAGCCATTTGCATTTTTTCTATTTCAAATTTGATGGGCAAAGATATTCTATTATAATAAAAAGTATAATGTATAAAAATTTATACAACATACAGCAAAAATTATTGTAAAGGAAAACAAACAATGGCGTAAAATTATTGTTTTGAAATTGCGATACGTGAGCTGAACATGCTCAAAATTTTGTTGTTTTAATTTT